>JAUNZO010003265.1:0-240147 GCA_031894775.1 Chloris gayana
GGGATACCCCCGATAACCTCCACTTTGCTAATTATTACTTAATTACCTTGCATTGATCCCGCGGTCGGGTGTTGGGTGTTTTGCGTGACCAATCTGAGATGCTGTTAATTAACAAGGTTATTTCTTCTTAACTTTGATGGTAGACTGGTTTCTGCAAGAACAATTGTGTAAATAGCGTACGATCGTTGGTGCTGTTAGGAGTCATTACAGGCAGGCGTGTCGGGATTTCAAAGGAGCCCGACAAGAATTCTTCTATCACTGCAAGGTGGCCCTTGAGATCTTTTTTTAAGATCGTACTCCTTGTGAGTGAGTGGGTGGTGCAAGCATGTAGAGGTAATGGACCGCCAAATTTGTCAATGAATCATTTCTTTTGTTAAAATTGAAGTGTTTGAGATGGCATTGAAAAGAAAATCTTTTAGATGGGATGTGAAATGACCTTTCTTTCTTTTTATTACATGGTCTATAATAGCTAATCCGCAACGTTGGTTTAAGGCAGTCCCTAATGGTTCAACTAGTTTTGTATATGATGGGATGTTCGAGACTATATAAATGGTAGATCTGGCTGCATGGGCAGAGAAACACTTGCTCAGATATTCTTGTTATGATTTGAAAGCACTTATGCTCAAAAGTTTTAAACACGTATATTTGTAAATCATCTACCTTACTTTCCATTATAAATTGAATATCACTGATCCATTCCTACTCCTTTTCAAATGGAACATGTGATTGTTAGTAAAGCCGCTTGAGATTTTTTTTTTGTGATTAAGCCACTTGGGAAGTGGATACAACATTGGAACTTGAAGTCGACTCAGTTACAGTTTGGTGACTTGATGGTAGATAGAATTTCCTTTTTTTTTTTGGTTAAAATTGAAGTGTTTGAGATGGCTTCGATTTTTTTTTCTCTTAGATGGGATGTGAAATGACCTTTGTTTTTTTAATTACCTGGTCTATAATGGACAACGTTGGTTTAAGGCAATCCCAAATGGTTCAACTATTTTGCATGATGTGATGTTCGAGACTATAAATGGTATATTTGGCCACATGGGCAGAGAAACACTTGCTCAATTATTCTTTTTATGATTTGAAAGCACTTATGCTCAAAATTTTTAAACATGTATATTTGTAAATCACCTACCTTCATTTTCATTAGAAATTGATTATTAGTGAGTCATTCCTACTCTTTTTCAAATAATGGAACATGTGATTGTTAGTAAAGCCACTTGGAATGTTGAATACAACATTGGAACTTGAAGTCGACTCAGTGACAGTTTGATGACTTGATGCCAGATAGATTTTCCTTTTCAAAAACAAAAACTTGAGGTTTGGACAATGTGTCAGAGGTCTCCATTCCATGCTGTTCACAGATATCTTGGCACCTTCTTTACACCGAACAACAGCAGCAAACGAACCGCCATTCAGATTCCTTTTAAATAATGCAACTAGTAGTCACTGCTCACTGTATTAAGTTGGAAAAACGGAGTTCCAAAAACAATGGAAATGGACTTTTTTTTTCGAAAACTAAAACAATGGAGCAGCCGACTGCAAACTGAGGGGACATAAAACGGCATATCATTTAATCACTTGACCAGCTCCAACATGAACAGCTCGAATGCACCAAGCAACACTGGCTAGCTTCATCCAAGACTCAGCCACTTGAGATGTAATTGGCGGCACACATCACTGGCACATGAAGTCAAGTCAGTTCCAGTTGGATCACTTCATGTCAGATATAATTTCTTTTTGAGAACGGAGAGGTTTGGATAATTTATCAGAGTTTTCCATTCCATCATGCCCTGTTCATATCTTGGCTCCTTCTTAACACCGAACAACAACAACAAATGAAATATCATTTCTAAATTGTGCGATTCTTAGAGGTGTACGTGGTCACCTTGTCGCCCACTCGCGGTGACGGTATCATATCAGCAAGCTGATCACGTATTCATAACTATCTCAAATGGTGCACCTTGATCTTCCGTAGGAAAATAAAAAAAAGTTGCGCCTTGGGGCAGGTTGCGATCTAAACAAAGGCGATCTTGTTCTTGTACCGGGAGACCAAGGAGCCCCCGAGAATCTAGCGGTTGTCATCCTGCCGCCACGGTGTGATTCTCGCTTTGTCAAGCACATGATATGCTGCAGAAACTGCTGTGTATTCTACCAAAAACCAAAAAACGTGGCTAGACGTAACTGAAGTGTTATTAGCTTCATTCTGCTTGAGATTCTGGTTAGTGGTTAGATTAGCGGTGTTTACTTGGTTCTGATCGCACTGATTAGGAGCGTGTTTGTCTGGGAATATTATAAATGGGGTGAGGTGCCCCCAACATATGTTGTTGTTTCGGACGGGGGAACAAGGGTCAAACTTGGTGCAGCTAGGTTAAGTGAATGGATCTAAATAGATACGGGATTAGAATTACAATATGTTCTTTAGTTTTACCAGTGCAGTGCTGAGCCTGTAAGCCACATGCCAAGCAATAAAGTGAGTTGCATGGTCCATGGTGTATACTCTCTCCCGTAAAAAATGTTTGACGCTTTTATCAAGATCGTAAATCTTTTACAAGATGCCAATTATTTTACCATTTACAGTTTTAAAATTTGGCTAAGAAACCCGTATGTGTTAGATTAACCTTGAAGAGTATTTCCCTGATAGATTATATAGCTTTACTAAAAAAATAAACATTATGTTGCAACGTTTCTATATTCCTATCTTCCTTTAGTTTCTTTTCACAAACATTAATCATAGCAAAACAACAGTTGCTGCTCACAAGTGAAATGTGAAGGTGGACTGTTCCCAGTTGCCACTGCTGAGGACTGTTCTGTCACTATATACTCTGCTGAGGAGTATTTGTTGTTGTGAAAGTCATGTTTCACTTATAGTTGTACCAAAAACAGCAATACATTAGAGATTTTGAAATACCCTAAAAAAAGCTTTTGCAATGGGTCCTAAAGTAGTGTTGCTTTTGTTGAAATGAAAGGAAGCCCTCGATCCGTGTTTAGCGAAATTATGTTCTAGAGACATCACTCTTGTTACTGGTATCAATATAAAAAAGTGGTCCCGTTGGTATCAATATAAAAAAGTGGTCCTGTTCCCCCCCCCCTCTCACACAATCAAAATGGAAATATAAAAAGTAATGTGTACCATCTAATCGAGCGTGGGTGTAGCATCATACACGTTATTTACAGAAAATGAAGGTGTTTCTTTATGTCCTTAGGCAATATACACTCACAAAGGAGAACATGCCCAAAAACATGCATGATAATGTTTTAGAGAAAAGGTAAAACCAGGAGCTGCAATAGGCTCTAGAACATGATGTGAATTTGTAACGGTAAAACCAGGAGTACAACAGTCCCACCTGTCAGCTTTGATGACATCTGGTTAATTAATTGATTGGTATGGATTATGAGAAACTGATACCCCTGGATGTCATGATACCAATTTATGAAAAGGCAGAGTATTTTTTACCCACAAATACTAGACTTATGCACAAGTTTTACACAAAATCTATGTAATGCTGATATGTCCTGTGATAATTACATCTCCCTTCATGATTTAAGGAACTCAATGTGATTTTAACCAATATGTTACAGCCACGTGTGACCGTAACATTTACGTAGTTCTTTTGTGTAACTGTAGCATCGCTCACGCCTGAGGAACCCAACGTGATTTAAACCAATCTGTTACGGATGTCATGATATCAATTTCTGAAAAGGCAGAGTATTTTCTACCGGACTGTTGTAATCTGTCAACAACCTATGAGCCCTCACTGGCCCTATCCAACAGGTCATATAACAGGGGAGGCACATGATTAGACACACCCCTTCTCCCAAACCAAGTAGATAAAATAACTGGTATCGCCGGCACAGCTGGGGGGACACATCATCGGTGCATCGCAGTTGACAATGGAATGATTGGTGCCAAATCTCGGCTTGCATCCGTGGTGCCCTCTCATTGCAAGTTTGCAATAGCGACGCCTGCCTTTTGTGACGTACGAGCTGTACTGGGTACACCCCTGTCCATGCATGGCTTCCACCTACGCCTACCCTATGGCCTGTCCAATTATTTCCCCGATTCATCTAGGCAGGATTAGAACGAACAAGATCTTAAGCTCAGATCCCAATCTTGTGTGGGAAATATTGATAGAGCTACTTTGGTAACTTACACAAACACGCATACCACAAAAAAGGTATGACCAATTTATAGTCCGCGGGAAAAAACCAATGTTTTTTCAATCCTATCATCACTCTTCTTTCTTCTTCCTCTTTCATTCCGTACATATTTCTCTTTCAAATGATATTGGGCTCCATTCACTCTCCCTCTCATCCATCTCCTTTGCCTACCTTTTCCCTGTCTTAGTAACCATCAATAGTCGTTTTGAGGTACCAGTGTCTCATATCATGCCTATCCTCACAAGGCTCGTAGCTAAACCACCATGTTCACATGAATTTTCAGCCACATGAGAATAGGAGGCATCAATAAGTAAATCTTGATCCCTTTGGAGGCACCTAAAAAATGGAAGTATGAAGAGAAGATCAGCATCAAAATTACGGTGTTGTGTTATTGTTATTACAGTAGTTTGTTTCATCATTTTTATCTCTCTTACTCGATGCTTTATAAAGTGAACAAAACAAACACAATGTAAACATAATGCCGAATTATGGTTGGCTGCTGTGTACATCCTTCCCGCTGTATAGAGGGAGGATGGAACGATGTTTCCATTGTTTTATTAAGGAAAAAATCTATTTTACTCCCCGAACAATACACTATGTCTAAATTACACCACGAACAAAATTTTAGCTCACTCTACTCCCTCAAACAATTTAAGTTGGCTCAATTTACTCCCCTATGCAATTTTTCTTTTTTGTTTCTCTTTGTACGATTTGAATTTGAAGCTCAAATTTTGCATGGTGATAGATGGTACCATTCTCTGTATAAATGAAAATATTTTGTATTTATTCTTAAATATTTTGTATACAATTCTAAAACTATATAATTAAGATGATATTTGGTACTATTTAACTATAAAATACATGTTTGAAAAATATATTTTATACTTTAAATGTAAGGTTCAATAAAAAACTATCATTGTGCAAAATTTGAGCACTAAACTCAGCTCGTACATAGGAAAATATAAAAGAGAAATTGCATAAGGGAGTAAATTGTACCAACTTAAATTGTTTAGGGAGTAAAATAAGCCATGATTTTGTTCTGGGTGTAATTTGGATAAAGTGGATTGTTCGAAAGAGTAAAATGGACTTTTCCCTTTTATTAAAATATAATTATACCCAACTGTATATTACACACTAGTACCTTCTAAAATAACAATGTTCATGTGTATCTTATGTTTGTCCACTAATTAGCAAGTCACACTCAACATTCCATCACAAGACGTACCAATAGAGGCGGCACGGATATATAAAGAGACACCATCTCGCAGGCAGTACTCAACATCTCAAGCTCCCATTTGCGAGGCCCAACACACCAACAGCCGAAGAAGGAAGAAGGACGGCAGCAGGACAGGGGAACTGTCGCTGCTCGCCATGAAGAAGTCTTCGACGCTCCTGCGCTCGCTCTCCTCGCGGCTGGCCACGCGGCTCATCACGCCATCGCCGGCGGTGGCACCGTGGCCGCCCGTCCGGTCCGCCTACGACCGGTGGCTCGCCGCCGAGCTCGACGAGCTCCGCGCCGGCCCGCTCGCCACCCCGTGCACCAGCGCCGTCTGGCTCGCCCGCGCGCTCGGCCTCGCCGTCGCCGCGCAGCGGCGCCTCGTCGAGTCCGCGTCCGGCGGCGTTATTGACCGGAAGACCGTCGACGAGTGCGTCGACGACACGGCGGAGCTGCTCGACGCGTGCGCCGGGATGCGGGACCGGCTGGACATGATCCGGAGCTACGTGAACGCGATGCGCGTCGCGCTGCACTGGCTCGAAGAAGGCAGTGGTGGTGACGTGGCGGCGCGGCGCGCCGCCGCGGCGTTCGCCGAGTGCGAGGCCGTGGAGCGGCGGTGCGGCGCCGAGCTCGCCAAGTGCGGCTCCAACCTCCGCAAGATCGGCGAGAGGGCGCTGCGGCAGCCCGCCGGCGAGGAGCTCTCGGGCGCGCGCGGCGCGGCGCTGCTCGCCGTCGGCGCGCTGGGCGCGGCGCTGGCGTTCCGCCCCCGCCGCGCCGTGTCCGGCGTCTCCGTCTCCGGCGGCGGCGGCGGCGGAAAGGCTGCGGCGCAGTGGGAGTGCGCGCTGCAGGAGGTGCAGAGGCATGTCAGGGAGGAGCACGACCGGCGGAGGAAGGACGGCGCGCCGTTCATGGCCGAGCTCGACGCCGCGGCGGCCGCCGGCCGGGCGGTCAAATGCTCTGTCGCCGGCGGAAAGCCGTGCTCCGGTACAGCCATTTCGGCGGCGAGGCGACGGTGCGACGAGCTCGAGGAGGCGGTGGCGGCGTTCGAGGAGAATATCGCCGAGCTGCGGACGGCGTTGATAGACGTTAGGATGGTGCTCATGGAGTGGGCGCAGAGAGCGAGAGGCCATGAGCCGCTTAAACTTGCTGCTCTTCAGTCCGAAACATCATCTTGTTCAAGATTGACACGGTCTCAAAAACACGATAGAATTTGCTAACAAAAAACTGTCCATTTGCCGCGCTCTGCGTCGAAGTCGAACAAAACTAATTTCGCTGAACACTCTGCGAGTGTTCAGCGGAATGCCGTCCGATACGCAGACATGCATCGTGCTGTTGATCGCCGCCCGGCCGGCACGCCAGCAGAGCCGGTTCCCACGAGTTTTACAGCATCTCTGGGGTGTCCACCTCTGACCGTGGCCTCGCTCCATTGCTTCTTGTCGTATGTGGTAACAGATTATCGATTCCCCCTCGCGGAAAGAGTAGGTGAAACAAATCTTCGTTTTCCCCAGATATTCTCTTCTCTCCTCTCCGTGGTAACTGTTGACGTCACGACATTGGAGTTTTGTTCATGAGCAGTAACTGTCTTGACGTCCATAATTTTCAGCAGGAGGGAGTAACAAAATACAGATGTACCCGTTGGCAGTTAACTGATTTTTCGCATAAATTTGTTTTAATGAGTTTTTTGAAACAATGAAAATATGTACTGTACCGTCCAAACAATAAAACTGTACTACTAGAATAATTAGCTACAAGGTGGAACATTTTTGTTTTCTTAGCGAACATTTTATTTTGAACAAATGTAGAAAAGATCTAGATGGTTGGATCTCCATCCAGTGGTTGCAAAAGATAACTGAGATGAATAAAATATAAGTCACCTTCTAATTAGACAAAGAAAAAATAAACTTACTATAAGTATATATTATGAAAGATAAAAAAACATCGCACAAAGGATGGAGCTGATGGTTTGATTGCCCCCACCTACTCTCCGCAACAAGAAACAAATGGCTCTCCTAGAGAAAAAAAGAGTAAAAAAATGTAACATTGCGATACAATTTTGATTATATTCGAGGGGCATTTAGCTTTTAATTGGATAAATGGTTTCTTCTAATTCGCTACTCAATACTGGTACTTCAGTTTGAGGTGTGGGGCGGTAAACCGTTGCCATAAAACTCCATTGCTTCGATGGAAGGGTAAGCAATCGAATATTGCACTCTCTTGTGTGTGCTTGATCAACGGCAAATTTGTCAGAAGGAGAAATGCTTTATGTTCCCTGAAAAAGGCCAGCGCATGCAAAGCCGTCCAAGAGTAGATGTTCATCATATTGCCGGCAGCATCAGTTTTGTACAATAAGAGAGCAGAACCAGGCATGCATGAGACCTAAACCAACTGCTGGCATGTTAAGTCTGTCTGTATTCAAGATCTAGTTCAATGCATCAGTGTGCAAGTTGTTGGTATAAAAATAGAGGACCTTTCAGTAACGACCAAAAGCTAGCTGGATTTGATCGATCTTACCACTTTTCTGGGCAGTTTAATTACCAAAAGTATGTCTCCCATGCATTGAGGATGTATTCTGGGGTTTGGTTATACTTGTAACTTGAATGGCAGTGTGAGGCTTAACACTAACATGCTCCGCTATTTAACCCATTATATATGCCTTTTTTTTCAAAGCTGTGATGTTCTTAGGGCCTCCACAATGGTTTGATACAGCTATCTGTATCGAATATAAAAGGAAAAAAATAGGAGAAAGAAGGAAGCTAGCTGTTAAGTAGAGCTTGGTTATTGCTGAAGGAATAGCTAGATAAAGATAAGCTCGTCTACACCGGACGTGTTTTGACTGAAGTATAGGGAAGAAGAAACAGTAAATAAACTGATATGTGGGACCCACGATTTTTAGGATATCGTGCTAAAGATGACTGTATAAAATGGTTGTCTTTGCATAGCTGTTATAAGTTACAGCTCCCTCACGATTGTGGAGGCCCTTATTGTAAGTCTATGTTCATGTACTCCAAATAAAAAAACAAGGTTGAATCATTGGGTGCTTGCTGTTACATGAAACTCATACAAATAATATCAACAGAAACAGAAAGCAAAACGTCAAAGACCAGACCAAAGGAGGTTAGCCCAACCTATCCGTACCACTAATTTCAACTGTTTCATGTAGGCTTTATTTCAAGTAACTAACAGTAAATACTTCTATGAGCACTGGATCTTAAGAAACCTGTAATTGCATCACTGGATCTTAAATTAAAAATGAAAGACGTCTGCAGGACCTCTCTTATTTTGGTATAAAAGAAAGGGACAATTGTGTTTCTACCCTGGTTCCAATCTCAATTGTGATTTTACCCGCCCTCCCATTTTTAAACTTTGTGATTTTACCCTTGCGATTTCGAAACGAAGGCAAAGTATCGCAAGGGTAAAATCACAAAGTTTAAAAATAAGGGGTAAAACCATAATTGGACATTGAACCAAGGGTAAACGCAATAGCCCCTAAAAGAAAAGGTTCGCAGACTGACATCTTAAGACTAATTTTCCTTGGACCGCAACTTTTCGTTAAACAATAATGTAGAAATTAAATAGTAATTATGTTAGGCACATCAAATGGATGCCACATCAGCTTTATGATCTTATTGTATAAAATCAAATTACATCTCTCAACCCTTAGTTTAATGTCACAATTTCATAGGTATGCTAGAACATTGAATTGTTGTTAGATGACCCTCAGTTATTAGTTGGGGATGTTTGGGATAATAGGAAAAATTCTCAATCCAGTTTCATTTTCCTTTCATCGTTTCGGAAATGGTGTACAAAGATATCTTCTTACGCCATCACTATTTATTTCCGATGTGATATCTAATTAAGTGCAAATGAAAGAATGCGACTAGCTATACCTAGACACACCAGTAGATTAAAAAAATAAGTGGAACGTTATTGCTTCCCAAAGCCGATGCATGACCAAACCTTATTTTATTCAGTCATTGTCAACTTGTACGGTTCAGGCTAACTATAACCGTGGAGCTTGATCTTCATCGTGTGACCATAAGAAAAGAATCAATCCTAAAGCTTGGCACATGTCAAAAAAATTGGGTATAACAGATTCAACGAGGCAAAGACATGTTAGAACAAGGCATGTGGGATCCCATTGTATTACTGGGCAAGTTCGTGAGATAATTAATTGAGATATTGGGGTGATAATATAAGCAATGATCAAGTAGCTCATTGCAAAACGAGCCACTAGTATCTGAATGAACCAGAAACCATTTCCTTTAATATTCTCGTCCAGCTGCAAAGGAGCCAAGGACAGTTTGTCGTACATCACAAAGTGGCCGGCCGGGCCACGCTCCATGCTCCATGTGCGCAGCAGAGAACCACCAGCATCTAAACTAAGAGCAATTGCTTACCATTACTTTAGTTTCACCATTGGCATACATACAGTAGATTATAGTAAATTAGCTAGTGCGATTGGATCATCTCGATCCGCTGCGCTTCACTGACTTAACAAATACACTTTATTTTTGCAACTGATGCAGTGGTCGGACGTTCGGTGTCCTCTGAGCGAGCTCACGGACGCTGTTAACTGTCAATTAGCAAGGTTCCATTTTCATCTGCAGATTGGGTATTGGTTGAGCAGTGTGTGTACATTTGTGTTACGACTCTTAGGATTGTTAGGATTCAATTACATGCAGGCTGCATCTAAATACAAAGGATTATACTCCGACTGGTCCCATCTTCTCGGATCGAACTGACTTAAGTTAAGCTCCACTCTCAGATTAGCCTCATGGTTTCACTCCTGAGTTAGCCTTAGTGATGACGTTGGGGATAACGAACTGTACAACCTGGCCCTGTTGGAAATTTTGCCACTGGCTTCATGTGGGAAAACAATTGCTGAAGCACATATATAAATAGGACAGCTAACTTTCTTATAAATCATCTGCCTAGATATCTTTCAAAAGAAGTTATATTATTAGCATGAACCATGCATCTCCCCCTCCCCCTCAAATGATGGAACTTGAGATGCACAACTAGAAGCAACTTGATAGGTATCCACTTGGATGCAACTGACACATACACTAGAAAGTCTAGAAGCCATATCAATTTGAGTCAGATGAGATGACTATAGCTGCAACAACTCTCAACGTCCGAGCTGTTTGCGTTGGCTTCTTCTCTGAAGATTATTAATACATAAAAAATAAATCGATAACCGTTTCTACGCAGTTCTGTTCTTTGGCACATACATAATTCACGTCATGCCTCACTTGAAGTGCTGGCGCCGCATCAACAAATTGGTTACAGTTCAGAGCCAACTCGATCAGTCGACGCCATACATTTGAAGCCGGGTAAGATCGAAACAAATGTGGCTGGGGTGGATCTTGGTCCTGCGCCAGGAGAGGAGACCAAAGAGGCCAAGCGAATCCAGTGGTCGCCTTCTTGCTACCATGGCGTGATCCTCCCATTGTCAAGCACTCTCAAGCACATGATAGATATTATACGGCGTGCCCAGTCCAAAGACCAAAAAATGAACATTTTTTTTACGTAAGTGCAGTGTTATTAGCCTCATTCTTGTTCTGAGATTCTTGTTAGTGGTTAACTAATGGGTAGTGTTGAATAAATTGGGGACATGAAGATTCTGTTAAGCTTGTTTCGCCAAATTTTGGTTTCTAAGAATTTAGTTTCTATTCATGGTGTCTAGAAACTGGTTTCTAAATAAAAATTATATGGATTATTGGATTTAGGGGTTTTGTAACTGTAAATCAGTATTTTTGGTAGTTAATGACTAGCATGTGCATTCTTTCAAGGGGAAAACTGGTGTTAGGTCAATTGAGTCAGATTCTTGGTTTCTTGGAAACTATGCAATTAGTTTTCAGAAAATTGATAACAAATCGACCTGTTTGAAAGCCCTTCAATTTCTAAAACTAGTTTCTTAAAAATTGCAGGTGTCCACACAGGATCTAAGTTAAGCGATGGGGGTGTAAGGATTTCATAGCTAAGGGAGGATCAGAGTCAGATTTAAGCCAACCTGGACAGGGCAAGGATGGCAATATTAAGAAACTTGTGATTAATCACCGTGTAAACAGTTCAAGGCCTCCGCTTTGTGTTTTGGGCATTTTTTTTGCTAACTCATTTTGGGTATTTGAGTATAGTGCAAGGATTAATTACAAAATCCATTATTAGTATAATACATTTTTTAGTATTTAAAATTTTGTAATGGCTTAAAATGCAGCCTTTTTTATATTTTTACCAAAATGTTGATTTACCAAAATGTTGAATGTAAATGGGTAGTTGGAATCTTTAGTTTCATGCTTAGTCCAAAAATTCAAACACAACGGGTATGAATTTATTAATTTTCCACACCCTCGTCACCCTCTCTCTCTCTTCTCATAGGTCTAGATCTAAAAATAGATCTTTACAATCTCAATATGTAAAGTCCAAACTAAAACCATGAGACTAAAGGAGATGACAAATATAAGTTGGATATAGACAATATATGATAATTTTCATCTTCATTGTGCAACATTTTGGTAAAAAAAGAGCTCCAAACCCTAGGAAACTTTAGATACCAAATATGTAGAGAAACCACTTCTAAACATAACAAAAATACATGGATTGAAATGGATTTAAACAAATTTCTTGAAAAAAAAAACAGATTCAAAACCTCCCCCCCCCCCCGCTTGTTGTTTGGATTTTTCCTGCCATCGTACGGACAGAGCTCCGAGAAAAGCGTCCTATAGACAAAGTGTCGGGAGGAAGGAGGCGAGCAACGTCCTATATACGTGACTTCGTAATAACGGGTAAACCGACGTCACTAGATCAACGTTATTACAGTGGATACTGTAATAACGAAAGCCTGATGTCATCATGGGACCATTATTATAGTGGTCTCTTTTAATAATGGCTGTCCGTGACATCAGCCCCGACCGTTATTACAGTGTCCCGTCGTAATAACAGGCGACCGATATTACTAAAGGACGCTCCACTACAATAACAGAGCTCCTGGTGACGTCATTGGTGCCCGTTATTGCAATGACCACGGTAATAACGCGCCACCATGGTATGTTCGGCGCACTGTAATAAATGGGTACGGGAAAAAACAATGCGCTATCTATGGACATTATTGTAGTAGTGATGGTCAAAAAGTGTTTTGGGTTATGTATCGCATATATGGATATTCTGTGGTAACTTTATTTCATAAGTTAAGCATGTTTGTATTTTTATAAACTCTATAGTTCAATATTACTGAAGCTATCATTAAAAAAATCAATAAAATGGGACTGATAATTGTAGGCACAATTTTCTAAATAAAGTGAGTGGATTGGCTTCCCAATAATGTGCCTGCTTTTTCCCCAATTGCAACTTTAAACAATTAATGTAAACAAGAAGAAAGAAGATTGATTCTGTAGACACACCAATATTTTTTTACTAATGCGTAAGGGCAAGTACAACCCACGTCTCTATCCCGTCTATATGTTGGCATATTTGCCAAAAATCCCCCGCTCAAGGCTGAAGACGGGCTCTGCGTCGTCTCTTGAGGCGACGAGCCTGTCCCGTGCTCCCAGGCGGAGTAGACGGGCGGGGCTTCGTCGTAGATATCGTCTTCTCGACGCGACGCACCGCCCGGATCTCACGTGGGGAAATTTTTGCGCCAGTTGTACTCCTCCCGCTGGAGCCGTGCCCCGCTCACCTAGCCTCCCTGGCCGGCGCGAGCTCCGCGCGGGTTGCCTCTCTAGTCGGCGCGAGCTCTGCGCAGGTTGCTCCCTGGCCGGCGGAAGAAGAAGGAGAGGAGGGATGGACACAGGACCTCACGCCGTGGAGTCCGCCGGCGCACTGCTCTGCTGGTGACAGCGGGTTGAATCTGTGCTGGTGACGGCGGGTTGGATCTCACAAGTATCGCGTCGATTCCGGCAGCGGGGGCCTGCTCCTCCACGATGTCGGTCGATTGCAATCGTGCAAGCTTGATTATGCCCCGTTGCTCGATTCGGTCGAGGGAGCAAAGGAGAAAAGACAAAAGAGGTTGAGTTGACTTGGGGAGCTCCGGCGATGGCCCCTTTCCCTACAGCTCAAGCTATTGGTTTGAGCGCAGCTAGGGCTGCAAGCGGGCGAGCTCCCCCACGTGCTGGGCTGAACGCAAGATGCTCGTCGAGAGAATGACGACGCCAGGGAGAGAAGATGATAACCATGTGAGAAAGGATAAAGAAATGATTGGACGCGGACAATAGAACAATTTCAACCTTTGTTTATTCGTATTGTTTATGAGGATCATATATTTTCTCTGAGTATTTTATGTACGTGTAATTTGAGAACAAAATGTGAAAATATATGTAATAATTTCATCTTGTATATATTTGAATTGTTTTCTAACAAATAGCAACACAATGGTACACCAAATGTTATTCATAGTTCATCTTAGTTACATGCACAACATTAAACAATTTATAGATAGTGAACAGATCATGGGTTGTACGACCTGTCCTTTTAACTGTCTCTACGTCATATTCGATGTACCAAGAGACGCCGTCCTGTCTGTGGGTTGTACATGCCCTAAAGTATAAAGTCACACACACGCATACGCGTGCGAGTAATCACCCTATCAGAAAATCTATGCACGCACACCTATTAGTGCCTTTGAAATACCGAACTGGCTTTGATCTCGAGATTCTCAAAGTTGCCATAACTGTCTCGTTATCAGTGGGTATGCCACATACCACTAAAAAATATTTTGCCGTAAATGTAACATTTAGGTAAATTTTGAGAGTTGAGCACGTTGATTCCACCACAAAGAATCTAACCAACGGAGATAAACTCATTTGCTGGACATCATTGTATTGATAAACTGAAATGCTTTATGTTGCATAAATGGAACTTGCATGACTATTGGCCCATACATGTAAAGCTTAATTTTAGTATACATTGTATTATGTCCCATCATTATTGGTATCTTGGTCCACATCATGTAATATAAAGGTTACAAATCCTAAAGCATGGCAAATGGCTAAAATGTGGCTCCATAGTTCCAGGAAGGGGAGTCATGCTAATGGCTAGAAAAAAATCATCTCAATGATTTATGTTTTTTTAACAGTGAAGCCCCTTCATTTGACTCTGTTTGAGCATTTATAATAATTAACGACTACCCTTTCATTTGAGTCTGTTTCAGCATTTATAATAATTAACTACTACCCCTTTCAAGAAAAGAAGCCACCACGTTTGCTCTTAAGAACTAGAAATTATCATATTAATCAGAGAAAAATAAAAACAAAAAATTACTCACCACTGTCATTATAATATAATTAGTTGAAAATACCCCTAGATAATTGCATCCTTTATTCACTTAATTCTTAAAAAAACTCACGTCCATCCTATCTCTCTTCTGTAAATCTGACCTTGGCCTCTACCATCGCGAGTTGGAATGGATCAGATCCTTAAAAAACTCACATCTAGCCTATCTCTCTTCTTTAAATCTAACCTTGGCCTCTACCATCATGAGTTGGAATGGACCATAGCATAAAAGGAACTCTAGCTGCTCACGGGTCAACACACAACCATGTGTCGACCAACGATACATATTCTGGAGTAGGCAAATACTCACGGATAAATATGACAACGTTCACTATAACAATCAAACACTATAGTCGCGCCTCCCAAAACCTCGTAGCCACGACAGTGCAAAATGGGTCGTGGCTACAGTGTGTGTGTGTGTGTGGGGGGGGGGGGAGGGATACAGTGCACATTAACCGTGGCTATAGAAGGCTCATTAGCAACAATTGACGTTTTGAACCACTGCTGAGCTCTAGCAGGTTTTGCTTTCGGCGCCTCGCTTCGCCGTCGGGCTTCTTGGATATGGTGCTTCAATCATATGCCGTGTGCGCTCATGCTTGCTAGCTCTCCCTCCTTTGTGGATTCCTCCCCACACGGGCGTTAGAGGGCAGCTCGTGGGGACCGAATGCTCTGGAAAAGGTGTCTTTGTCAACTCCAAAGAAGATTGGCATTGTTTGGCTTGCAATGATCAGCGTGCCCCTCCCACCCTTAGTTCTCATCCTGTTGGGCTGCCCTTTCGTCCTTCAAGGATTCCTCCCCTTGTTGGAAGGTGGAGGGTGACAACAGGGCGGAGTAGCTACGAGGGGTGGTGTGGTGGTGCAATGGCCATGGATTCATGCAAGCCTGTTGTTCGGTGGTGATATATTGTTGACGATTGGTGGCTGCCTTCCACTTGTGTTAAGACCATAGCTAAGCAGTTAGGCATGTAGAGGTTGTTTCCCTTCTTAGTATGTTTCTGTGGTGTGTCTCTCTCCCTCGGTGTTCTGTCGCTTCCACATGTATAAGCTCGGTGTTCCACTCCCTAACCTCCTCTCGTAATGATCTCAAACGACATGTAACAACTTGCTCATGTATGTGTTTTTGAAATGAAATGAAAAGGCGGGGATGCTCTCTCCCCCCCTCCCCCTCCCCGAATTCCTAAAAAAAACAGGTCGCATAATTTTCTTAACGTGATCGTTGGGCACAAGAAGCACAGTGTTCTTAATGTACTTAAAGTTTTGTAAATTGGAGTCGAAGTAAGTCTCATGAATTTTGGCATGCATGGACATATTGAGTCACTGGTATCAAGATTATCAATCACTCCCGGATTTTGTGTCATATAGGTTATGTAAATCCAATTTAATTAATTTGAGAAAATGAAACAATCTTATCTCCTAGATTATTCATGTGCTATCATATATAAAAATATCAAAAAAGTAAAAAATCAGTAATTAAGATAAGATAACTTTATGGTAAATTAATATTATTAATGGGGTGATATAATAATTTTAATGATATAATTTGGTTTACAAAATTCAAAAAAATTGTTTACTTAACTTTCACAAATAAATATTATTAACCGCACAATACGCGGGTAGGTTGACTAGTTTGTAGTAATATGATCGTCTCTGTGTGCTCTTTGTGTGAAGGTGTATCTTATCTATACCACCATGTTGGAAGACTAAAAGAGGGAGTGACGTCTCGAGCCCACCATATCGGTTGAGAAAGGGAGAGAACTATATGAGATTGAGCCCATAACAAAAATGGACTCGGAGCAGCACGAGCCGCTTGTGTCTCAGAAAAAGGGATACACTTTCCTTTTCTTCCTCCAGCGGCAAAGTGGCCAACCAAAAGGACAATAGGTCATACAACACAAAGTGGCTGACAATGCTTATCCTCAAACCCATGGTTTGCAGCTAAGCTAGGTACCCTTTCTTACGAGTACTTAATTACTGTCACCATCGATGCACACAGGTTAGTGTGGTTGAATCAACTGGGCCGGCTCTGCTTTGCTTACTTAATCACTTCTTTGTGATTCTGGGATCCAGTAGTTGTCGCATGTTGGTGCTCGAGCTTAGGGACGCTGTTAGGGATAGGATAAAAGTAAGATTTTTTAAAGAATGCCCCGGTAGATATCTCAGAAAAATTACTGTTAAATTTTTGTGATACAAGGTGGAGCTGATTTTGCTCAAATGAGTCTGTGATGCATATGAAGATTATCAGCCATATACATCAGGTCTGCCAAATGAGAGAGATTTTTTCTTTCTGAAAAAAATGTAGTTTTTCTCCTACAATCAGATTATGAAGATAACATATTATATCAGATGACTTTCTGTCTTTCTCTCTCTCTCTCTCTCTCTCTTTCTTTCTTTGTATTGTCATTCAGTGATGTTTAAATATCAAACTTGGGGCTGTGCAACTAGTTTGAATGATATGATCTCTGACAAAATGTAAAGCATATACATCTGGCTGCGTGGGCAGAGAGTGAAACACTTGCTCAAACATCGAAACGTGACCACTAACTTTCTAACAAATCTTATTATTATCTTTAATAATGCATACCCTAATAGAACGTCTCTTCAACTTTTGTTAGAATAAATGGAAAAACAATGAACGTGCCGACTGCAAGCTGAGTCTTGCCAAACAGTATACCCAGATAATTTACCTACTTAATTTCAGAAGAAACCACGTGAGATTTTAAAACTAAAACCAACTTGATTGTACCATCCACTTGGATGTAACATAAACAATAGCATTAGAATTTGAAGCCTAATCAGTTCCAATTCAATCAGATGAGTACGGCTGCTATGACCATTCTCCACATCCTAGCTGTCTACGCGCGCTGGCTCCTTCCGAAGTTTGATGAATAGGAACTAATAGCGCCATTTCTAAATGGTGCAATTAAATAGAAACATACGTGTTCATTGACTCGCCCACTAGAAAGCACCTGTACCATACTATAAAATTAATCACAAAGTGTCATAACAATATCTAAGCAGAAATAAACCCAAATATATACAATTAGTCACAAAGTGTCATAACCAGATCTAAACGGAAATAAACCCATATATATACAAACACCCTTGCTTCTGGAAACCTTGGAACGGTTTGGGATCCAAACTAGGAAGGCTGATCTTAGTCTTTAATTGGTCCATAGTCCAATCCAGTGGTCTCTATAGAGCTACCTCTATCGCCACAGTGTGATTCTCCCCTTGGCAGGCAGTGCTGAAACGATTCTATATACTCCATATTGATGTGCATTGACTCTATATATACAGGGCCGTCCAGACGGAAACGAGGGCCTTGTGCGAAGCTAGGAAATGAGGAGTTCTGATAAGCGTACTCCTAACTTGTCATCACAGTTCACAAATGATAGATCAAGGAATTAAGCCACATGCATAACTATTGAATGAGAAATAAGCTGCTGGTATTTCATGTCTTCGGTTGACTGCTCGTAACAGATTGAAAAAAGAGATTAAACAGAGTGCCTTGTGTTGATTGTCCCTGCTGTTCTTTCTGAGGAATTGGTCCTCGCTGCTGTAATCCTACCGTCCCGCGGCATCACCCTGGTCAGTTATTCATCAATTTGTACCATATAATCAAAGTTGCTAAGCGTGACTGTTGGCGCGGCACTGGGCAGCAGCGTCGCACAGCGCCGCGGGAGGGCGACGTGGAATGTTCGACTTTCTATACGTAGAATACCTGGTCCAATTTGGAGGCCCAAAAATTTGGGCCCCGTTCCGTCACACCGGTGGCACATGCCTCGGGACGGCCCTGTATATATACTCCCTTGATTCTGGTTTATTCTTTTGAAAACCATTGATTGTAGTTTGTGAGATTCTGGTTACCAGGTAATTAGAAGTTAATGTGCCAAATAAAGTATAGCACATGTATATTTAATTAACGATGGTGGCTTAAGGCATAATATATGGCACATGAGACTTTGGAAGCTATCGCTCGGAGCATGAGCCCAAGCCTCCTTTCGTGAAGCCAAAACACTCTCGCCCATCATTTATTCTTGTACACGTTGGTATTTTTTCTGCTGACATGGCATCAAATAGCTCATAAAATGGAGTTGTACATGCCCTTACGTACGGTTTTGAACACATTGATCGCGTTGTGTCTGTCTTTGTATCGAGGTTTGCTAGTTTTTGAATGAATTTTTGCATTTGCTCCAGTCAGATTTTTGAAACAATGAAAGAACACTGCTGGAACAATAAAAGTGTATTGTTGAAACAATAGAATTGTACTGCTGGAACATTTTCGATTTTCAGAGAACATGTCACGCTCCATCTAGTGTGAAATACCTCGGGGATCATGAACATGGTGAGTATACGTATTCGTCACCATAAAATCGCAACAAAATAGAAAAAAAAAGGCGAGCTGGCAAACCGAACCCAAGGCATTGAGACATGAGAAATCATATTTTACACCATGGTCCATGGATGGAATGTTACACTTGTCTCGCTTTTCCATCATCTCAAATAACAATCCTTAGATTGGTGCCTCGATCGAGAAGCTCCTAAAGACCCCGACAAATTAAAACTAGGCCTTATACTACAATTGTACCCTTCTCATCTCATCCACAAGTGATCCGAGCTCAGTGATTTAACACCAAAAAATGCATTCTTGATGAGAGTAGCAATACAATAATGTGGCACCGGCACAGGTGGTAGCACCCCACACGGATGGCTGCTCATGCAACGTGGGCAGGGGTGGAATGATTATTGGCGTCAAATCTTGCCGTGGCACTTGGAGCCCTCCCATTGCATGCAAGACCCCTCTACAGCAGCGCTTGCCTTGCTCTGGCCACGCACAGCCTGTATTGGATGCACACCTTTTCATGCATGCCTTCCACATATGCCCGGCCTACGGCATCGCTAATTATTCCCAGGAATCGACTAGGGTTAGGAGCAGCATGCAGGGGGTGAAGATCTTGGGCTCGGATCCCGATAGAGGTCCGGGTGGCTCGAAATTTGATAGAGCCACACATCCTTTTTGTGAAGGGAAATGAGCAGAACCTTGTATCGAAGTACAACACACCCGCTACAGAGCCATGGTACAGTGAAAAGTTTTTTTCCCCTATTGCAACACTGTACTAACCATAGTGAAAATTGAATTAATTACCAAAAATACCTTTAGATATATGTGAATGTTGAATCGTACAGGCATTTGTTCAATACCTGTGAACCTCAAACAGTTGTCTGTTGCTGCATGGGTAGTATGTAAGATAAGATTTCTTAAGAATTGTCGATTAGCCTAACATATTGTAAACATTAAGTGTCTTTCAAAATATGCTTATTATGCAATAATCACTAAACGTTTATCAATCAGTGTACATAACGTGTAGGCGGAATTGTACTGCTTTCGGATTTGGTTTTCGTTCCTGTGTGCTCTCTAATTACTGAACAAGGCCCCAGATTAGCATGATGCACCAGTGCAGCGGCATGAAGTCCATAGAATGCAGTGTGCCGGCTATTGTCACAGACTCAGTGGATGAAGATCTCTTGCGACTCTGCTCATTGTAAGGGATATAGATATGTGTCCTGGTTTTTGTGTTCACTTAGCAAAATTCTACACTCCACATTCCAATCATCCACAACTCAATGTCCAAAGCGCAGATCTACTTGTAAATCCCAGCGCATATCATAGTGCCTCATCACATATATAAATAGATCCCCGGCCCCTTCATCTGCAGCACACATCGACATCTCAAGCTCTCTTTAATTTCCCTCAATCAGTACTCTAAGACACAGAACGAACCAGCAAGGGAGGACACCTGCAGCTAGCACACGCCATGAAGAAGCCATTCACCCTCTTCCGATCCCTCTCCACGCGCATCATGCCGTCGCCGGCGGTGGCGCCATGGCCGCCGGCCCGGTCCGCATACGACCGCTGGCTCGCCGCCGAGCTCGACGAGCTCCGCGCCAACACGTGCACCAGCGCCGCCTGGCTCGGCCGCGCACTGGACCTCGCCGTCGCCGCGCAGAAGCGCCTCGTCGCGTCTTCTTCTTCCTTGAACGCGGCGAGCGGCGCCGGCGGTATGGACCCGAAGACCATCGACGAGTGCGTCGACGACACGGCGGAGCTGCTCGACGCGTGCGCCGGATTCCGTGACAGGCTGGACATGCTCAGGAGCTACGTGAACGCTACGCGCGTCGCGCTCCACTGGCTCGGGGAAGGCACTGGTGACGTGGCGGCGCGCCGCGCCGCCGCGGCGTTCGCGGAGTGCGAGGCCGTGGAGCGGCGGTGCGGCGCCGAGCTCGCCAAGTGCGGATCCAACCTCCGCAAGCTCGGCGAGAGGGCGCTGCTGAAGCATCCTTTTGGTGCCGGAGCCGGCAGCGACGACGAGGCGCTTTCCGGTGCGCGCGCCGCCGCGCTGCTCGCCGTGGGCGCCATGGGCGCGGCGCTCGCGTTCCGGGCGCGCCGATCCGTGTCCGTCGTCTCTGTCTCCGGCGGCGGCAAGGCCGCGGTGGCGCAGTGGGAGTGCACGCTGCAGGATGTGCAGAAGCGCGTCAGGGAGGAGTACGACCGGCGGAGGAAGGACGGCGTGCCCTGCATGGCCGAGCTGGAGGCGGCGGCGGCAGCTGTCCGGGCAGTGAAATCTTCCGTTGCTGGTGGAAGGCAATGCTCGAAAACAGTCATTGCGGTGGCCAGAACACGATGCGACGAGCTGGAACAGACGGTGACGATGTTCGAGGAGAAGGTGGGCGATTTGCACAGACGATTGATTAGTGTTAGGATGGTGCTCTTGGACTGGGCCCAGAGGACAAGAGGGCCAGAGCTGCTTAGGCTCTGAGAGTTCAATTAAGCCTATAAAAAAGCAATGGCTTATTGAATTGGATGTACATAAGCATTTTTGTGGGGAATTTGATCCATCTTTTTGCTCGAAGGGATCATTATGATT
Organism: Chloris gayana; assembly: GCA_031894775.1. Taxonomy (NCBI): domain Eukaryota; kingdom Viridiplantae; phylum Streptophyta; class Magnoliopsida; order Poales; family Poaceae; genus Chloris; species Chloris gayana. The sequence goes on from JAUNZO010003265.1 coordinate 21,570, forward strand.
ATTTGCGGCTTATCCCAGCAGATTGATATGATACCTTTCAGTCTCCTTTTTGTTTAAAAAAAGGAAAGAAAAAAACGTACATCATCTCCTAAAACATCAAGTCAAATCACCTCAAGTTGGACGTGGCAATTTATAAAGATTAACTAATTTATTCAAGTAGTTCTATCCATCGGCGTCAGTCACATCAAATCAAATCACCTCAAAAGCAACTACTAGACCTAAGAACATGGACGTTAATTCAACAGCCGGAATAAAATTCTTCAGCATTTGAAAAACTAACACTTTCAAATAAGTGGAAATTTTAGAGTAGCTGATAGTTCCACCAAGTAATCTATACTGTGCAATTTTGTTTTAATATAATCACAAACACCTAAAATATGCCATGTCTTCAAGTTTCAAGATGAGTAAACAAAGGTTCTGATTGAAAAGTACCTTTTAAAAATGAAGTTTGACATTTTTGTTTGTGGAAAAAGGATATACATAAATCCTTAGTCAAGTGGCTACTTATACTATGTTTTGAACAAAATTATTTGCCATTTGAGTATGCCAATATGCCTCTGGATAATTTGAAGATCCAAGTCCCGACTTATATTATCCTTTAAGAAATGAGCTTTTTGATGATATATGAGCGCAGGAAACACAGTCTTGTCAAGACGTTGCATATATGAAATTATTTTTTGAAGACGTTATACCTGCAACTATTTGTTATACTTTTTCTTGTTACCAAATTCCTGGAATATAAGAGATGAATGTTTGCCAAGTACTAGAGTGGTACACAGTAGCAGCCTCCTTTATAGTAGCAAAAAGAAAGAAACAAATTCATCTTCAAAGTCTCCGCCCAGTCCATGTACACATTTGATAGGTTATAATTTCTATAATTTCGTGAATTTTGAAGTTATATCTGCAAATCATCAAAAAATATTATTTTTTTTAAAAAAAATTGTTTCTGGTTACTCTAACTGACTGATTCATGAATGAAGCACAGAGGAATGAGACATGAACATCCAGAAAACGAAATAGAACTGTTGCTTCCCGGACTTCATGACACTGCAGATTCCTAATCATCCATTATAATCTTACTACTCTCTCCGTCATAAAATAAATGCCGCTACGGTATATCTCTAAATAAATTTATTATAAAAATAGATTTAATGGTCTGCATCTACTTATACTAGTATTTGTGTATTATTAGTATTAATATTTTTTCAAATAGTTAGTTGAAGCTAAAAGTACTTGACTATTCAGAAAGCGAGAATGTCACTTCTTATTTAGGACGGAGAGAGTACATCATATTAGAGGATGACACTGGGGACCATGGCAGCTTCTACGGAGTGTCAACTCCTCTTCTGCAAGCTTTAGGCCCTGTTCGTTTCCTGCCCTCTAAAATTTAGCATCTGTCACATCAAAGAGAATCTTACTATTTAGTAGTACTTTTATTAATTTAATAACAAAACCTATGTCACGACCCCCCTCTAATTTACGAGACGAATCTAATGATCCTAATTAATCTACGTTTTGCTACAGTGATGCTACAGTAAACATCTTCTAATAACACCATAATTATCCTCGTTGGATTCGTCTCGTGAATTAGATAGAGGGGTCTGCAATTAGTTTCGAGATTAGACTTTATTTAGTACTCCAAAATGATAAAATTCTTTTTGATTTGACCCTCTAAAAATTATATACCTGGAAACGATCAGGGCCTTAGTTTCGTGGTCTCGTTGTCTATTGATAGTGATAGCATCCACGGGTCTTGATCGTTTGGCAACAGTACGGGAATTATTGTTTCCCCGAATCGCCACGAGGCTTGCCCTTATGTTTTGGAGTCCCAGCAACTGCGACGAATCAATTTTTCTCTCCATCATGCTCGCGCTTACCAAGCGGATTATCCATAGAGTTTTCTTTTCGGTGTGACTAGTAGAGTTTTAGGATTTACATTCGCAGATGCAGCTTAATTGAAAGTTGAGAATAGTCCTGTCCAAATAGGTCGTGCCTAGCGAGCCCGCCCAGAGCACGAAAAAAGGCCCATTCTACGTCTAACACGACACGAAATGCCATGCTTGGACCGAGGATGCGGCCCAATGGATGGCTTGGCACGGCCCGTTTAGGGAGCTGACCCGGTGAAGCACGAAATTGGTCGGCCCAGTCATTCTAACCTTAGCTCGGGAGAGCTCCTCGCTCAACGCCGCCAGTGTCCTCTCGCCGCGGCACTGCCGTTAGTCTCGCCTGCGCCGTCGTCGTCGCTCGCCACATCACCGTTGTCGCTCGTCGCTTGCGCTGCCACCGCTGCTCCGCGCTCCTCGCTCAACGCTGCGAGCCTCCGGCATTGCCGCCGCTGCGTGAGCCTCCCACTTCGATGCTCTTCGCTCGAGTGTCGTCGCCGTGCAAGACTCTGAAGTGGCCTCTCCTTTCTCGACTCCCGTCGTGCGAGCCTCCAACGCTGCCGCCGCCGCATCTTCGCCCGTGGGGAGGCCTGTGACGCCGACACCGCTCCTTGCCCGGGCGGACCCCCACGCCGCCGAGACACCTATCCCACGCGCAGCTCCGCCCATCTTGCCCGTGCTGAGCCCTTCCGACGCTGGCGCCGCCCCATCTCGCCCGCAGGAGGCCTCCAAACGCCGCCACTAGTGCTGGCCAAACGGGCCGTGTCAAGCGGGCCGGCCCGAAGCATGAATTCTTTGTCCTGGCCCAAGCACGACACGGCCCGAGGCTATGGACCGTGCTTAGGCCGAAGGTGCAGCCCATCAGGCGGCACGGACACGGCCCGTTTAACCATGGACTCGACAAAGCACGGAACGGCTCAACTAGGCATGGTCCGAAAGGTATGAATAAATTCATATATAGTTTGTGTGCAGACTTGTAACCTTGAGTAGTCTAGTGGTAAGATGTTTAGATTGGATCCAATAGGTCCAAATTTTGAATCTGGCTACAACTAATTTTTTTGACCTCTATTTTTCATCACAAATGCTAACAGGCTGAAATGTGCTAACGGGCTACCGTGCCTACCGGGCCAGTCTTGCACGCATGACACACTCCGTGCCGGGCCGTGGGCCGACGCCTCGGCACAACGGGCGGCACGACACAGCCCGATAGTCATTTCGTGTCATGCCGACCCGAAATTCCATGGGTCGGGCCGTCCCGTGCTTGGGTCGTGCCGTGCCGGCGGCCCGTTTGGTTAGCACTAGTCGCCACCGCTCCCGTCAGGCTCTCGCGTGCTTAGACAATGGCCTACGGCATGAAAAAGTGCAATCATGCTGGGCCGACCGATTAGGACCATGAGCATGGTGGCCCGTTGAAGCACGCGAGAGCCCGGCGGGAGCGGTGGCGGCGTTTGGAGGCCTCCTACGGGCGAGATGCGGCAGCGCCAACATCGGAATGGAGTGCTGCTCGATGGAGGAGATGGCCCGAATGGTCGTACGCGAGTAGAACCGTAGCGCATCCGGGCTGGCTCGCATGTTTTTGTTGCCTACATTTGCGGGTGCAGCCTCACGGACCACGTTGCACCGAGGGAGCGAAGGTGCAATCCTGCGTTTCTCTCGGACCAGACTGCGGACCTGTGTCTGCATCAACAGAGCTAGGCCCAAGTGCCTCTCCAATTAACCAAACATGACGAGCCTACATCGATCGGGCCTGGTTGTGGGTCGGGCCAAGTAACCGAACACATCCTTAGAGCATCTCCAAGAGAAGAGCTAAAAGAGAATAGGTTAATTGAGATTTTAGCTATGGAGTAAAAGAAAAGACCATGTAAAAACATTGAGTAATTCAATAGAATAGCCAAAACTGTTTATTCTTTATATCCAAATCTGCCATGTCGATTGGACGATTGGGCCTTTTTTTCTCTCCTGCTCCTATTTCACCACTAGGCCCGTAGCATCTGTTTGACAAATAAATAATAAAAATGTCAAAATAGAAAAAATGGTACTAATCTGCTATGGTCTTACTGCAAAAGAAACGAAATCATATTTTCAGTGATTTTATCTAGGAGCAACACTTATGAAGAACTAGGAATACCAGCAACTACCGGAAACTATATTGGTTGGTTCTCTGAAGTAAAGGAAGTCTAAAATTAAGAACATGACACTAGGCAGAGCAGATGAAACAATCTATAACAAAACACAAAATGTTTTATTGCTTCCAAACATTTTTACAGTTCCCTGGAACATTTTTACAACAATGCAGTCTACAAACAACTTGAAATGAACCAAATATGTGTAACATGAAAATTTTCTCAAATATGTGTAAAATGAAAATAGGCAGAAACCTCTACTTGAAAACAGAACCAAGTACGTACTCAAGTTAACTATATAGAGTGACGAAGCCAACAGTCAACATCGAAGATGTTTTCATGCAAAATAGAATATAATCGCTTGACAACTAAGGTCTCATTTTCATTATTCATGGTTTGATATAGTAATTTTTCATCAAAAAAGATTTTCTATTGTCCGCTACAATTCTGAATACTGAACTCCAGACAGAAAGCAGTGCTATTTCCTAGCCTCTGAACATTCTCAATAATTTATGTTGTTTAGTGTTTACTATCTAAAGGATGGCATATTAACTCTTACCAATTGCAGCTGTCTGACGGCAATAGTAGATAAATCAAACAATCAATCTGTGCTAGCACTTGGTTGCATCAATAAAGTCTTAGCTAAAAACCAGATCATCCTTCCTCTATAAATTATCCATTAGCCAATTACAGGTTTAAGGTCAATGCAGAGAGGAGGATAAATCCTGAGTTCCACATTCGCAACATCAAATAAAGAAATTAAACATATAGAATTGCAGACAAACGAAAGTCCATTGATTAGTTGGCCTGTCAAGCAGCAGCTCATGCCTATCGATTTCCAGGGAAGACCCCAACAAAAGAATTTTGCATTACACGCGGGCAACTCATCCATAGATCTGACAGCCAACCAAATTACAATACATGCTTGAATGGAACGAAACAACCTAGATTCAATAACTCACCTATGGGGAAAATAAGTGGTGCCCAAGGGCTCGCGCGTCCTAGATATGACGCCATCCCTTGCCGTTAGCAGGACCTCTCCTTATCCCTTATCTCTCTCCCGAGCAGCCCCTCTCTCTCTCTCCCTCGAAGCCAGCAGCGCACAGGCACAACTCCTCTCTCTCTCAAGGCAGCACGCAGCCACCCAACAAGAAGTTCAGTATCTCTCCGGAGGTCGGAGCCAGCTCCACGCCACGACCTACCTGCTCCCGTGCGTTCTACTCCGGCCTGCGAGATGCGCTGCTTTCTATGCGTGCTACTCCGGCCGCCATCGAGATGTGCTGCTCTCTGTGCATGCTACTCCAGCCGCTGTCGAGATGTGCTTCTCTGTGGGGGTGCTACTCCGGCCTGCCTGCTTGCGTGGCTGCCGTGCTACTCTCCGGCCGCCGTCCAGATGTGCTTCTCCATATGCGTGGTGCGTGCTACTGCTCCCGTGCATGGCTGCGTGCTACTTCGGCCTGCCTGCTCCCGTGCGTGCTACTCAGACTGTCGCAACGGGGCGGCAAGTGGCAGCCTGGCAGGAAGACGACTTCCTGTTTCCTTTTCTTGGGTTCACGGCGGTGAATAGGCAGAGCGGCTCTGTTAAGTGGCATGGCTTTTATGAACGCTACGATGTCAATCTAAAAGTTGTCGTATATGGGATGTCCGACCACCTGGGCACCAAAATCGCATTTCTCACCTATGCAGTGCTCCATGTTGTCTTCGGTGGCTGCTGGGAACAAACCGTGTGGCATCCGTCCATCCAACCTTGTGGGAGGAACGACCGGATGGTGCATCACTCCAAACGTCGGGCGTGATCCATTTCTTTCTCTCGATGGCCAGCCTCTGAATCCTCCCATCCTTGCGCAAGCAGAGTCATGTGAGACGACTATCCAGCAGTTTCAGCACAGGGACATAGCGAACATGGCGAGCGCCTCCGGCGACAGATCTTCGGTGCTTGGGAACTACTACGGGAGGAGGGTGAAGAAGTGCATGCAGGAGAAGGAGGGTGAGGACCGGGAACGGAAATAAGGCGTGGGAGGAGGAAAATCGCCTGGGAGAAGAGGGATTGCGAGCGGCGCGGGGCAGGCAAAATTGGCGTAGGGGCAACGGGATTGTTTTTTTCGAGCAGAACGGGGGTTTTACCCACCTTATATTGCATCGAAACAGCGAGTGGCACAAGGGCCATACACATTACATTACATGAGGGCGGAAGCCTAGTCCAGCCAATCCCCTTTTATGGGGGGGGGGGGGAGAGCAAGCTAAAGGAAGAGAGAGTATTTACATGAGGCGAGAGGAGAGATAGGACCGCCAAGCACGAAGGGCAGCAATATGTACATGTTTCCTGTATCCGTAGCCCCGCAGGTCGAGGTCGTAGAGAAGAAGCTTGATGTTTGATCCCACATCGGTGTCGATATGGGCGAAGACCAAGTCGTTGCGGCATTTCCATAGCCGCCAAAGGATCATGAGCACGATGTCCGGCCGGACAGAAATGAACTCGGGCGATGGGCAACGGAGGGCCCAAGGCGACAGCGCACGTGCGGTCGTAGATACGATGCTGAGCCTGTCGAAGAGCTGAACCGCGGGGCTGCAACTGAAGAAGAGGTGGTCAGCCGTCTCGGGGCGCTAGGGCACCGAGGACAGTAGGAGTCGGCTCTATCCAGAATTGCCTTGTGGATGAGGTTGTCCCTCGTAGGCAAGCGATCACGGCACAACAACCAAGCGAAGAAACGCAGCTTCAGTGGGACCTTCGTGCTCCAGATCACAGCGCCATTTGAGTCCCGGACGCCGGTGGAGGCCATACACCTGTAAGCTGCAGCAGAAGAGAAGCTGCAGCAGAAGGGGCAACGGGATTGTGACCGAGAATATCGGGGGAGGAAGAGATACCAATGCCGTTTGATTGACTTTTTGACCTTTAAGTATTCTATATTTAGCGAAAAGGTACTTTTACATGGACTGTTGGAGATGCTCTTAGCGACTGGCTTTCTCTGAGAGTTGTTTCGCCGCTAATTCATGTCCTATCCGCTCCGCCTAACCTCTATTGTTCCGCACTGCATGGCGGCTGTGACAATGTTGCTTGATCATGGTGCTGTGTCCTGTGCCTTGTGTTCACAACCAATCAGGCAACAGCTGAACAACACTTGAACCCAGCCCCAAACGCCATGAACCAAGTGTCCATCCATCAGGTACTTCCTTTGGATAATTTATGGTTTTTTTCCGTGTTGTATTCAAGCTGTGTACTGTTATTCTTATAAATCGTGATTTTTTTTAGAAATTTGCACTGTCATGTGGATAGTTTTTTATTGTGCTTATAAATTACCATGTTTTCATCTAAGTTCTATGACCTTAATTAAGTGTGATGTCCAACATTTTTTTTAGCGTTTAGACCGTGGCCAAAACATGCCCGAGTCTTACGAAATCCTAGGTCCTCAGGCGCCACGGACTATAAGAGAGCTCCTCCGGCGCGACCGACCAAGTCCGTATTGTTATCCATAGAAAGCAAGCTACATGTAGTGTAGCCGAGGCTAATAAGTTTAACATATATTTAATTAGATTTTAGGTTTAATTAGCATGACACATCAGCGCCACACTCCTGAGGCTTGTAGAATCGGTCAGGTCAGTTTTGTAAACTGGCCATGGCCAGACCGCTTTTGGAAGTTATGTGATATGGTCAATTTAATTTCACCAATGCATAGCTTTCATCAAGTCTATAAATTCGACTTCGGAGAAGAAAAGTCGGGTGCCATCAACATCAAGCACCACTGCAGCTCACGAATTTCTAGAGTTTCCTGATGGAACAGGAAGCAACTAGCATTAGAAAGAAAAAAAAAAGGTATAAACAAATTAAAACGATAAAAATCTCATGCCCGGAGGTGACATCCAGTGAAAGTTTATTTCAGGCCGAGCTCTTATTAGAAGCTTCTCTGTCAGTCTTGGACTGCCATTCTCCTGAGTTCTGACGACTTTGATTCATCTTTTGGCAGGATACGAACGAAATTAAGGGTAAACGCGACTTGCTGGCCACTCGATTGCTTTCAGTCAAAAAAGTGGGATCTGCACTATGACATTTGGTCTAAACAAACTTGATGACCACATTAATTAGGCAACCACACGGTAAAAGTCACGGCTGACCGGCCATGGTGACGGGATCCAGTTAAATACTATCAGCAAAGATGAATATGCTTGTTACCTAAGACCAACATCTACCAGTCCCAACAACGTATCAAATGAAACCGGTCGGCATGGCTATGCGCTCATTGAGCTTGCTGTTCCTGGTGCTAGCTGCCTCCATGTCCAACTCAACATTCATGGCTGCAGGAGATGACGAGGCTGCGCTGCTCGCCTTCAAGGCTGCGGCGATCAGTGGTGGGTATGGTGATCCGCTTGCTTCGTGGAATGGTAGCACAAGTGGGTACTGCAGCTGGGAGGGAGTGAGGTGCCGGAGGAGATACCAGCGAGTGGTGGCTCTTAACCTTCCGTCTCACGGGCTCACAGGCGTCCTCTCACCAGCCATCAGCAATCTGTCCTCACTCAGGACTCTCAACCTGAGCAACAATGAGTTCCGCGGGGGCATCCCTGCTACCCTCGGCCATCTTGGCCACCTCCATGTTCTGGACCTGACCCACAACAATTTCTCCGGTGAGTTGCCCGAAAACCTGAGTTCCTGCACCAGCCTAACTGTCATGAACCTGGCTTACAATCAGCTCCATGGACGTGTGCCCTCCAAGCTTGGTGACAAGCTATCACATCTTACGAGGATTGACCTCTTTAACAACAACTTCGCCGGTGCCATCCCAGCCTCTCTGGCCAACCTGTCATCACTGTCTTACCTGGACCTTGGATTCAATCAGCTGGAGGGCACCATCACCCCCAGCTTCGGTGGCATCCCAGGCCTTCAATGGCTCACCCTAGGCTACAACAACTTGTCCGGTGAGCTTCCGCACTCCCTTTTAAATATATCATCGTTAAGAACACTGCAGGTCCAAGGAAACATGCTCCGTGGAGGCATTCCAGCCGATTTTGGCAGCAGGTTCCCCAACATGCAAATCCTTAGTTTTGGTGAGAACCAGCTCAGCGGGCCCATCCCTGCTTCACTCTCCAACCTCACTACTCTCTGTGTACTAATCCTAGCGACAAATAGGTTTAGTGGGCATGTGCCTAGCACACTAGGGATGTTGCGAGCTTTGGAAGATCTAAGCTTGCACAAAAACCTGCTAGAAGCTGATGAAAGGGAGGGGTGGGAATTCATCACTTCATTGTCAAATTGCAGCCAGCTCCAAAGTTTTACGATCAGCAACAACATTGGTTTAACAGGGCAGCTACCGAGTTCCATAGTGAACCTCTCAATAACTCTGACAGGGCTCATGTTGGCTGACACTGGCATCATAGGAAGCCTTCCATCAGCCATTGGCAACCTAGTTAACCTTCAATTCTTCAGCGTAGCAAATAATTCTATATCTGGAGTGGTTCCCGATAGTATTGGCAGGATGAGAAACCTGGTTCAACTAGGTTTGTACAATACTCACTTGTCAGGCCTAATACCTTCATCAATTGGAAATCTGACAATGTTGGCTGCCTTTGTTGCATTCAATAGCAAACTGGAAGGACCGATTCCAACCAGCATTGGGAACCTGAAGAATCTGTTTCTCCTTGATCTAGCAATGAACCGACTGAACGGATCAATTCCGGTAGAGATTTTTAAACTACCACTCCTTTCTAGATTCTTGGGCTTATCATATAATTCACTATCGGGTCCCCTTCCTTTTGAAGTTGGTAGCTTGAGGAACCTTAACAGCCTAGTTCTGTCGGGAAACCAACTCTCTGGAGGCATACCAGATAGCATTGGTGAGTGCACTGTGCTACAAGAACTTTCACTAGATGATAACTTGTTTGAGGGGAGAATACCTCAATCTCTGACTAAGATAAAGGGCCTGAATGCACTCAACTTATCCATGAATAAGTTTTCAGGTGATATTCCTGAGGTCATTGGTAGCATCCGCGACCTACAACAGTTGTATCTAGGGCACAACAACTTGTCAGGGCCGATCCCTACTGAGTTGCAAAATTTGTCATCATTGTCAGTGTTGGATCTTTCCTTCAACAATCTACAAGGGGAAGTGCCAAAAGAAGGCGTTTTCAAAAATTTGACTTACTTGTCAATCATCGGAAATAATCAACTTTGTGGTGGAATACCTCAGCTTCATTTAGCTCCATGCCCCAAGCAGTCTAAGAGAGAGAAAATAAATAAGGGTTCAAAATCTCTTACAATAGCTCTAGCAACAACTGGGGCATTCTTTTTATTAGCTTTAATTATTACTCTCATTCATATAACCTATAAAAAATTAAACAAGGGCAAAAGAGAGAGTTTGTACCAAATTCAATTGAGGAACGACATGGACGAGTTTCCTATTATGCATTAGCAAATGGAACCAATGGATTTTCGGAAGAAAATTTGCTTGGTAAAGGAAGCTTTGGGGCAGTATACAAATGCACTTTAGATGAGGCAACTATTGCTGCTGTGAAGGTTTTTAATCTCGAACAATCAGGATCTAATAAAAGTTTTGCGGCTGAATGTGAGGCACTAAGAAGGGTGCGCCATCGTTGTCTCATCAAGATCATCACATGCTGCTCAAGCATAAATCACCAAGGTCAGGAGTTCAAGGCATTGGTTTTTGAGTTCATGTCTAATGGTAGCTTAAATGATTGGCTTCATCCAAAGCCTAACATGCCTACTTGGGAAAGAACTCTCAGCCTGGAAAAAAGGTTAGATATTGCTGTTGATATCGTTGATGCCTTATACTACCTTCATAATCACTGTCAACCACCAATTGTGCATTGTGATCTAAAGCCAAGCAATATTCTTCTTGCACAAGACATGAGTGCCCGAGTAGGAGACTTTGGTATATCAAGAATTCTTCCACAAAGTGCAAGTAAAGTCCTGCATAATTCAAATAGTACAATTGGAATACGAGGCTCCATTGGCTATGTTGCCCCAGGTAACTGAAGTTGGTGTTTTCTCACTATTTGTTAGTTCTTGTATAAACTTGGGACACTTAGTAATACAGTTTTTCTGTGCCTTTATAGAGTACGGTGAAGGTGCTACGGTCTCAACTCTTGGTGATGTTTATAGTTTTGGTATATTGTTACTTGAGATCTTTACAGGAAGAAGCCCAACAGATAACATGTTTCAAGGGCATTTGGATCTACATAAGTTTTCATACGATGCCCTTCCGGAGAGAATTTGGGAGATTGCCGATACGACTATGTGGGCACACACCAGTGGCTACGATAGCTTTACAAGAAATAGAACTGAGAAATGCCTGGTTTCTATTATTGCTCTTGGAATATCCTGTTCGAAGAAACAACCTAAAGAGCGTACACTAATACATGATGCAAACATTGAGATGCATGCTATCAGGGATTCTTACCTCGAGTTTTATCAGACTTCTTGTGGTGAAACACAGAGAAGCAATTAGCAGCAGCTCTGCAGTGATTTGCAACAACATTTAATAAATAGAGTGAGAAGAAACAACCAAAAGAGCATACACTAAAACATGATGCAACCATTGAGATGCATGTTATCAGGGATTCTTACCTCAGGTTTTATCGGACTTCTTGTGGTGGAATACGGAGAAGCAGCTCTGCAGTGATTTACAACAAAAGTTAATAAATAGAGTGAGAACGAGATGCCTGCATATGACAACTTCATGGAATAAAAATTGGAGTACATGAACCTTCAACTCCATCATCCTTTTCTACTAGCAATAATCCGCATTTGTTTGCATATATATGCTACTTGTCAATACAAGTCTTTTTTTGTTTAGAACTGCCAAATTGTATGTATGTGATAAAACTTCACAATCCTTAATAATACACACAGACAACATGCCCACATTCCCAAGTAGCAGAATCCCATGAAAAATTTATCTTTTCAGATCTCCGAAGTAGGACAGGTGCAAGCAGGAAAGTTTTGCCACACCAGGTTGTTAGCACCCCCATCCATCGGTGAATCAATAGCAAAAAGCAACTGCTTATATTGTTAATCAGGTACAAATCAGAGGAATGGAGCAGGGATAGAGGGAAGCACGGAGTACAGGAAGGAGTATGAAGAGTACTGTCCTTTTGGAGCTATGTATATATGTCATATTCATAACATGTAATAGAGCAAGGTTTATGGTTATTTTGTCTTTTTTGACATCAGGTATACGGCTAGGGTTATTCTAAATCCTACCCACCATCCTCTCCTCAGCACCACGCTTTTTTTTCAGCCACCCTTGCAGTTATGTCCTGCTTTCCATTAGGCGCCGCTAGTTGCCTAGTCGCCGTCACGGCCATCTACTGTCATAGTGGCCGTAGCAACTCATCACAGCTGGCCACAGATCTTGTCAGACTCGTCGTTGTATCCGTCCGTCACAAGAATTCATTCAGATAGAGGAATTCACTATTGTCGCCGCAAATCCACCGTCATGATGGCCCATCGTCTGCTCGTACTCGATCCAGTCCGTTGGCCGTTGCTGAGTCGATTTCATCCTCAGGGGCATGCTCATCATCAATTGACCATCTTCTGCAGCTGTAGGTCAGGCAGACATTGCCGAATCAGATTGCCATTGGCCCTCTTCTGTTTGCTTGCCATCGCCCAGCTCATTGCTGCTCATTGCAGTAGTCTTGTGTGTTCCACCGGCACTCTGACTGCTGCAGTTGGACTCATCAGAGTTTCTTGCTGCATGGATTGAGACGATTGTTGCTGCTCCAGCGTTCTGTCTCTCAGTATTACGTTGAACCGAGAGAACAAATAAGGAGGTCCTTGTCAGTTGTTACTGTTATACTCATGTAGCATATGCTAAGTTCTTCAAAAAAAAATTCCTCAAACTTTTGAAATTCACTAATGCCAAATTTGAGGAATGTTGGTGATAGGCTCTACAATTAGCCACCTTTCACATCGCGTAGTTGTAAAAGGTTGCAATGCAAAGATACGGCCCTGCTTGGGTGAGTTTTGCTTCCAATGTTGCCTTCCAATTTATTTGTTGAAACCAGAGTGTAAAACTAGATATAAAGTGCACATTCCTATATGAGAAAAAACTGTCTAGTATTTTACCAAAAAATGAACAAAAACAAATCGCCATTATGCTACAACTCACTTCTGGACATTATTTCCTATGCAATTGTAAAAGAAACAATGGTAAAAGAATCTAAATTTGTAAGATACTTGTAAGAATATGAAGCACAGTAGACATTTGAATGTTTGCTGTAATTACATTTGAATGTTTGGTTGACATTTGAAAATGCACATGGAAGTGTTAGCTTGAATACCCTATTCCTTGCTCACAACTATTTTAGTCTTCCTTCCACTGATCAATCAGTGTTCCTTCATATAGTTTGAGGGATACAGAAGGGAGCCATAACACTGTTTCAAACTAGTTTATAGACACAGTGTTATAAACTAATTTTGCTTTATCTAGTGTATAGGACACTTAGTATGAAAGGATAGCTCACCATATGCCGTCATGGAAGACCAACAGTATCCATTAGTTCTGAGATGCAAATAAAATATTCATTCCCAGAATCATCCCCATCATTATCCATGTAAACTGAGTTGCCAATACCATATATCTCTTATAAGATATATCTAGCTCCATTTACCCACGAGATCTGCTGCACAATTCAAACATCAAATTCAGCATTGTCTTTCAGCACAAATATAGTAAATTTAACCAGATACTTTGATGCTTCATTCACGTGCCACTCTTGTAATTGTTGGTTACTTGACACAGTCATTCCCACTTTGAATGAAACAGGGAAATATGCCACTTTCACCAACCTTAGTTAGATCAGATTCCTCAAACAGAGAGATATCAATTTTGGTTCCACATGGTTGTTCGAACTCCCAACTGCAACCTTCCTTGAAAGCTATTGTCACAGGTTTGAGAAACTTTTCTTTTGGGGTGCTCAAGATACACTTTTCATCTTCTTGTGCAAATAAGTAAACAGTCACACTGTTCAAAGGATCAGTAATTCAGTATCCACAAATCAGTCTCTTAGTTACAAATGGCATACCAATTTTATAGAATATCATATATATACTGTGGGTGATAGCCTGATAGGTGGGAACATGAGGCAGATGGCAAACTCAAGAGTTCCACTGTGACACATAAATAAAACCTACTAATCTCAAAGAATAATTCTAAAACTCTAAAACCGCACTAAGTTCGTGCAGCTTTTCGTGAGAAACAATATGCCATCAGGAATCATGTTGCAAATTAACATCTAGTCAAGATAGAGAACGTGTAACTAGGCCAGTAACCTCGCCCTTTTGCACAAATATATGCCCAATTTGTCCAATGAAGCACAAGCCCCTTTTTAAAGGACCATGGTTCTCTCCAGCACATACATATTCAGCAAAATAGGAGTAATACGATAACGATAATCACAAGATTCCAACAGTCCAATAGGAGTAATAGGATAATGATAATGGCGAGGCCACTGCAACGACAACGACATCTTCACATTTGGAGATACGATTCCAAGAACTAGCCTACGAGAGATGGAGGCGGAGGGAAATGGGGAAAGAAAAGCAACAGCCGGACCTTCCGGGAAAGTCGGCGTTGAAGAAGAAGGCGAGGAGGCCGCGACCGTCTTCGTCAATCTCCAGCCGCAGGTGGCCCCCGCTGAGGATGACGCCGGTGCTCACCGCCACGGCCCTCGGCCGCTCGCCCTCACCTGGCACGGCCAGCGGTGGCGGAGCGCCACCCGCCGTACCGGTGGTAGTACGGCGGTGGCGGCGGAAAAGTGGGAACGCCGCTTCTGCTGCCGTGCTGGGCTAAACGCCGAACCGAACCATGGGTTTTGAGATTCTTTTTAGATTAACCGAACCATGATTAACAAAAGGTTAATTAGATTCATGCCATTGAAATATGCCACTACAGTTCGTAAAATCAGGTCAATGCCATTAGAATTTGCATTAGATTTGAAATATGCCATTGGTATACGTATTATGCATATATTTTATCGGTACAGGACAAGAATGTCCCTGTCTTCTCAATGTCCCATGGTAACCTTGGTAATAGCCGTTGGCCAATAGGCCTTGGTCATGGCGCTGCCACATCTCATTGCCTCAACAAGGCCACTCCGGTGAGGATTTTATCAGTATTAAATAAGGTTTTACATAAATAAAAGAAATGATGTAACATAGTAATTAATATGAAACTGTGTAAATGGATTTTATAGAGATGAAACATATTTGGCACATTTTCATAGGTATAAAACTTCATTGAAATTTTTATTGAGAACAAAAGAGTTTCATCCCAACAGATTTTGACCATTCTCAATGTAACAAATAAGTGTTAATTTAATGCTATAACTTGCCTATAAAATCATGAGATGAAACTATGCATTGAGAGAGACGGTTTCATACACCAAACTAAATCTTCAAAACTAATGTGACACTCTTAGAAATTATCAAATGAAACTATGCATTGAGACTAGCCTTAGGTGGCGCAAGAAGCTTAGGCACGCGGGGAAATTTATCGGTGCCCAAGGGCTCCGCGTCGTAGGTACGACGTCGTCCCTTTCTGTTAGCACGACTTGGCATCCTTAGAGCATCTCCAAAAGCCTCCCAAAAACTATCCTTAAATCAAGTTAATGGGATTTTATAAAAAAACCTTTTCTAACAGCTCCCCTAAGAGCATCTCCAAGAGAGGCCCAAAAACTCTTCCTAAATCAAATAATAGGGAATTTAGTCTAAAAACTCATCTCCAATAGTGTGCCAAAATCACCTCTACATTTAGTTCCCCCTAAAATCTCCTCACTTGTAGCTAGAAACAGAGGTGGAAATCGGGACCTCCAAACCTTCTATTTGTAAGAGAATTAATGTTATTGTGGCCCCAAATGCTGATGTGGCTCAATCAAAAGTATTATTGACCATTTTTTAAGGGTGACTCGTTGGAGGAGGGAAGAAAAATTATCCCTAACAATTTTTTGGGTGCTAACAAAAACATGTTTTCGGAGTCAATTTTTCGAGAGAGCTTTTGGAGATGCTCTAAATACCTCCCTGTTTTTGTCAGCTCCCTAAATCCACCTCAATCGTAGGTAAAGGCAGGGAAGGAATTTGCTCCCCCGATCCCGACTCCTCCCGCCTCAAGCACCAAATTTTCACGCCATCTCTGCCTTATTTGCCCACCGCCTCGGCTCCTCCAAGACTTCGATCTCCATCACCAATCCCTGCCGCCTCGCCTTTTCTCAAACAGTTGCGCCATGGTCGTCCCCGTCATTGATCCTTGTTGAGAGTCCCCACCGTCGTTTGCTGCCGGTTGTCCCCGTCAAGCACAGGCATCGGTTGGTCATCAGCATCACCGATCCTCGGCGCCCCTTCATTCCGACGATTCTTCAATGCACGTCCGCGCCACCAGTGAGCTCCACCGTTCACTAAATGTTCAGATCCTGTCAGGAATACTCCGATTAAAGGTATTCAACTACCTATTGCAATAGTGAAGATTAGTTGATTAGGTATCAGGTGGATTGGACTGCTATGATTATTAATACGCCCAACGCTTAGGGTCCCTTTGGAACGCATGATTTCTAAAACATAGGAATAGGAAAGTTGTAGGAATTCACATGAATGAAATGGAAAACATAGGATTGTAAAACACAGAAAATGGATAGAAGTAGTCCTTTGGATGAGTACAGGAATTTTGTAGGGAAAGGATTCTAAATAACCGTTGTAATCCTCTTTACTTTGGCTTAAGCGGCAGCATCACAATGCATTTGAACTAGTTGTAGTGGCACCTACACCTAATCGTCCTCAATCCCATGCTACAGGATGATAAAAAGAGGTTGGAGTGGATTCTTTTGTCCTATACTTTTCCAAGTAAAATCAAGTTTAAAGGAAAGTTTCCTATGCCGTTCTGTCGCTGCAATTTTACTGAACCAAAGGCTTGGATAGGAAAATTTCCAATAGGGTTGGATTCCTACATTTTTCCTATGTATTTCCTACAAACCAAAGGGGCCCTTATTCCTTTGGCTACAAGGACAAATTCCAGATTTTTTTTTCTGAAAGATCAAGAAACAAAGTAAGATTAGAATTGATTTGTATTGGGGTTGCAGGAACATTTTAGCATGCATATATTCTCTTGTATTGTTGCGCTCTACAATATAGCCAGCGTCTTATGTTTATTTTATACTGATCGTCCACCATCTAGCATTTTGTGAGACAAATAGAGTTTATGATTTTCTTTATTTATACTTGTAGATGGTATTTGATAAAGTATCTTGTACACACTTTCTTCAGCACGGTATCTTTGTATCATTTAGCCTTTTGAGAAGCCAAGCTATTTGACTGTCATTATTTTTTAAGGCACTGACCATATGTGTTTTCCATGACACTCTGATTGCACTGTCACTACTTTCCAGTCATGTTTTATTCTGTATTGACAATATAAATGTTTAGTTTTATAGGCACCTGTGAGAATGGCAGTAGATGGCTACTATATGGGTATGATGAATGAGGCCGTGGGAAACAATGCAATGGTTTTTTTTTATAAAGGGGAAATATATTAACTTAAAGCAACACAGTAATAGACACGCTAATGTATAGAGTGTGAGATTGCGGTGGCTAGCACCTAATAACATATGACCGATTATCTTGCCAACTAACGAGACACACCCTAAATTTTATTTTAAAAATATTATAACATTGAAAATCAATTGTTCTAGTAGTAAAAGTCAGTTGTTCTAGCTGTGAATACCAATTGTTCCAATAGTAAAATTTAGATGTTCGGTATTTTTCAAAATAGTAACACACATTATATAGCGTGAAATTTATAAAGAAGAATAACAATAGACCGTTTTCTCACCTTAGTGGACCTTTATGGGTTGCACAACCTCTAAGCTATGGGTAGCTCGGCCTACATATAAGGAGTCCTGGATCTTGTATTGTCAGAAGTTTCACAGAAGAAATATACTAGGCCCTGGCCTTCGGTTCATGCGGTAATTACGGTTAGGCTGTTTCGGTCTCACAAAAAATTGGTTTTAGCAAAAAAAATAAAAATTGTTTTTTATAGAAAATTCAAAATCGAACCTAATTAACCGAAATATTTTGGTTTTTTATTTTAACCTAAAATTTAAAATAACCCTATATCATGTAAAATTTTATGTTATTACTTAGGAAACAAATACAAATATGATAGTAAAAATAAAATTAATTCCTAAATATCGATATATGTAATGCTGATGGTAGTTAAATCTTTGTACACCAATATATCTTCTAGATAGGCCATTAAGCACATAGCAAAACAAACAATAGTTTCTAAAATATATTATAAAAGAAGTTTAGTTATTTTGGTTATTTTGGGTTTGAAATATTGAAATCCTAAATAACTTCGATTAACCTAATTACTCAATTTTAGTAACTGAAATATATTTCGATTAACCAAATAAAGAAAAGTATCAGATAAATCGGTTCAGATTCAATGTTCGGGTTTTGGATTTTTCACCTGGCCCTACCATATACGTAGGGCATGCTACAGTGTGGGCACATGTTGGGCGTGCGTTGGCCATGTGGTGTGATCTAAGTGATGCATGAGTTTAAATCGATTTCGAAATTTTAAATGTTTATTTCTCTCAAATGACAATTCTGTTTTAGTATTTGTTTGAACCATTGTGTTATATAAAGCTAATGCAACAAAATGAGATTCAGAAGCACAAGTTTTTTCATTTTTTACGTTTTAATATTTTTGAATTTCTTTATTTGTTCTAATACTAAAATCAATTGCTCTAAGCAATGAATGTTAGTTGTTTCAGTAGTTAAACTCGAATATTCCTGTGATTAAAATTAATTGTTTTAAGTGTTAAAATTAATTTTTTTAAATAAACTTTGAATTTTTGAGTTTAAATTTTCGTATTATTTTTCCAAATGTTCTAGCAATAAACTCCATTGTTCCCTCAGCAAATAAATATTGTTCCAATAGTATAACTCGATTGTTCTAGTAATAAAATCTATTGAATTTTAATATTTGATGTGCATATTAATTTGTAGGAGAATATATTATACAATAATAAAAAGTATATATAAAACCATTAGTATGGAGTTTACAAAGAAAAATAAGAATTGATCATTTTTCTCACCTTAGTGGGCCTTCATGGACTGTGCTACCTCCAAGCTATGGTAGCGCGACCCACATATAGGAAGTCCCTTCATGTTTGCTTGCTGATACTTAATTCAGGTTATTCATAATCGTATGCTAGAAGTTGTACTTTTGTGATCATCCATAAAATCTAAAGAAACTGCGGTAGGAGAGAGCACATGTAGGACGGGGTTCTCGTATACATACCCCATGATATATGGAGCTTTCACATACACAACCCAAAAGCTCACTCATCTAGATCTTCGTTACGGTTCTTTTTTATTTTTCACATGAGATGTGGCCAAAAAAAAACAGCTTGTGGTTCATTTTTTCTTTTTCACATTTGCATTAGAACTAGTAACAACTACCAAAAATTTAATTAGAAAAAACTGAAAACATTTATTCATCAACTATAGAACAATTAAATTTATCTAATAGAATACTTTACCTCATTATTGGAACAAATGATTTTAATTATTGAATGAATTCAGAAAATTAAAAATTAAATCTGAATATTTTTAAAAATTTTGAAATATCGGAACAATGTAATCTCACTACTGGAACAATTAATATTATTTACTACTAGAAGAGTTGATTTTTACTACTAGAATAATTATTTTCACTTTTCGAACAATAAAAAAATCAAAACTATATTTAAAAAATCTCAATACTTAAAAATAATAGAAATTTGTTTTTGCAACTGAACAGTGGAGATTTATTACTAGAACAACTGATTTCTATTGCCAGAACACTTCAAAGTTTTTTTAAACCAACAAATTCAAAACTGTTAAAACAAATGATGCACGTGAGATCTGATTTTGGTGCATTAATTGTAAACAACACTGTGCTTTAAAAGAAATAAATAAAAATATATATCATTCGAGAGAAAAACATTTTGAAATTCTAATTTGAATTAAAAATTGTCCAATTTGCAATAACAAGGTGGCATTCCGATATTTTTTTTTAATTCAAAATTTGATTTGAATTTTTCATCAAAAACAACTTTCTATTTGTTCCATAGTTACCGTACTATGAGCATAAAAATTCTCGTAATTTTTCTAAGTTCCGAAAGCTACAACTTAGAAGGAAAAACCATCATGAAATGAGAAAATAATAATAAAAAAAAGATTACATAGCACACCGACAGGTGGGTCCATGGCGCTATATCAACCAAGACCAATATCTAACCCGTCTAGGGAGGAAAAGTGAATGGTATTAAAAGTTGAGCGTAAATACACAGCATAGAAGAAAATGCATGAATGACCATTGTATTTGTGTGATCGTTTCAATTTGGCCATTGTACTCATAAAGTTGCAATTTACGGTCACTAAGCTAGCTCATATGCATCAATATGGTCATTATCTTCATATCCCTACATACGTTGATGATGCCGCGTACTTATATTCATGACTCATTGTCCATGTAAGTGACCAATCATCTAACATGTAGTGGATGTTTTTCTTCCTTTACATTTATACACACTTATTTACCATATTTTCTTAATACATGAATTTTATCTATTCTTTATTCCCTTTGGAGAAGAGCAACATATTTAGAGGCTACGAAAGCATCAACCTTGGAAAAGGAAAAAAAGCAGTAATAACCGCCAAGAAGTTGTTGATGATCCTAGATCGGAAGCAAAGAAGACCGTTTGCCATTTCAGTTGGACTTGATTTGCTTTTTGATCTCTTATTTTTATGATGTAAAAAATCATACTTATGTACGTTTCAAAATTTGAACTTTATTTATCAAATTGAGATCAATCTGATTATTCTTCAGGTCGGCCAACTCAAGCCATGATGGTCTACTATTGCTACCCGATGGATAGTGCTCTAGGTCTTTCTCATTACTCTCTCCGTTGCAAAATGTAAGCATTTTTTGACATATCATAATTGCATTTGACTGGTTCTCTTATTCACATTATTTACAAAATATAAAACAAATATATTACATTTGAAGTATATCTAACAATAAATTAAAATATAAAAAATAATTAATATTTTTATAAACTTTTTTAATAAGATGAACGGTCAATCGTAATTCTAGAAAGTCAATAAATATTTACATTTCGAAATGAAAGTAGTAGGTGATTACAGTTGTGTTGTTTTTGTTCGTAGCAAATAGAGGTCACCAGATCGTCCTCGCTGTTACGCACCGTGACCCAATCGGTCTCTCACTTTCTTCATCATTGCTCATGACTAGTTAATTTCACAATTGGCATGTGTATTTATCACTTTCCAAAACAAATAAATAATAGATGGAATTTATCATGCATTAAAAAACGTGTTAAAGAGGGGTGGTAATGTAAAGGAAGAAAAAGATCCACCAGCGTGTAGATGATTGGGCACTTATTTGGACGGTGAGTCACGATTATACGCGTGCCACGTCATCAAAATACATAGGGATATGACGATAATGACCGTATTGAAACGTACGGGCTAGCTTAGTGGCCGTAATTTGCAACTTCATGAGTGCAATGGCCAAATTAAAACGATCGAACAAGTACAATGGCTATTCATGTATTTTACTCTTTTAACTTTTAGCGTTAAATTTTTCTTCACGCCCATGAATATTTGCATCATCCGCCATTTTATTTCACTTTTTGCAAAGAGAATAATAATAAGACACGTAAACGGTATAACAATGATATTATGGGAAAATTGTGATTAAACCATCGGTTTGCGATCCAATTGCATTTTTACCATCACTTTTACGCATCGAATTTGCCGTCTACCTTAAGTTACACTCCTCCGTGAGAGATGATAGAAATTGAACGATAAAAAAAGGATAGTGTGACAAAACTACCCAGAAGGACTTCACATGTATTTTTAAGCCCACCACCGCCAAACCACATGTCTCTTCTTCTTCCTCACAAGCTCCCTCAACAGAGCGACGACAGTGGCGGCTAGGTGGGTGAGACGCGGGCGCGCGAGGCGGGCGAGATGCATGCGATGTGCGAGCGCTGGAGGCAGCGCGGGCGCGGGTTCGGTTGCGGCCTGGGTTGCAGGTTTGGTCACGGGCGCGCGAGCCGAAACGGGTGGATCCGGTTGAGGCACGCAATGGCCTTACTCGGCCGTCCGGCGGGGCCTCCTTGGCGTGCGGATGCGAGGGCGCCTCTTCCGCCGGCCTCGGAGATGGGTGGTGTCACTATAGCAAAAACTCACTATAGCCACGGTTAGTCACCTCATATGTGCCCTCAGCCTTGTTCGCGGACCGTTTACCCCCACGCTTGCGCTTTCGGGGGACTCATGGGCCGCTATGTTTTCCGTTTGCTCCTCATGAGGTGTGTCTTCGCAAGCCATGGAATGTGTCGCTTGTGCGGCCAAGGCACGACGAACACTTCGTCGAGGAACCTACCATATAAAAAATCATTGAAGCTCGGTAATATGCTAATACGGGAAACTTGAAATATTTAAAGAAAGAATGACATTTCACGTGATACCTCTTCCGAGGGCACGTAATCTGGGTCCTCATTAATACCCCTAGGTTCACGACGCTGGGGGGGGGTTGAGGATCCTCCGGTTCTTCCCATTGTCCACTTGATGAGGAGCTTTCATGGTTCATATTCACAACATCCTCCTGTGTATACTTGGATCGGGGGCTATCCGTCATTATAGGATTTGATATCTTTAGCGTAACAATGAAAAGATTTAGTAGCAAACAATTAGAGGAAAGAGTTAAAATAGAGAAAAGATGACAGAAAAGGATTATTTAGCATTGGTATCGGAACATGGATAGCATCGGGATCAAATAGAAGAAGAGGAAGACGAGATAGAAGGACATACAATGTAGAACACTTTCATAAGAAAGGCAGATGCATACTATGCAATGCATACCACAATTTATAGGACCTCGAGGTAAATAGGTCGGGATACTTAGGTATCCTCCGGAAAATCAAATATAATGTGCCATACACATCACAAAGATGATCCGGAGAATACCCAAGCATTCGACCATGTCTACCTAAGGTCGTACGAGTTGCGGTATGTCTTGCATTTTATTGTACCAACCTTCCTAATGAAAGACACCCTACATTCTATATTCTTCTACCCCATCTTCCCGTTCTCCTAAATATGCATATGCTTATCAAGAGTCATCGTCATCGGCCAAAAAGTTAGATTTTTTTGAAGACTTAGTTGAAAATATATTTTTCCAAGAAAATGAGTACATTCCATGGCATCGGAACGGGGAAGAAGAGGATGCAGTCGAGGAGGATGAACATACAATGTAGAATACTTTCATAAGAAAGGCAGGTGCACACTATGCAATGCATACCACAATTTATACGACCTCGGGGTAGATAGGTCGGGATACTTGGGTATCCTCCGGAAAATTAAATACATTGTGCCATACACATCACAGAGATGATCCGGAGAATACCCAAGCATCCGACCATGTCTACCCCAGTGTCGTACGAGTTGCGGTATGTCTTGCATTTTATTGTACCAACCTTCCTAATGAAAGACACCCTACATTCTATATTGATCCCCCCAGCTACCTCCTCTTCTATCAACAATCATCATCTGCCAAAAAGATTGGATTTTTTGCTCTCGGTGCGGGTTGCCGAATCAACGGCCATCCAACGCTATCGTTAAGATCATCGACTCGTATGTCAACATGTTTCCAACATCCGAGGATGCGGTCCATGCTGCCACATTCATCTCACTTGGCCTGCTTTCATCATCGAGCATGGCTAGACCATAAAAAGAGAGGAAAGAGAGGAAGAGATTAAAGAGAGGTAAAAAAATAGAACAGATAGGATGAAATAGTTTTTATTTAAAAACAATGGTCTAGCCATGAAAGAGAGGAGAAAAGAGAGGAAGAGAGGAGAAAACAGAGGAAATAGAGGAAGAAATGAGAAAGAGAGAAAGCGAGGAGAAAATAGTTTTTATATGAAAAAAATGGTCTAGCCATGAAAGAGAGGAGAAAAGAGAGTAAGAGAGAAAAGAGATGAGAAAATAGGTGGCTAATGTATAATTCAGATAGCCACGATAGATAGGTGGCCAATTTTATACCATCAATTTAGCCACGATGGATAGGTGGCAAATGCATACACAACAATTACTTCACTCGTGGTAAAATAAGTATAGAACACTAAGTGCTGATTTCAGTGCTGATTACATTGCACAGTAAGCGAGCAGGAGTAAGCGAGTCCAAATAGCAGTGCTGATTTCAGTGGTAAATATACATTCCCACCACGATCGATAGTTCAATGTAACAATATTAGCATGCTCAAAGGCTCTAAAATGCCACACTAAATAAGCACTGAAATCAGCACTGAAATCAGCACTAAAATCAGCACTGAAATCAGCAATAAATCAGCACTAAATCATCTCAAAATCAGCAATAAATAACTTTAATTTAACTGAACATGTCATCCCTGTATGACAAATAAACTAGCATATACACTTTTTATATTTAAATTGTAATGTGCCTCTAGAGACAATATATTGGAGATTACTACTCTATGACAGTAGCATGTATAAAGCACATTATTTCATTTATTTAGAACATGCAGATTTTGAAGTCAAGTAGACTAGATGCATTTATATATGCTTGATCTTTGTTTTTTTATTGCTATAAACATGTTGTCAAGCAAATATGTAAGCCAGACCTAATATAGTAAAACAGGATATGACAGCATTCACTAGCCTCATGCTAGTATGATTTGCTAAGCATAATAACAGCATCATGTCAGCCTATAGAAATTTTAGTTTATTTGTTTCATGCAAAATGATTATAGAATTAAAAATAGGGTATCAAATATGTGCAAGTATAGTACATTATGCAGGAGCATTTTATTTCTTCATGCGTGCTACTAACATATCATGGCTATGGGCGTGATAAAAGAAACCAGGCAATTAGTTGGGTATTTTAGTTTCACACACATGAAAGATATAAGAACTAAATGCATGAATTTGAATGCACACCATAATTCGTATCAATGTAGTGACCAAATCATTATCTAACATCATGGCATCAACAATCATCGAGATATCAATCAATTTGATAACAACGGGCAGGTTATCGAACATGTTCGGTGCAACACTGAAATCAGATGATGATTTAAGTTTCATTTTCCACCTTGCTGATTTAATTGCAACATCAAATATATTTGCAGCATATATAGCAGTTGATAATTACTATAGCAAATATACATGTTTGAGGCCACCAGAGCAATGGAGAGCACAAATCATCAATCAATTCACAGCAATGGAGAACACAAACGCGCTAGCAATCGAGGGGAGGGGTGGAAGGGGAGAGCGGGCAGGCGTACCGGGAGGGCTCACCATTGGGTGAGGGGGAAAGAGAGGGGGAAAGGGAGAGGGCATACCAGGAGAGGAGCTCGGGCGGCGGGGAAGGGGAGCTCGTGCTAGCGAGGTGGAGGCCCGGCGTCAAAGCCGGCACGGAGGAGGGCCGACGTCGGGGAGGACCGGTGAGGAGGAGGGCCGGCGTTAGGGCCGACGCGAGAGGAGGGCCGGCGCGAAGGGGAGGAGATCCGGCGCGCGGGGAGCAGCTCGGGCGGGGCGGGGAGGAGATCCGGCGCGCGGGGAGGAGCTCGGGTGGGGCGGGGAGGAGATCCGGCGCGCGGGGAGGAGCTCGGGCGGGGAGGAGCTCGGGCGGGGCGGGGAGGAGATCCGGCGCGCGGGGAGGAGCTCGGGCGGGGAGGAGCTCGGGCGGGCGGGGAGGAGCTCGGTCGGGGAGGAGCTCGGGCGGGGAGGAGATCCGGCGCGATGAGAGGAGAAGAGGAGGAGCACGAGGGCGGCGCAGATGGGCGGCGCGATCGGACGGCTCGGCGGCGTCGATTTGCAGCGCGCCAAGGGTTAGGGTTATGTCCCGCCCGCCGCCCTTTTATAAGGCCGCATTAGCCACGGTTGGAGATGGCTGGGTGGGACCCATATGTCGGTGGGATAAGAGACAATAGCCACGGCTCATGTCAATTCCAACCGTGGCTATTGTGCTCCAACTAACATGTGGGGCCCGCATGTCGATGAAGCATTCAATAGCCACGGTTGGTTCCGAAACCAACCGTGGCTATTGTTTCATCCAGCCCCACTTGTCATTGAGTGTTTATTTTTTTCTTGTGTAATTTTTCTTTTACTTATTCAATTTTTATTCTAAAAACTATAATGACTTTGCACCTAACTTTTGGCATGTCACTTGTTTAGTTGTCTACAAACACATATGTATTTTTTATTTTTCCTACTCCATTACTTTTTAATATAATATTTCGTCTATAGAATTGTTTTTCTTCACTTTTACATCACCCAAATATTTCGAAAATTTCCAACAAAATGACAGTAGATTTTAATTTGTATCACGAGATGTGTGTGCCAATTTTCAATTCAAAAATAATAAAAATTGTGCAGATAAAAAAATCAAATGACATCATGTTTTTTCTATTATTTTGCACATTTATCATTTGCAAACTATAAGCCCGTTTGACCAACATTTTGGCATGCCATTGTTTACCGAGAATTCGAACTCACTTATATTTTTTATAATTTTTTTTAAAGATTTTTACAAAAAAATTAGTTCGAATGGGACTATGCGTCTCGAGTGAGTGGAGTTTTGTACTTGAAACTCATGTTGTTTGGTACCAAACATATTTATATATTTTGAAAAATTGAACCAACAATTCCACGTGTGTGTTTATTAATGGCATGCATACCGACCGAATGTTGAGGTCAAAATCGATACGGTTTATGAAATAAAAATGATTAAATAAATGTGAAAACGTACCCTAAGTAAATTTGAAGAAAATTCAATAAAATAGTTTGGAGATTCTAACAAAACAAAGTGGAAATGGATAGATTGGAATTTTATACAAATTTAAAAACAAGAATCAGTAAATTTGGACAATATTTGAATTCTATATACATGTTTCAAAATTTAAATAGAAATTAAAAAAAAACACAACCTAAATGAACTAGTGGATGAACTACTAATGGGCCTCATATTAAGAGTGAGGCCCAAATCACTATTGTTGTTTTAAAATATACTATTTAATTGATTTATATTGTCTAAAAATAATTAAATTACTATCTTACACTTAAAAATGTATATATACAAATTTTAAAATTTAAACCTAAATGTATAAATAAATTTTAAAATTTATATCTAAAGAGTAAATGTTTTTTAAAATTTTAAATTATACCTTGTTATTTTTTTTATTTCAAATAAAAATTGAATCTAAACATTATTTATTCAATATTTTAACTCAGTATATATATACAAATTTTTAAATTTAAATCTAAATGTATAAATAAATTTTAAAATTTAAATCTAAAGAGTAAATGTTTTTTAAAATTTTAAATTATACCTTGCTATTTTTAGGATTTCAAGTAAAAATTGAACCTAAATATTATTTATTTAATATTTTAAATCAGTATATATACAAACTTTAAAATTTAAAACTAAATGTATAAATAAATTTAAAAAATTTTGGCCCACGGGCCCGACCATATTGACCAACGCATTAGAACACAATCAAGGCCCAAGACCCACGGGGTAGTTCAAAATCAAGGCCCAAGCACAAACAGACGGCCCACATGGCGAGAGCAGAGCCCGTAATGTATCGGTAACATCGACACCATGTACGGAGTGGAGCTTATAAGCTGGCACGGGCGACATTGGGCGGGCGAGGTGGTACTAAACCCCGCTCGCCGCGCACCAACTGCTATAGCCACGCTTGACTTCTTCAACCGTGGCTATTGTCACGGTTTACAATAGCCACGGTTGAAGAAGTCAACCGTGGCTATAGCTGAGGTTGTGAAATTTAATACTTGTTAAATTATGAATTTATTTAATTATTGATAATTTAATTTATGTGGCTGAAAATTATTAACAGGTAGACTTATTAAATATTTATTAACAACTTTTAGATAATTGTTAAATGGGGTTATTTAAAAGAATATTAACAGGTAGACTTAGATAATTATTAACGAGTAGACTTAGATAATTGATTTAAGTGGCAGAAAAATAATTAACAATTTATTAAATCCATTAACGTTGCTGAAAATAAATAGAATATTATTAAATTAATTAAAGTAGTTGAAAAATTATTTAAAACTTGTTAAATTGTGAAAAGTGACAGAAAAATGGAAAGGTTATTAAATTCATTTATTTTGCTCAAAATTCACTAAAATATTATTAAATTAATTACGATTGCTTGAAACATGTATATCTCGAGTACATCATAGGTACATCGCAATGGAATAATAAAGGTACATTATCCTTGAACGATTTTTCCTTCGCAATCTGTGCGTAGGTATGGCATTCCTTGATACGATAGTTTTGCTTCAATGACTTTAAATTTTTTCGGATCCACGAATAATGGAACTTCATCATACCGATTGTATGCATCTTGATCGTCGACCCCATCCATTCCAAGTATTCTTTGTTTATCGGGAATAACAATGTGCTTCTTCTCATCCTTTGGATCGAGTATATAGAACATTTATTCTGCTACCTTAGCAAGTATCCACGGGTCATCTTTATAACCTACATTCTTCAAATCGACGACGGTTAACCCGTATTCATCGACCTCCACCCCACCCGGGTGTTTGACCCATTTGCATTTGAAGACAGAACTTGTAAATCTGGTCCATAGTTCAGCTCCCAAATTTCCTCTATGTACCCATAATATGAGGTGTAATTGTTATCGTCATCAAGGGCTTCAACTCGAACTCCGCTGTTTTGACACTTACTTTTCGTCTCCTTCTTTGAAGTGTGAAAAGTAAAACCATTAATGTCGTACGCCTGATAAGTCATCACGAGTCTTTGAAGGTCGGGTAGCTAAAATTCTCAACATTTTCTCATCCATCGAGTCTCCACGTGGAAGGTCTTAACTCTCGAACCATGATGTGAAAGTTTTCTTGTGCTCTCGTACTAACCATGCACCGCTTTTGCCCCGAACATTGTTTAGTTCAAGCTCCTCAATGTATTTTGTGAAATACGGGGCAACAATACGTGATTGTTGCGAGTACGAGTAAAATGGGCTTTGTCAACTCGTTTATATTCACGGTCGGTGAATGATTTTCGTCCTCGTATACCTTTTCCACTTAACCTTCCCTCATGACGAGACACGGGTACATCAATAGATCGACCGTCTTTAATACAATCTGCACAACACTCAATAATCTCCTCGGTGGTGTAGCCCTCAATCATTGAACCCTCCGGATGACAACGAGTACGTACATAGCGTTTCATAACATACATGAACCTCTCGTAGGGGAACATATGATGCATGTAGACGGGACCCAAAGCAGATATCTGGTCAACAATATGAAGCATGAAGTGTTCCATAGTATCAAAACAGGATGGCGGAAAGCACATTTCGAGCATGCACATTGTTTCCTTTATGTGGGTTCGTAGGTTATCCAACTCGTGTTTATTGATCACCTTCTTTGAGACCGCGTTCCGTAAGTAGCACGGACGAGTGATAGTCAACTTCAATCATTCGGATTTCACAGCTCCGATAGCGATAGCCGAAACACCGAAAGTAGTGTGTGACAGTCATGAGTGTTGTAACCACTTATCTTCAAGTCTTTCATGTCTACGAGATTTTGGACATTCGATGAGAAACCGGTCGGTGCTTTAATCCCGTGTAGACACTTCAAGAACGCTATTTTCTCCTCACGCGTTAGGGTGTAGCAGGTCGGCGGGAGGTAGTACTTTCCGTTCGCTCTTTCTTGCGGATGGAGCTCGGCCTAATATTCATCTCTACAAGGTCTCTACGTGTGTTCAGTCCATCCTTTGTCTTACCGGGTAGGTCAAGTATAAGGCCGGTAGTGCTCGTCAAATACACCTTTCCCAATGTGCATCCAGATCAAATGCATGAGTCACTTCCAATTCTTCCCAGTACCGAGATATCCGTAGAATATAGAAAGCTTCTTATACGGCGTTGCAGCTTTTGACTTTGCAACTCCCTTCACGGCCTTTCCAAATGTAGCTTTAATGTTTTTTGTCTTATCAAAGACATCCCTAGAGGTCCAACGTCGAGGTTCTTCGCCGGTCTCAATCGTACCATCAAATTGTTTGGCCAACCGTCGATACGGGTGGCTCCGATGTAAGAATCGACGATTTCGAGTGTACACTGTCTTCTTGGATGATGGAAGATACACGTGTGATGTATCGTCAACACAAACAAAGCATGCCTCCTTTCCTTTCACCTGGCCCGAAAGCGCCCTTAACGCCGGGGAATCGATTACGGTCACGAAAATGATCGCTTTCAACGTGAAGAAGTCTCTTCGGTGCTCATCCCACATACGCACACCTTCCAACCATAGTTTCCGCATGTCTTCAAACAGTGGTTCCGGGAAGACATCTATGTCGTTCCTAGGTTCTTTCGGTCCAGTATATAAGAATGGACAATAATATGTACTTCCTCTTATGGCACAATCATGGGGGGTTGAACATTGTTAGCAGCACAGAGCCAAACGCTGCGAACGTTCCTCATCATACCAAAAGGGTTCATTCCATCTGTACTCAATGCAAGCCGTATATTTCTTGGCTCGTGCGAGAAGTCGTCACGGTGGTTACGATCGAAGTTTTTCCACCGGGTTCCATCCGATGGATGACTCAGCTTATTAGGGTCCCTCTTACATATATGCCATATCATCGGTTCAAGCATCTCTTGGGTTGGCAAATATCCGTCTTATGCGATCGACCACCGGTAGGTACCACATGACCAAGGTCGGAACCTTACTATCATCGTCGCTACCATTGACGATACTCGCTTTTCTTCCTCTTCCTGTCATTCTCTCCCCTCTTATTAGTTGTGTCTACATCATACTCCTCATTCGTCTTGTAACGACTTCGTTTGCACCTTGGGCATCCCACGAGGTCCTTGAACTCCTCCCCCGGTATAATATACAATGATTTGGACATGCGTGGATTTTTTGCACACCCAGCGACATTGAAGATATCGGTCTCTTAGCATAGTACGTGTTTTTTGGTAACAAGTTTGGCTTTGGCAGTGTATCCGAAAGAAGATCCAACAATTCATTGAAACGGCATCCGACCACCCATGGATGGCCTTCGGTTTCATGAGTTCGAGAACCGTACGTAACACGGTATTCTCTTTAGAACATCCCTTAGACTCCTCAAACAATAAATCCTTTGATGCCTTCTCTATCGTTGCAAAGTTATCAAGCCCTCTTGTTGTCCCCGCATTGAGTAAAACTTGCGACTCAACATGACATAACAATTCCTCAACATCAAATTCAGTACATTGTTCTTCTTCGACATGAAAATCAAAAGTCTCGTCAACTTGGACAAACTGTTCTTCTTCAACTTCAATCGGCTGCAACTCAACTTCGACCGGCTCGTCTTCTCCATGCTTTGTCCACCTCGTATAATTCTCCAGGAAACCCCTCCTCACTAAGTGAGATTTGATTACATGTGTATCGGTTCACAATTTTTGATTCTTGCAGTCCACGCATGGACAATATATTTCTTGTCTTCCTAGACGCTTAGCATGCTCGACGACCCTCTTGAGAAATACATCGACTTGACCTCGGAAATATGCACTTAATCTTGACTCTTCGTACATCCATGTTTTGTCCATCTAAACAAGCATTACGCGAATATTAATTATAATAAAATAATTACTAAATCAAATAACTACCAGTATGAATATTAAGTATTTATAGAAAATATAAGGAAACTAATATATTGCATAACATAATGTGCTAGAATTAATAATTACTAAATAATTACTAAATAATCTATTTACCATTATGAATATTATATATTTATAGAAAATATAAGGGAACTAATATATTGCATAAGACAATGTGTTATCATATATAAAAACCCACTATACAAATTATTATTAATTGACTCGAATCTTTTAATAATTAAACCGTGCTCTAGGGGTCTCTCTCAAGAGAGCATAAAGTAGATCTTAAATTGATTGACATGAAAAAGGCTTGTAAGACATGATTTTTTTGTATGCAACACAAGCACATGATATATGAGTTTATTATACACAACTCAAACCAACAACAAACCTACAAACATGAAGGAATTTGACAAATCGAAATCAAAACCTAGGTCAAATGGTAATCTAAAATTCTCCATGATTACAACACTATAGCAACAAATAATACATGGGATGAGTTTTCCTTACCACGGAGAACAAATTTCTGCAAAAAAACGAGATCAAAACCTTCCCCCTCGGTTTTCATTTTTTTGCTCAATTTTCGAGCCGCCACACTTGGACCGAGCTCCTGTTCGTCCGAACGCGGCTTTTATACTGTGCAAAACAATAGCCACGGTCCACTTCTTCAACCGTGGCTATAGAAGAAACTATAGCCACGGTTGGTGACGTGGACCGTGGCTATTGGTGCAGGCCACTATAGCCACGGTTCACAAAGCCAACCGTTGCTATAGTGGCCTCTATAGCCACGGTCCAAGGGCACAGTAGCCCGTACCCAACTATAGCCACTGTCGATTTTGCTTGCCGTGGCTATAGGGTTTTGGACTACGTGGCTACGGTGAGTTATTGTTATAGTGCGTGCTCCTCCGGCTGGTCGATGCGCGATGGGGGAGCAGATCACGTGTTGTTCCTGAATGTGGACTTATAATATATCGCATACATTATTCTTTTATGTCAAAATATGTGTTCAACATGTTGCAAAATGCAGCTAAAATTTTGTGAATTTTTTTTGTCAAAATTTTGTCCAAATCTGTCCAAATTTACCAAAAATTAAAATGTGTAGTGATATATTTGAAAATGTTACATTTTTCCTTTCAAAAATAAAAAAGAAACTTCCAATTTTGTTACATATATACCTTCATTTCAAAAGTGATGGTAAAATCACAAAAAGGCAAATTAGTCTTTTCCCTCACCCCTTAACACGCCGACAAAGGGCAGGTAACGGACTTATGGTACAATCTTTGGTCAATTCGGAAAAGTGACGTTAAAACGCAAAACACAGATTCAGGGGTAAAATCACAGTGGCGCAACAAAGAGACAGTAAAAATGCAATTGCCCCTAATATTATATAGTAGAGAAATAATAATACACATGTAGAACAATAACAAAACACAAGTAGAATAATGAAAATAACCTGATAGAATGATAATGATACATAGAGAGAACAACAGCACAACACAAGTAGCACCATGCCCTTATGCTGAGTTCGTGTGGAACAATTGCACCCCGCCGAAGGTTCAATTCTTCATCCGGCTGCTTGCGCAGAACCGCATCAAGAACCGTGCCAACCTGGTCACCAAAAAGGTTGTCACGGATGCAACCTGCCACCTGTGCCGACGTGGCATCGAGGACTCCGACCACCTCATCTTCCGCTGCGACACGGCGGCCGCATTTTGGAATGCCATCGGCATCGACACACAGAGCGACAACAGTTGAGCGCCTATGGGAGCTGCCGCGACCAAGCGCCATCCCCGCGCGCCACTATCACACCTTCCTTCATCTGTGCTGCTGGCATATCTCGGAAACACCGCAACGAAGTTGTATTTCGCTCGAAGCCTGTTCACCGCCACGCCTACTCCAAAACTGCAAGGAGGATGCCATGCTATGGCGTTGCCGCTTGCCGAAATTCGATGCTCACATCTCCTGGTCCTGGTGTAATCTTTTTTTCAATTGTGTACCTCTCTTTCAAGCCCTGTCTCTGTATGCTGTAACAAACATTTGAGAAGCCTTCTGGCTGCCATTTTAATGGAAAACTCAGGTAGCGATTCCCCCCCCTCCCCCCCCGACATTCAAAAAAAACAATATCATTGTACAGATAGAAAAACGATAGTACAATGACAATGGAATTGTACACAAGTAAAACAGTATCGTTAAAATTTTGAGACATGTTTCAAATACTAAAATATGTGGGTGTACCGGTCGAGCCTGGCTCACGAGCGAAGCCAGATTCCTGATGTAGTAATAAAACGATTATTACTGCTCAAATATGTACAGCCAGTAGTAGTGTGATCACCATGGACCGATGTTATTGTCTGGTCCACCATCACGACAACAAGCACTCGGCAGAAGCACTTTATCACTCGGGGAGCCGAGTCGGTAGGACACCGTACCCACGCATGGCTGCAAACGGCGACCGGGTGCACAGTTCCGGCCGATGGCACTTTACGCTGCTGGCAGTCGGTCTCGCTTCAGAAGTTCAGACCCGACTAATCAGCAACTGGGTCAAGTCAACCGCTGGCGCTTCTGCATACTGCATTTACCTCGGCACAATGAGTTCTTTTGGTTTCTGATTTCTCAATACTACCTCCGTTCCAAAATGTAAGCATTTATTGATTTTTTAGAATTGGGTTTGACCGTTTGTTTTATTCAAAAAATTTACAAGAATATTGATTATTTTGTTATATTTTGGTTTATTGTTAGATATATTTTAAATATGATGTATTTGTTTTTAGTTTTTCATAATTTTATTGAATAAGACAAGCAGTCAAACACGATTCTAAAAAGTCAACAAATACTTACATTTTGGAACGGAGGTAGCAGCAGTCTATAGGTTTCATACTTACGCCGTGCCCTGGGTACGTTCTGACATGTTATAAACATTTTGTCATTCTCCAGTCCTCGATCTTGCTTACGTTATGGAGCTGCGCGCGCGAGATGAAGTATACAATGACGTCCACAACGAGTGTGATAATGAACTAGTCCGGACTCCGGTGGAGGTGACCACGGCCGCATGCCTGTGGCCGCTCCCGTCTCGGACAAGAACCAGCAAGCGCTGCCGCTGGCATCCGCCTGGAAGCGTGAACAGCGAAACATGTTTACAATCGGCCACCGTATGGAGCCAGATGATGCCGAATGCGCCTTGTGCTCCCAGTTACCACAGCACACTCACCATCTATTGCACTGTCCAGTCGCCAAACAGGCATGCATGGCATGGGAGGTATTTTTTTTTCCTGGGTCGGCCTTTTCAGACAAGGAATTGGGCCTTGCAGACGCCTCGCACCAAATGCGAGTAGAAGTGCCACAAACACGGACAATCAGGGTCTGGACTCAACTTTCTTGCTCACCTCCTGGCAGCTTCCACAAGAGAGGATAGAAGCCTTTTTTAAATAGGAGTTCTACGGTACATATTACCACTGGTAATTAGAGGTAGTAAGCAGTATGATATTTTACTGATAAGATCGAGTTTTACTTTTATATTATCATAGACAATAAATTATTTATTTGTATGACTAGTAATTACCTGTGGTAATATGTACCGTTAAGATTCACCACCATACTAGTTACAACTAGTATCTAATTACCGACAGTAATTACCTGGTTGTACGACGAGTAATTACTCGAATGGCCAGTAATTACTAGTGGTGATATGTACCGAAAGGTTCTCATTCCAAAACCAACTTGCAACGACATAGGCAGCAGCAGAAGATAAGCAAGTAGTGCCGCAAGAGTAGAAGAATATAAGTCCTAGTTTGGTAGTCTTCTTGTGCCCCCTTGTTTTTTTTTTCTTTTGGAAGTAATAAACTCGAGGGACAACTACCACAACAGAGCTTTATTGAATGTAGAAAAAAGTTAATACAGAGTACAGGAAGAGAAAAACAAAGGTTAAGACAATGCAGCTATCCATAGTGCTCCATACTTTTGTTTTATCCATGTACGACTAACAGTACCCTTACAGCCTGTAAACGAAAATAGAATTCATGTTCGGTAAATCTTCCCTAAACCTGGCAGAACAACTAGACACTTGTATATTTAGTTCATATAAAAGAAAAAAAGTAGGAAGGTAAGGGCGTCCGTGGCAAAAAGCGCGCCAATTTACCTAGGGAAATCAAAAGCAACAACATGACCAAAATGACCTCGGTGGACGTAGGAAAGTCCGCACGACGACGACAACTCATGAACTCAAGAAACACATGCATGAGCTGAGGGAGGAGAGAACGAGAGTGGCCAAGGTCTCGACGTGCACGCAACGCAACTATAAATACAGGATCTGTGGGCATAGAGCTAGGCATGAGCAAGCCTTCAGCTCTCGGAAGCAAAGGGAAATTGCAGGTTTAGCAGCTCAGAAGCAGGGCATGACGAACCTCGACTTCCTCCCCTCCTGTTGCTGGGTGTTGTCGCCTGCTTTATGCCGGCGGCGAGCGGCGCGGGCGGCAAGTGGGAGTTCCTGCAGAACGTTGGCGTGTCGGCCATGCACATGCAGCTCCTGCACAACGACCGCGTGATCCTCTTCGACCGCACCAACTTCGGCAAGTCCAACCTGAGCTTCCCCGCGGGGACGCCCTGCCGCGTCAACCCGCGGGACCAGAAGCAACCCGGCGGCGACTGCACGGCCCACGCCGCCGAGTACGACGTCCGCAACAACACGTTCCGGCCCGTCGTGAACATCGTCACCGACACCTTCTGCTCCTCCGGCTACGTGGCGGCCGACGGCACCCTCGTGCAGACCGGCGGCGACCGCGAGGGGATCCGCAAGGTCCGGCTCATGCCGGCCTGCGACGACGCGAGCTGCGACTGGTCCGAGCGGCTCGGCGACCCGGACGTGCTCGCCGCCGACCGGTGGTACGCCACAGACCAGAAGCTCCCCGACGGCGGCGCGGTCATCGTCGGCGGCCGCGGGGAGGCCAGCTACGAGTTCCACCCCAAGCCGCACCCGCTGGGCTCCGGCACCTTCGCGCTCCCGTTCCTCCGGGACACCGCCTCGCAGTACCCGTTCGTGCACCTCAACGTCGACGGCAACCTCTTCGTCATGGCCGGTAACCGCGCCGTCCTGCTGGACTACCGCACGGGCCAGGTGGTCCGCACGTACCCGCCTCTCGGGAACGGCGGCGACGAGGCCCGGACCAACCCGGAGGCCGGCTCGTCCGTGCTGCTCCCGCTGGGGCCCAGCCCGACCGAGGCCGAGGTCCTGGTGTGCGGCGGCGCGCGGCGCAACGCCACCGCCAACGCGGCCCGCGGCGTGTTCGTCCCGGCGCTGGCCACGTGCGGGCGGATCAAGATCACCGACCCCGCGCCGGCGTGGACCACCGAGACGATGCCGTCGCCGCGGGTGATGGGGGACATGGTCCTGCTGCCCAACGGGGAGGTGGCCATCCTCAACGGCGCGAGCGACGGGTCGGCGGGGTGGGAGAACGCGCGCACGCCGGCGGCCGGGCCGGTGGTTTACCGGCCGGGGAACCCGGCCGGCGCCCGGTTCGAGGCGCAGGACCCGGCGGGCACCGCGCAGCCCCGGATGTACCACTCCTCGGCGCTGCTCCTGCGCGACGGCCGCGTGCTCGTCGGCGGGAGCAACCCGCACGACCCCTACGTGTTCGCCGGCGTCGCGTTCCCCACCGACGTCACCCTCGAGGCGTTCTCGCCGGACTACCTCGACGGCGCCAACGACGCGCGCCGGCCCAGGATCGCGTTCCCCTCGCCCGACGGGGACGCGGTGAGAGTCAGGTACGGGTCCAGCCTGGCGCTCTTCTTCGCGGCCCGGGAGCTGGACCCGGCACAGGTTTCGGTCACCATGGTGGCGCCGGCGTACACGACCCACACCTTCGCGCAGGGGCAGAGGCTGCTCTTCCTCCAGACGCAGGTCACCAGCCCGCAAGGGGTCCTGCCGGTGCCCGTGCCGCTGCCGCTCGGCGCCGTGCAAGCGTCCGTGCAGATGCCCGCCAGGCCGGAGTTGGCGCCGCCGGGATACTACATGCTGTTCGTCGTGAATGGACGCATTCCAAGCGAGGGGATCTGGGTCCACATCAGCGTCTAGTCTTTTTTTTAGGGACACATCAGCGTCTAGTCTAGCATCCGGGTTTTTATTTAGTCGTGTTGTTTGTTGGGAAGAATAAACCTGACCCGGAAATATATGTCCTCACCCGGATATGTATGTCCTTGGTCGATCGAGTTGGTAGCTCGTGCGTCGGGTTGTGAGTCGGTTTAATTAGTCCGAATCGAGCGCAGGCTATAGCTGCGTTCGTCGTGGTCAGAGTCAGGGTCAGATCAGTGTGGGTGGACAGTGCGCTGCGTTCTGGTGTCCGAGGCATATAAAAGCCCCCATGTAGTGCTTGCTTTTATTTACCACATCGCAATTCAAAAAGAAAAAAAGACCGCCATCATTGTCCGGGCGTTTGCTGTCTGTACTGTATATAGTATCCAGAATCGTCGCTCTATATAAGCATTTATTGATGTTTGAATGTTTGTCTTATTCAAAAAACCGGTAAGATCACGTCTCTCTCTCACTCTCATTCCCTCTCTTAAATGAAGAAGGTAAGGGAGTCTCTATCTTACATATTTTTTTAGATAATGGGTAAACCCCGACCTTGGTCTCATAAGAGGTTACATCCAACTTTTACATAAAAAGGTTTAGCACTTCTATCTGCCTAGTCACTGAATAGAGAGTGCAAGAAACAAAGGAAAAAGGACACCCAACAAAGTTTAGATGGATCCATTATTACAAAGTAATTCTATAACTGAATCTCTATCCGTAATGGGCGAAAACTTGCATAACCGTCGTCTCCAACACGCGGCATGCTTCCTTCATCTTGATGGTGTCCTCCTCACACCTTTGTAATTGCGCCAGTGTCTCACCCAGTGAGTGGCTCTGTAAAGTACCTACATATAGGATTTCATAGAACTATTTTCAAAGATCATTTCATTCCTCGTATTCCAAATAGCCCAACAAATTGCAGTCGCTCCTACTAGTATTTGATATTTCAGCTTATGATCAACACCAATAACCAATTTGAGAACATGTTGCAAATATTAGTCGGGATTTGGAGACCAAAAGTGGAATGTACTGTCCTCCAAATAAATCTAGCATAATGACAATCGAAAAAAGATGTTGGATTGTTTCATCTTGTGCACAAAACACACATTTAGAACAACCCTTCCAATTACGTCTCGCTAGATTATCTTTAGTTAAAACTACCCCTCTTTCAAGATACCAAGCAAAAATCTTAATCTTTAAAGGTAACTTTAGTTTCCACAAAACTTTATTCTGTCTCACATTGCCATTACAAATCATAGCACTATACATCGAATGAACTGAAAAGATTCCATTATTATGCAAACTCCATCTAAAAATATCCATCCTATTATTCAGTGTAATGTGAGCTACCCGAGCTACAAGATGATGCCATGCTTGCAGATTAAAGCCTATTAACCCCCGCCTAAAAGACATATTAAGAGGAATAGTGCTAAAAATCGTAGCAACAAGTGGCTTGTTTCCTTCTAGCTATGTTGTATAGTGTAGGGTATTGTTGTTTCAGTGTACAACAACCCAACCATTTGTCCTCCCGAACCTAGTGTTCTGGCCATTATTTACATGAAAAATTCCAAAGTTGAGAAATTTTTCTTTGACTTTCATCAATCCACACCAAAAATGAGAGTCTCCCGCTTTTTGTACTACATGCTTTTAGATATTTCCTCCTAAGTAGCTGTTGCCATAAACCATCCTCATTTATTAATTTAAATAGCCATTCGCTTAGCAAACATTGGTTCTGCAAGTCAATATTCAACACACCTAACCCTCCTTGTTCCTTTGGTTGGCAAATGATATCCCACTTTGTTAGTCTGTATTTCCTCTTGTGCTTATCAGCTTGCCAAAAAATCTAGACCTATAATACTCTAATTTCTCTAGTACTCCACGAGGAACTTCAAAAAACGAGAGCATAAACATCGCTAGACTTGTAAGGACCGAGTTAATAAGCACAAGACGTCCCCCAACCGATAAATGTTTGCCTTTCCAGCTACTTAATTTTTTTTTCAAACCTCTGTTCTATCATTTTCCAATCCCCGTTACTTACTTTCCGAAAATGCATTGGGATGCCCAGATACTTAAATGGGTATGTCCCAGATTGACACCCAAATAAGTTAGAATAGAATTCGTTTTGTTCCTCGGCCTCCCCAAAACAGTATATCTCACTTTTGTGAAAAATAATCTTTAATCCTGATAAGCGTTCAAAAGCACATAAAAGTAACTTAAGATTACTGGCTTTCTCTTGATCATGATCCAAAAAATAATCGTGTCATCGGCATATTGCAAAATTGACAACCCATTGTCAACTAATTGAGGGATTACTCCTGTAATTTGTCCTGCCGTTTTAGCTCTATTTATTAGGATGGCCAACATATCAACTACAATGTTGAAAAGAATGGGAGACAAAGGGTCCCCCTGCCGTAAACCCTTTTTAGTTTGGAAATTTTCCCCAACCTGATCATTTACTTTTATTCCAACATGTCCACCTTCAATGAACGCATCAATCCATTAGCACCACTTTGAAGAAAAACCTTTCATTTGTAAAACTTGTTTCACAAAGGGCCATTTAACTCTATCGTATGCCTTCTCAAAATTTATCTTTAGAATAACCCCGCTCTTTTTCTTCCTATGCAATTCATGTATTGTTTCGTGTAGGATTATTACCCCCTCCATAATGTTCCTACCTGGTAAGAAGGCCGTCTGGGTAGGGCTAATGACCTTCTCGGGCAACAGACGTTATTCTATTTGTGGCCACTTTAGTGAAAATTTTGAAGCTAACATTAAGGAAACAGATCGACCTATATTGCTGGATTCTAAAAGCTTCTATACACTTTGGCAACAAAATAATGGTTCCAAAATTCAGCCTATACAAAGGTAGATTCCCAGCATGGAAGTCATGAAATAAGGCCATCGGATCATTTTTAATTATACCCCGTAAGACTTGATAGAAGCTGATCGTTGCGTGGATCTAGTAAGGGGTACAAGTACAAAATTGTATAGTAAAGAATAAGATGAAAATAAAGTTAATGATATAAAAGAATCTTCACAAAAACCAATGAGCCACTCCAAGTATAGGTTATGCATCTCTCTTGAAATATGTAGGCAGGAGAAGAGTATAATAGAGGATGACATCAACCTGGAACTAATTGTTGCATTGTACTATCACTTAATGGACTCAAGCAAAATTTGATTGCATTCCTCCTTTCCTTTTGAATATGCAGCATCATCTCTCTTGAAATATGTAGATGGCGAACAATATAATATAGAGCAAATTTCTTATTTGCCATTCAAAATTATACTCTTCTCTTATTTGCCATCAAAATTTTACACTCCTCTTATTTGTCATCGGATTAACTTCACTTCTCTTATCTACCACTCCGATCACTTTGGTTGTTAGATTATTGTGCCTTTATTTGCTGCATTATTTTTTCTATAGTAGCAAAATAGATTCGTCTCGATCTATACTATATGCGAAGAAAAATTCAATTTTTTCGGATGAAAATTATTAGCTATATTTTGTTTAAACTCAAAATTGCCTCAAATTTTAATCTGAAAATTTTGAAAAATATTTTTAGAATAAATTACACATTGAGACAAACCTATTTTGGTATTGTAGCTTGAATGCTAATGTGATATTATCAAAATTTTCTATGAGCTAAAGTGATTGGAGTGGCATATAAGAGAAATAAAATTAGATCCGATAGCAAATAAGAAAAGTGCAAATTTTCGATGGCAAATAAGAGAAGAGTATAATTTTCTATGGCAAATAAGAAATTTACTCTATAATATACGATGACATGTCTTGAAATATGTAGGTAGGAGAAGAGTATAATATACAATGACATCAACATGGAACTGAATGTTGCATTGTATTATCACTTAATGGACTCATGCAAAATTTGATCACATTCCACGTTTCCTTTTGAATATGCAACATCATGGGCACAACAATGGTGACTGTTGGCCTCTGCATCTTCCTCTGGGCTAAGTCAAAGGAGCTTCCTGAAAAGTCAGTAGAGGAAACCCCAATAATTTTTTTTAATTTCTTTTATTCTAGTCTGGTTATTCGCTCCCACAAGGAGTTGAACTAGTTCTGCTAGATGCTACTCAGGTGCTCTAACTACTAGGCTAGAGAGACCCTTTCACATATCACAAGATACATAGTTCTTGAAAATTGTAGTAGCAGGGTACATAGGTATTGTAGATGCAATTTGCATCTCAAAGATCTTTATTTACGACCTCCCACAAGTTTTCTTTGGTCTCTACTTGGAAGGTAGTACATCACACAAATAATTTTATTTAAATTTTCTACTTATTGCAGGAAAGAAAGTTATTTGCTATTCAGTGTAGTTTTGCAAGCTTTGGCCTTTGAGCATGTAGTGTTCAAAACATTCTGGGACAGACACTACCAACAGATTGGAGTTTACAAACTATCATCCTCTTGCAGAAGAATAAGGGAGAAGTCTCTACCAAAAATAGGACTACTATGAAGATGAACAAAAATCTCTTTACCACAAAAAAAAATTTATAGAATGGGCGATCTCAGAGGAACCCTCCAAATTGTTGACTTCTTCATGGTAGACTGGAAAACCCTTCATTACTGACTCCATCTTGCCACCAGATCATGAAATGAATCGGAGCTTGTACAAATTTCCAAGGATCTATCCGGTGTCACTGTGACAACTTCTTCCTGGTGCTACGCGTTCAAGAGTAGTCTAGCTGGAGTCTTGAATAAAGCTCTGTAGGGGCATTTGCACCTCGAGTTTCTTTTCTTTGTTTTTCAACAAAAAAACATTACCATGCAAAGGTATGCTACCAACCCGACCAGCCTAGAACACATCAACAGTACCATGCAAAGATATGTTACCGTTACTGTACATTGTCGTTTTGTGTGGCCATGTTGTGGTGGCCCGTCTCCTAACATGGAGAGAGAGAGAGAGAGAGAGAGAGAGAGCTTAAATATGATCTCAGGCAAAGTCCTGATGGAGACGACGGTGAGTTTTAAAGGAACTTCTTGAGGACTGATCCATTTTCTCTCCCAACTCCTTCAGCTTGGTCGTGGATCCTTTCGCGGACCTTGATCGATATTAACTCAAACCCCTTTGGCAGCTATCTTCTTCACATGGAGGAGCTGCAAAAAAGACTGGACAAAATCGGCAAGGTTAACAAAACCGGATTGACCGGTCCGGTTTTGAACCGAGAAAACCGGTCGGTTAACCGAAAAACCGTCGGTTAACCGAATAGCTACAGTAAATAGCTACGATTTTCCCCGGCTAACCGGTCAAACCGGCCGGCCGACCGGGACCGGTTGGCCGGTTAACCGGGATAACCGGCCGGTTTTCACCGGTTTTATGAACCATGAAAATCGGTCGATGATGATTGACAACTATGATGGTTGTCTAAGGAATGCCAACCATGGAGAAATCAACCAGGGAGATATATTCAAGAAAGAAGAACTGGTGTGTGATGGAGATCAGCAAATGCAAAGAGTAGATGTTAGGTCATTGCGGTCTGCGACGAATAGTTGAATACCCAAATAGGGGATGTATCAAACTGTAAACCTGGTGACGTAAACTGAATCATTTGGCCGCAGCCTGAAATTCTAAAAAAGAACTACCTTCTACAAAGACCATAAGTCCAACATCCTCGTCGACATGTCCCTTCTCTCCTAACATATGAGAGAGAGAGAGAGAGAGAGAGAGAGAGAGAGCAAACGCTACGAAGGCCGTCTTTTCCTTTTTGAATTGCAATGTGGTAAATAAAAGGATGCACTACATGGAGGCTTTATATGCCCGGGCGACGAACTCCTCCATGCCTCGGGCAACAGAACGAAGCGCGTTCTCCACGGACACAGAACTGACGCCTCTGACGATGACCACGCAGCTAGCTGGCCTGCGCTCGACTCGGACAAATTAAACTGAGCTAACAACTCGATTGACCCAAGGATGTCCGGGTCAGGACATATATTTCCGGGTCAAATTTTATTCCTAACAAAAAACACAACGAAATAAAAACCCGGCTGGCGGCCAGCACCTAGACTATTAGTCGCTGATGTGGACCCAGATCCCTTGGCTTGGAATACGTCCATTCACGACGAACAGCATGTAGTATCCCGGCGGCGCCAACTCCGGCCTGGCGGGCATCTGCACAGACGCTAGCATGACGCCAAGCGGCAGCGGCACCGGCACCGGCAGGAACCCTTCCGGGATGGTGACCAGGGTCTGGAGGAAGAGCAGCCTCTGCCCCTGCGCGAACGTGTGGGTCGTGTAGGCCGGCGCCACCATGGTGACCGAAACCTGTGCCGGGTCCAGCTCCCGGGCCGCGAAGAACAGCGCCAGGCTGGACCCGTACTTGACTCTCACCGGTTCACCGGTGGGCGACGGGAACGCGATCCTGGGCCGGCGCGCGTCGTTGG
The DNA here is from genome assembly GCA_031894775.1 of Chloris gayana. NCBI lineage: Eukaryota > Viridiplantae > Streptophyta > Magnoliopsida > Poales > Poaceae > Chloris > Chloris gayana. The sequence goes on from JAUNZO010003265.1 coordinate 65,766, forward strand.
CGCCGTCGAGGTAGTCCGGCGAGAACGCCTCGAGGGTGAGGTCGGTGGGGAAGGCGACGCCGTCGAACACGTAGGGGGCGTGCGGGTTGCTGCCGCCGACGAGCACGCGGCCGTCCCGGAGGAGCAGCGCCGCGGAGTGGTACATCCGGGGCCGCGCGGCGCCGGCCGGGTCCTGCGCCTCGAACCGGGCCCCGGCGGCGTTCCCGGGCCGGTAAACCACCGGCCCGGCCGCCGGCGTCCGCGCGCTCTCCCACCCCGCGCACCCGTCGCTCGCGCCGTTGAGGATGGCCACCTCCCCGTTGGGCAGCAGGACCATGTCCCCCATCACCCGCGGCGACGGCATCGTCTCGACGGTCCACGCCGGGGACGCATCGGTGATCTTGATCCGCCCGCACGTGGCCAGCGCCGGGACGAACACGCCGCGGGCCGCGTTGGACGAGGCGTTGCGCTGCGCGCCGCCGCACACCAGGACCTCGGCCTCGGTCGGGTCGGGCCCCAGCGGGAGCAGCACGGACGAGCCGGTCTCCGGGTAGGTCCGGCCCTCGTCGTCGCCGTTCCCGAGAGGCGGGTACGCGCGGACCACCTGGCCCGTCCGGTAGTCCAGTAGGACGGCACGGTTACCGGCCATGACGAAGAGGTTGCCGTCGACGTTGAGGTGCACGAACGGGTACAGCAAGGGCGTGTCTCCCAGGGACGTGAGCGGGAAGGTTCCAGAGCCCATGGGGTTGGGCTTGGGGTAGAACTCGTAGTTGGGCTGCCCGGCGCCGCCGACGATGATCGCGCCCCCGTCGGGGAGCTTCTGGTTGGTGGCGTACCAGCGGTTGGCGGCGAGCACGTCCGGGTCGCCGAGCCGCTCGGACCAGTCGCAGCTCATGTCACCCGTGCCGTTGCAGGCCGGCATGAGCCGGACCTTGCGGTAGCCGTCGAGGTTGCCGCCGGTCTGGACGAGGGTGCCGTCGGCCGCCACGTGGCCGGACGAGCATAAGGTGTCGGTGACGATGTTGACGAGGGGTCGGAACGTGTTGTTCCGGACGCTGTACTCGACGGCGTGCGCGGTGCAGTCGCCGTCGGGGAGCGTCTGGTCCCGCGGATTGACGCGGCAGGGCGTCCCCGCGGGGAAGCTCAGGTTGGACTTGCCCATGTTGGTGCGGTCGAAGAGGATCACACGGTCGTTGTGCAGGAGCTGCATGTGCATCCCCGACACGCCGACATTCTGGAGGAACTCCCACTTCCCGCCCGCGCCGCTCGCCGCCGGCACGCACCCGGCGACAACAACCACCAGTAGGAGGGGGAGGAAGTCGAGCTTCGTCATGCCCTTCTTCAATGGCTGTGGAGTTGCGTGCTTCTGAGCCGAGGCCTTCTGATGCTTAGCTCTCTGCCCAGAGAGACCCTGTATTTATAGCCGGCTTGTGATCTCCACGGGCCGACCGGGACAGCACCAGCTCGCCCTTAGCTTGTTGACAGGAACGGGACACGTTCGTTGCAATGATGCATGTTCTGTGATCTCGTGGGTACGTTGGTCTTATTCTATTTCTATCCGCCTTCGGTACATTTGGCTTCGCGCGTCTCATGCCATTAATTGGCAGTACGTAGCCCAACATAGAGCTACGTCCCGTGGCAGAATCTTCCGGCGGAGAATGTTGCGTGTAAGCAACCCAATGCAAATCCATAACCTCTCGTACTGAACTTTTATTCGGCCACTCGGTAAACAGCATCTTTATCGAGTGCCAAAATAAAAACACTAGACAAACATCTGCTTTCCAGAGTGTCGCTTGCTTAGGCGCTGGGGTCGTGGGGGCGCATCCATGACGATTTGGACAAGCGGAACTGGCTGGGCCGAGTGACGATTTGGTGGGCTCCTGGCTGCTGGGCTGAGCGCCCTAGTAGGCTGCCTGGGTGAGATCAGGCCGAGCGGGACAAGGAAGAAGTTAGGCCACAGAAGGAAATCAGCACAGGGTAAGAATCATTTCCTTTATTTTCAAATAAATTCATGTGTGCTTTCGAAAATAAAGTAAAAACTAGATTTGAAATAAACTATCTATAAACTATTTCGGGATTTTTTGAAATACGTAATTATTTATTTGAACAGTCAATTAAGTCAGTGCTAATAAATATTCAAAAGATAAAGTAAATCTTAATCATTTAAGCCAAAATATTTTGTACAGCATAAAAGAAAATTTTAAATCATGCCCTTTAAAAATAAAACCATTTCTTTTGAATTAAAGTCATAACTAAAAATATTCCAAATTAATTAAATTTGATATTACGTTTTGAAAAAGCTCACATCCGAAAATTGAAAATTTGAGATGTTACAAACAGTCGGCTCCCACTTCTTTATGTTGCGTTGTTGCCCATGTCCTAAAATTGCCACATGTGGTCCTTTCCAAACAACCAGCCCTGCGCGCTTTCCATTCCGATGGGGGTCTGCAGTAGCTGGAAATCAAGGTCTAAATTCTAGCTGTTATAGCGGATGCTACAATATTATGTGAGATGATGGACAGTGTTCGTGCATTATTAGCGGTCCTATTCACATACTATTCTTTGTCTTGTAGTAAATACTGTGGTGGTCAATTTGGTTCGTTGCTAGCTAATGCATTAGTAGTAGCTAATGCAGAGGATCCTGGACGTGCCTCCGCTCCACGGATCCAATCCCGTGCTGCCACGTGGCCGCGCTACCCCGAAGCTCGGGACAGTGCGCTGCATACAGGAAATCCGAGCTCCGAGCTGGGAGAGAGACGGAGCGAGGGCCTTTGTCCCACGAATTCATGTCCAAGGCAAATTGCTAAACCTCGGCCCGGCCCATGTTCAGAACCCTCTTAGGCTTTGTGGATAATCGGCTTGCTGGGCCAACTCAGAGAAAGGACTCAGCCCAGATCATCTCACGCATCCGCATCCTGGCGCCGCCCGCCGCCGGCCACGGCCAGCACAGGCACAGCACCGCGCCGCCGCCGCGGGATGGGCAGAAGGCAGTGAGACGTCGGCCGGAAAGACGCAAGCTGTAGCGATGCGTGCCATCCTTTTCATGGACAGCGCGCATGACCTCCGTGATATCGGCTCAGGCGGTTACACAGGTCGCAACAGAAAAGCGATGGGTACTGCATGACTCCCCCGGTCCCCCCCCATCTTTTCTCTCTTTCTGATCGATCCAAGCAAAGAGTGCACGCGACGCCAGAGACAAGTCAAGACTCCTGAAGATCGTCCAGGCTCAAATCGATACGTCTCCCTTGACACACGACCATCACGTGCTGTGCCGGGGCAGCTGTGGAAGATCGGTCGAGCAGTCGGAGCGCGGCGGGCAGGAAACACTAGTCATCGATGGATGTAGAGACGGGCGTGAGTGCGGCGGAGAGGGCGCCGGCGAAGGGCGCAGCGCCGCCGCCGTCCGAGAAGGAAGAGACGTGGAAGGCGCCGGCGGCGATGGTGCTGGTGCAGCTCTTCAACACGGGGATGGTGCTGCTATCGAAGGTGGCCATCAGCGGCGGAATGTTCGTCTTCGCGCTCCTCGCCTACCGCAGCCTCTTCGGCGCCGTCGTGATCCTCCCCTTGGCGCTCCTCCTAGAGAGGTGAGCGCCCTGCGCGCCTGAATATGCCACCAGCTACTTCTTCAGAAAAATAACCTCCAAGAAACATGAGCTTTTCGTCCAATTCAGCGTCATCAGATATTTATTGTGGAACTAATTCCTTGTGTTCGTAACTGTCTGAAACCGACGATCTTTTCTTGGTACATTGCGCAGGGGGAAGTGGAGAGACATGGACTGGTCCGCTGCCGGATGGATCTTCCTCAATGCATTCATCGGGTAAAAATGTTTTGGACATATATGCTAGTTGAAAGCAAACTTCAGTGGCCTCCCTTTAATTTCTTTTTAGTTTTTCATTGCGAGCATATTCCATAGTTCTTTATTTCAATATATTTTGTACAATTATATGTCACTTCGATTCAGTACCTTTTCATGTGTTCAATAAAAAACTATGGAGTATTTAGCATCCTTCTTTTGTGACGCATCGTTACTACTCACGTAGTCACGTTCATTGCTGATGAGCTACATCAAAATAATATCATGCAGATATGCTGTACCGATGAGCCTGTATTATTATGGCCTGCGGGACACGACTGCGTCATATGCAGTCATCTTTCTAAACATAATCCCTCCGATGACCTTCATACTCTCCCTCATCTTCAGGTATAGAGCTTCTCTAACTAATTTTGCAGCCGGCATACTAAAACGAAGTACAGACCACACCAATTTCAGTATTTCATTATGATCATGTACTGTCTATTTGAGATTTTAAATCCTTGCAATATATTCAATCCTTGATGGAGGTGTATAATGCATGGTTACGATCCAATCAAATGGAAAATTTAACGTGTGAAAACATATCATATATATGCATAGAATGGAGGTACTGCGAATTGGTAGCATAGCCGGGTTGCTGAAGATTGCCGGGGTTCTAGTCTCTGTGGGAGGCACAATGCTCATCAGCCTCTACAAGGGGAAGACGCTGCATCTATGGAGGCCTATTTTCCACTACCGCGATGAAGACAGCATTAAAGTTGACAGCCATCAGCTACGGGGGATGATCTTATTGCTGTGCAGCAGCTTTGCATTTGCTTGCTGGTACCTAATTCAGGTATTGTTTGGTCCAATCTGTGTGACCAAATTTAATTTTTTTATTTGCACTAACAAAATTGTAGCTCAAAATATATATGGTGTTTCTAATCATTTTCACAGTCTAAGGTTCTCAAAGTGTATCCGTACAAATATTGGTCGTCCATGGCAACATGCTTGGTTGGAGGATTTCAGACAGCACTTGCTGGAGTAATATTTAGGAGAGACAAGAGCGCTTGGATGGTAGGATGGGATATAAACCTCGTGACTATCATATACTCGGTAAGTTCACATGTTTTTGCTTTGTCGCTTCTCTTTGGTGGTTCACTACATATTAAAGTTATTGATAAACTAGGCATCAGAAGCAATTACAAAAATGCAATGCACTCAATTAGTCCTTTTTTAAAAAATTATATAATCTTGGTTGTAGGGGGCGCTGGCGACAGCAGGAAAATATAGTCTGAACTCATGGGCTGTGGCTAAAAAAGGTCCAGCATATCCTGCAATGTTCAGCCCATTATCAGTAGTCTTCACTGTTGTGTTAGGTTCCATCTTCATCGGGGATGACATTACTATAGGAAGGTCAGCTCTCTCTCTCTCTCTCTCTCTCTCAAATGAAGAAGGTAAACAAGTCTCTACCTCACATATTGAACTGATCGCTATGTGATCAAATAAAGGGTACAAGTACAAAATTATATAGTAAAGAAAAAAAGAAAAATAAATATAGGGACATAAAAGAGTCTTCACAAAAACAGATCAGCCCACTAGAATAGGTTAGGAATCTCTTAAAATACGGGGGCAGGAGAAGAGTATAATACGCGATGACATCAACATGGAACTGATTGTTGCATTGCACTTTCACTTATTGGACTCATGTAAAACTTGATCACATTCCTCCTTTCCTTTTGAATATGCAGCATCATCGGCACGACAATGGTAATTGCTGGGCTCTACGTATTCCTCTGGGCTAAGTCAAAGGAGCTTCCTGAAAAGTAAACATGTTATATCACAGGGTACATAGTTATTGAAAATTGTAGTAACAGGGTACATAGCAGGTACTGAAGAATGTTGAACCAGATGCAATTTGTATCTCAAATATCTTTATTTATGGCCTCCCACAATGTTTTCTTTGGTCTCGACGAAACATCATACAAACTAGAATGTACATCATAAGCTAAGAATCAGCAACTTGTAATTATGCAATCATTGTTGGATGTTTTCTGTTGGCTGTAGTCTTGTAAATGCTTGAGCAAAGAAAAAAATTCAGACCTTTACAGTCTCTAGGAATTTAGTCCATAGTTTCTACTTTCTAGGGGGCAAACTCTGGATGAGATTATCCCAGGATGTTGTTTTGTTCGAACTCTGTAATTTCCCATGCAAGCTAGAATAATACCTATGATTGGATTGGATTGCCCCGGATGTTAAATTTAAGCATACAAGAAGGTTTTCTTCACCAATCATATTCTGAAGAAACTAAAAAGGTTTTGTAGTCCCCATTAAAGTTACATTGTCCTATAATTCGATAAATTCGAATTACATATTATGAAGTTATCTAGGAGCATGCTAATTTGAGATCTAAGGTGATTACATCAAGTTATTCTATTAAATATTCAAGCTTGTAGAAACGCACGGGCTCATTGCTAGTCTATTACTCCTTAATAAGTCGGTTGAAAACGTCCATGCCAGGTTTTGGCGTACGTCCACAGAAAAATTCTGCCATACGTCCAATTTTACAGACATGTTTTGTGTTACATTTTAAAATTTGGTAGTTGCAATAAGTTAGATATAACAAAATAATATTTTTGTACTGTAATTACTGTGAAGGTGTGGTAATGCCATTTGTAATTAATGGTTGCAATAGTTGTCCATGTCGTAACAGATCTATAGTGTTGCCATTGGCACTATAGTGTCTTGCAAAAGTTTCAATGTTGTGCCATCCAAAAATTGAATTATTGCTATATAGGAGTCTTGAATATTGCAACTAGAACCGAGATTGTTGTAAACGAGTTCATGTAATCAAAACACAAACTTGATTTATTGGGACAATTCTTGTATACAACAAAAACATTGCGGCCAACTAGGTTGTATTGCAACACTATTTCATCATTCATATTTTTGAGGAATATTTGGTTATTGCTATGTATATAAAAGGTAGTGATAATAGAAAATAAACAATAATACACACGCAAGTTATGTTGCTAATTTTGAAACTGAATACCAGTATTTTTTTTCTATCATCAACGATATATATATATATATATCCTCCTAGGATCACCAAGACACATACTCTCACTCGTCCAAGTGCTGGTAGTTACCTCCAAACCCAAGCACACACACACGTTTTTACTTTTGGGGACAATAACCTTTTTTTTTTTACGACAATGGAACACACACGTAGTTGTGTCGATATACTTTTAGGGAAGACATTGGAACTGAAGCCTACTAAATATGCATGCAAAGGAAAGAGAAAATATTACAATCGGATAGTTGAGTCTGGAGACACAGTTTATACAACCAGGTAGCAGGGAAGTTCGATCTGACATAGTTTTTTTTACAACGGGCTGAATCCTATAGCCCGTGAAACGTCTTGATGTTGCTGCTAGAGGAGGCTTCTTCTCACTTTCCGTCACTGCCACCATGCCTACTCTTATTGTGAAGATGATCTCCATTCAAGGTTGGAACTATCAGCGTTGTCAACCTTGCAGACGTGGCATGCACACAATGGAAGAAGTTGATATGCTCGCCACTAGTTGGGCGACTGTTCTGACAAAAAAATATCATCCTACGACACCGTTCAAGCCTTGGACTCTCAAATGGATTCGTGAGGTTTGTGGTTGGACACTCACAGAAGTACTGCCTCAAGACCCAAGAAGACGTGTGCTACACCAACATTATAACAAGGGCTATTATACACAAGGAGGCCAAGGGTGAAACCAATCCCACCCTTGTTATGAAGGAGGTAACAATAGAAACTCAAATTAGTTTGAAAGTAATCCCACCTTGACAGATCTTGTTCATAGGCGAGATAAACATAATGAAGCCTTTTTCTAAAAGGCTAGCTGTTCATGACAAGATTTTAGAAGGCATTAATACTAACCTAGAAGGTCTTTCGTCCACTTTCGAAAACCAACTGGGTATCAATAAAAAGATGGAATCTAAGATAGCTCAATTGGTAGTTGGTTTCCCTTCTGCCAGAACTTTGAGAAATTTAAGGCAACCTGAAACCATGTTGAGGAGGACAGCGAAGGACCTGAATCCTCTAGTACCAATGCCATCGACCTCACCACTGGAAGTTGGTGCAAAGCGCAAGCATCTGTGTCTTCCTCTTCAGGATCGAATGTAGCATCATCAAACTGAACATGATGAAGATCAGTCCCGCTCATCGGACTTCAAATTTGTGAGCACTTGCCAAAGGTAAATTAGTTGTTATCTCATATTGTATTTACCAAAAAACAAATTTTAAGTTTTTCTTTTGCACTTACTTTCTTGCAAGTTTCAACATGAAGAAAATACCATTTGGACGTAGGAATTTACTTCCTACCTTTTTCACGAAATGTAAAAAATGAAATTTGAGATAAAGTTACATGGGGAAAAGATTCGAGCAAGCTCTCGGAGGAATACCTGGTCGTGCCCCCTACTATTCTACTTTATAACAGTTGTATGACACCCCAAATCATCCCAAATTTTGAAATCAAATTAAACAAAATAAAAATCTCCACGAAAATGAAAATTCCAGAAAATGCTCAATAATTTTTATAATACTAGAAAACTGAATAAAAGAGATCTTGCTCAATGATATGGTTGCACTTTAAATTATTTCTTGGTATTTCTCGTTGTTTCTTCTCTCGAGTTTAATAGAAAATTTTGAATTGGGTTTGAATTTGGAATCCCTAAATTCCCAATACTCAGAAAAATAGTCAAAGCCTTCCTTGGGCCTAGGCCCCTCATCTTTCTTCCCCAACCGGCCCGGCCTGCTCCCCTCCTGTCATTCCCAACTACGGGCCGCAGCCCACTAAATATGGCCCGCCCAACAGGCGTGGCCCACACCTCCTCCACCGGTCTGCACACCCTCTCGGTCCAACACGCCCGGCCTGCTCCGTTTCCTAGCCCAGCGCCGGTCGCGCGCCACCACCCCCGTCCGCACGGACCGCACCGCACTGCCTTGGCGCACGTGTCCCGGCTTTGCCCGCTCGACGATGCGTGGAGATGCTCCACGACGGACCCCCGCCCGAGGCTGTTGTGCACGCACAATCCACGCCATGAAGGGCGAGCGCCTCACCTCCCGGTGAGCGCACCACCCCGACCGGGCACACCACCTCGCCCCCGGCCCATAAAACCGACGCGTCACGACCTCCTCCACGCATGCACACTAGCCCCGCCTCCTCTCTCCGACCAAGCAGCCTCAATCGCCATTTTCCCCTATCACTTGCGTGGTCCCGGCCATGGCCGCGCCACCACCAAATCCCCGCCCGTCCTAGCCGATCTGCCCCGGATCCGCCCCAAGATAGCTGCGCGAGACCCTTGGGCACCGATTCTCCCATCCCCCGGCTGCTCCCCTACCCTTCCTTGCCGCGGATGCGAGCTTCGGAGCCCGTCAACGAGCACCCGAGCCCCTCTATTTCACGTGAGCACTTTCCTGTTTTACAATTTAGCCCCTACCCTTTCCGTGAATAAACCCATCGTCTAGAGCCTATACCCCTGCCCTTCTCCTGCTTAATTCCTAACATTATTCCTAAAATTCATGATTTTTCTACACGATCATGATTTTTCTATACAAAAATAATTCCTAAAAATCCATGAATAGGTAATCTTATAGAATAGTCCCCGACCATTCTTTCTATTCTCGTTTAGGTCCTAGAGTTTTACGTAAATAGCTCATACTTTTAGATAATTATCTTTTAAGTCTCTGACAATTTACACTTAAATCCTTACACAACTTTCTATAATTACAAATAGGTCCCCGTGATCTTGTTGTTCTTACATATAAGCTCCTAGAACTTCTAAATAGCATATCTTTTCACTCATAACTCCATTTCGGGCTATTCTTGCGCTCATGCTACCATCCCGATGCGTAGAACCTAATTCCACCCATCATAAACCATCTCCAACCTGATTGCCTGATTATCCCCCCCCCCTTACCATTATCTCCACCGTTCGAATCCCGTTTCCGACGATTCCATCACCATTGACACCCTAAGACCCAGTGTATCCAAACCAAGCCTCTTACACTAAGACCTTATCCTCTAAACCACGAGTGCCATGAATCCTTCCACCAAGTGTACACCAAATCTCCAAATCTTGTATTCAGTCTTATTTAAATGTATCTGATTCTTATCGGGTTTTAGTTGGATTTATTCGACTCTTGTTTATTTTATTTCTTTTACGCTAGTACTACGTACCGTAGCAAATGAAGGATCGTGAGGAGTCTAGTTAGAGACGATACCATAGGCCCAAATCTCGGGAATGACTCCGACATCGAGCACACAAAGATGAGAATATCGACTTTTACGGAATAAAGCAATACTAGGCAAGTTCTAACTTCCTTGACCATATTTATCCTACATGCTTAATCTAGAACCTACTTATGGCTTACTCTATACTGCATACTCTCTTGAGTGACTTTGTTATTAGTACTTGCATTATTATTACCCAATTTGTTAAATGGTAACTCCGTTGTAAATACCATAACCCCTCTTGCTTGAATACCCGAATACATCGCAACCCAAGATAATCTAACATTAGATGCCTAATGTTCGTGAAATGCCGCTTCACATAGCGCGCATAGGATAGGAACCCTACAATGATGCTTGTCTCCACAGCTTCTATCAATTAAATTTACTTTATGAGATTAGATGTGTATGTGAGGATTTGGTGATATGAGTTGATGGATAGGAACTAGACACGATGATTGATAGGAAATGTGGGACGGTGAGAGTGGATGGGGTGAGGCTCTAGTTGTGATGATGGAATGAGATAATGTTGGATCCACCTGCCGTGGAGGAGCACTTGACCAACCATAGAAGCACTCGGTTCTCTTGATCTCAACTTGGTGATCTTACCGCAACCATGGAACCTGTTATGGACATGACCTACCCTCTCCCTGTATGGCCATGGCAAGTAAGTCCATCTGGTGTAGGTAGATTGTCGGATGACAGGAGTAGGTCCCCGGATCACATGGCCCTGCTAAGTCCATGGTGTGGAGTGCTCCTAGTCATTCGCGGCGGGAATTCCTTGGCGTGGAGTCCTCTGGATTCAAATCTGGATTTTGATTGAGATCTGATGCTCTACTCGTGTTGTAACTAGTATTTGATTGGTAAGTCTTCCGTTGTTATCATATTTTAGTATCTCGTATGGATTTTGAGAACTATAGAGTGCATACTAACTACTAATACAGGGATTGGTACAAGATGTGCAATATATCTCATGAATGGGGTGTGATAAGTTGGGACACGAGTACAGGGCATATTGCTTGATTTCAAACTATCTCCATTCTTGCTCTCGGTTTATTTGACTTCCATTTTGATTTTACTATTGAGTTCAACAATAATATTTTCCATTCAATTTTTGCATTTGCATATTTGAGTTTTCAACACATGTGCAAGTAGAAATCTTTCTAACTCTTTTTTCTCTTTCTCTAAATTTGAATTTGAGAGAAACTTTTTGGGCACTTATTTTTGAGCAATTGGTCCAAGTTTGAAATTGTACAACAAGCTAAAAAAAAGAAGAAGTTTTCGAGATTCAATCAAACCTGTGGGCAGTAAAGTCAAGACAGAAGAGCTATGCGGACATGAGGCACCGATGTCTTGAGTACAAAATTTGTGACGTTGCGTACGTTCGAGTTTCACCCACTAAAAGTGTGCAACAGTTTGGACTGAAAGGGAAGCTAGCACCTCACTATATAGGCCCGTATTTATCCTGTCTAGTAAACTAATCAGCGCAAAGGAAGAAAAAAACGTGCTTGGCAAAACAGAGATTATCCCTCAGTTCTGATCATATTGTGCCAGAATGAAACAAAAGGTTGAACAATATAGAACCCCTAATGGATCTGAAAGTAAATTGTGTCCTTGCCCATCTTTTAGTTGCAATGCAATGAACTTATTAGAGCTTCAGAACAGCAACCATTAACGCACTTGATCCACCTGCAGGTATACATTATGCAAATAGCTACTATGAATCAGATGATTCCCCAGGGTATTGGTCCTTATGACACTGGGTAAGTGCACATCAGCAACAACACAGATTTCTTCCAGATGATTAACTACTCACCTTGCCATCTTCATTCTTTTTCAGATTTCCAGAGAGCATCTGAGCAATGCATTGAAATATTACCATGCCAAACCGCAGTTGAAATTAGCATGGCACAACACAGGTATCCATGATAACTAATATGTGTCCTGTTTCTGTGCAATGCTTGGAACAGAATAGCAAATAACTATATTCATCAATAAGCAATAGTGCTGTGGAGATGGCAACAAAATAGCATAGTAACCGGTAGCTGGATAAGCTATCTTAGTTTATCTAGCATGTACCAAATGCCAAGTATGCCAAAGAACTAAAAGCATGCAGTAGTAACTACAGCAACAACATAAGAACTTTTAAGTAATCAACTCAACATTTCAAGATCACTAATGCAATAAAAGGTTGCATCAATTTAATTTTCAGGTCGCATGCACCAATATGATGCATCCACTCAATGGAAATGTGCTCGTCAAAAAACTAACTAAATATTGTACTGTATGAAGGAAAATGCAAGCAACTATTTCTCAATGGATGATAAGTTTTATTTATAATGGGATGCACGGTTCAGGCTCAACCAGTCTTAGCCGTACTTGGAGTTGGACGTACTATTATTTTTCTTGACTTTTTAGACTTGACGAAAAATGTCTTTACATAAAATGTCACTACCAACTTGGAGTGGTTATGATACATATAGCAATAATTGTGCCAGCTAAATGATACACTTGTTTGATAGACGTCATGCAAGAACATTAGCGTGGCATTATTATTTTCCATGACAGAAGAGATGTCACAATACAAGACATTTGGCTCCTAGAAACATTTTTATATATAGTAGAGATAATATTCTCATGTCTCTAGACAAGTGTAGAGACATTTTCTAAAATGCCTCAAAAGTGTCTTCCCATGCATGCATTGACTCTGAATTTGTCCCAGATGGTTACACATAAATAAATAAACTTTTTTTGTGCAATGGTACTATCAAACACCTAGGAATTTGAAGACTTACTTTGATTCCTGTACTTTTCGCTGGAAGATTTCTTGTGTGAGAGTAAGTATTAGTAAGGTCCAGTCAGCTGGCTAAATGAGTATCCATGTCACACAAATCCTTCCATGTCACACAAATCCTAGGTGGAGGGGAGAGAAGTGGAGAGAGAGAGAGAGAGAGAGAGAGCACGGAGCCGCGTCTCGTGAGTCGCCGGCCTCAAACAGCAGATACAAGGCAACTACACCCATTTGCAGCCGGAAGCTAGCGCAACAGCTAGAGCGTCCCCAAAGGCAGAGACGGCACTAACTCTCCACGTCATCTAAGACTTATCTAAGAGTTATCTAAGAGTTCATATCAACTCTAAAGTAATAATTGGATCCACATGTCAGTGCCTCAATAAATGTTAGAGGCTGCCTCTTGAACAAGAGCTAGCAATCTTCTCTCTCTTCTTTTTCTCTAATAAATAATTCTACGAGTTAGCTAAGAAGCAACCGTTGGGGACGCTCTTACTTGCTTTTGTCCAATTCCGTGTCTCTTCAACATGTCAGTATTAAATGCTCACCCTTTAATTGAGTTCATCTTTAGCCAACGTTGTAGCCAACTTTTACTAGCTGAAAACTACAGGAACTTCTATGCGCCAGCAGCCGGCTACATTATTAGCCATGCTCTAACCTCAGAAAAAAATTGAAACTTGCAGTACCTGACGATCTAATTTTCTCGGAAGGTGACCTATAAGGCTATAACTATGCGTTTCAATTTAAAATAAAATAATGTGACAAGTCCGCTTGATACGACATTTGTACACGTAAGGCAAGAGTATAAGCATGCACGCATGCACGAGACTCCAATATAAAACTAAAGCTGGAGTGAGATTAGAGATCAAGAGACGCTCTGCTCCGATGTACTAATCAAAGCTAGTCTTGTTTATTGTATCTGTACTTGTGATAACAGCAAAACCGTTTCAGAGAAGTCAAAGTACTAGTTTGTATTGCATCCCTACTTGTTACAAACAGTCAAGTTAAGAATGCTTTTTTTTTGTTTCTCCCTAATAGTTTATTCCAAAATATACCTGAGTATGGAAGAACTGCAACCTAACATGCATTCAGGAGTCAACAAATAGTGACACTGGTTCTTTTACTGTTGGAACAACTGCTCTATATTCAAACTAGAAATATAGTCCGAAACATTAGCTGTAGAGTGTGGACTGAGCATTACTAGTTTTTCCCAAGTGGTTAGGGTCAAAGATTGTCTGACTTTGAAAACAAACGTAAACTTCAAAACATATTATTAATGTTGAAACACTCACCACAAAGAGAAATTAAAGATCTCATACACAAATCAACCTTGTTACATGAATAGTGCTTTTCTTTATTTTGTCACTTCTTGTGTTTATTTTATTGGGTAGCACTAGTAAAAGTGGAGCGTCTACTTGCGACTGTTGCGTTCCTTTGAGAGCATTTTTGCGAATTCCTTGAGTGCATCCTCATTCGTGCCCTCACCTTCGACATCCTCATATTCCCCCGTGTCGATGTTCACCCTTGCCACGGGTTTTTTTAGCAGCTTTTTGCCTAGGTCAATAAGATCATTCATGTTCTCTTTTGTCGCGCAGTCCATCAACGCCGTTTTCCCCTCCAGGTCATAAGTCTACGTCCACATATGCAAATTGTTAGATGACAAGGATGCAAGCAATCGGATGGTTGATTATTAACATGATGCTGTAGATAAAAACCTGGATACGGAGATAGTTCTTCTCGCAACCGATATCCTGGAAGCGCACCGTAGCGTGGATGTCAACCATGTCCACACTTGCCTGGGAGAAGACGTCGATGATCGAGGCACCATCACTGTTTGTGATCCACTGATACTGGCCCCACTTGGCACGATCCTCCGCACTGTACTCCTTCATTCTCTTGGCCGACCCAGTCCCGATAGAAATTATGACGAAGCTCTTGTAGTCGATCGACTGCACATGTTCTTTGCCCTTGTTCTCGCGTAGCGCCTGGCTGCTCAGTGCCAGCATGGCAGCCCTGGTTTTGTTGCGGGGGTGGGTGTGGCTGTCGTCGTGTTTCTGGCGGAGGCGGAGCGTCTCCTTGTTGAGCATGGACATTGCAGCCATGGTTGGGTTGTTGGCCACGACGCCACCATCGATGAGATGGAAGTCATGGGGCTTGCCATCGGCATCCTCAGTTGTGAAGGATACAGGAGGGAAGTAAGTGGGGGCTGCCGATGTACCAATGCATACATCGGCGAGGATTGCATTCTTGTGGGCCTCGTTCTCAGCCTCGAATGTGGAGAAGATGACTGGTTTCATCTTCTTGACGTCGAACGTCGGCACGACGATGTTGGCCAACGTGTCCGACACCTTGATGTTTTCGGGCAGGTTAATCTTGATCTGCTCGCGAAGAGCTTTACCGTCGTACTTGGGGCCCATAAACAACTTGGAAAGAATCTGCGGCTTGTACCAGTGGCTGCACGGCATGTCGACTGGTTGTTTTAGTAATAGGAATTAAGAACAACAATCTATTTTTTGTTCAGATCAATAACAACAATAATCGATATGGCACATGTTGCTGGACATGGACTGGTTATCGGTGTAGTTGAAGGGAACACGAATCACTACCTGGGTGCAAAAATCTTTGGCCCGTGGTCGAGGTAGAACTGGATGATTTCCTTGGCGGAGAACAGCGGCCGCTTGTCCTCATTAGGTGCCGTTAGCATCGCTGCCATCAGCCCGCCGGTGCTCGTCCCAGCAATCACATCGAAGTAGTCAGCTATGCGTGCGTCCTTTCCATCCAATGCCTGAAGACGAATGAACAAGCGATTCATACATAAGTGAAGAAATTAGCGAATTAATAAACTGCAGGTGCTTCAGTATATTGTTGTATCCGCACGTACTTGGAGCTGCTCCTCAAGGCACTCGAGGACGGTGCCGGGAATGAGACCGCGGATGCCTCCACCGTCTATGCTTAGCACCCTAAGGATCCTCCCTGACGCACCGGGGGCAGTAGAACGAAGGGGCAGATGGTGTGGTTGGCCATAATTCCTTGTTTGTATAGCTAATAATGTGATTCCTACAAATGGGCGTATACTTGATCGTGTGCTCTCGGATGCACCGCTTGCGCCTCTGAGAACCTATTTATAGATAACCAGAGTCATTCAGAAGTGCTCGCATATTTTCCTCTCTCCCCATTAAGCTGGTGGGTTAACTACTCGCAGTCGATGCATAAAATACAAACAAGATAATAAAAAAAACTAATGGTACAACTCTTGTACGCTAAACATAATTTGGTCAAATAACTGTTGTTACTTGAAACTTAAGTACTTTGACTTCTAAAAACCTAATATTAATGTTAGTTACATGCTAATCGACATAGATGTTAGTTACTTCTAAAAACCTTGATATTTATGTCAATAAACTTGCTAGCCTAGTTATCACATTATTAGGCTATTGTACTAATCGTATAACTTGTCAGTTAGGACACAGCCTGCCGAAGTTTTATTTCATTTTTTTATGATGGTTTCTAACGGCAGACAATCTTACCGCCCATGTGAGAGGCCTTCTGCGGTATGTCGTACCTGTCGTTGAAAATGTATAGTTGTAGCTTCGGAAGCCTAGAGGCTCATCAGGTGCCAATTTGCCGCTACAA
The DNA here is from genome assembly GCA_031894775.1 of Chloris gayana. Classification (NCBI taxonomy): domain Eukaryota; kingdom Viridiplantae; phylum Streptophyta; class Magnoliopsida; order Poales; family Poaceae; genus Chloris; species Chloris gayana. Next base: position 82,244 of record JAUNZO010003265.1, read on the forward strand.
TAACTTTTTGCTGTTGTGTTATTACCACGTGTTTAGCCTGTCTAGTAAACTAATCAGCGCAAAGGAAGAAACTAAAACTAGCTTGGCAAAATAGAGATTATTCGTCAGTCCATCACCACTATTCCACGGTACATTTTTACCGACCAATAGTAATGACAGACGGTCGGTCGGAAAAAGGTTGCGACAGATAGTTGGTCAGTAATTCCTTTTGGACCGACCGACAATCGGTTGGTAAATATGTCAATGTTTACCGTTGCACGGTTGGTCGGCAAATATACTATGCCACCTCCAACGGTTGGTCGGCAAATATACTATGCCACCTCCAACGGTTGGTCGGCGGAAGTCTCAGGTACACAAAGCGGAAAATTTAGACTACCAAATTGATATACGGGCACGAACCAAAACAATCCATAGCCCAAATCACGAACACTCGCAACTTCCTAGCGATGCCGGCGCTACCTAGCCCACCCACCACCCTCCATGCCGGTTGCACCGCCTCTTTGCCCACCCATCGGTGCCTCCGCCTCACCAACCATCTACCGCTCCCACCCTCCACGCCATCGACGTCCATGCTGCCGGAGCCCTAGGTTGGGCCGCGCGGCTCCCACCCCCACCAGAGCACCAGCCCGGGCCGCGCACCCCTAACGCCGCCACGCCCCCTTCAGCAGCAGCCATCCCTGCTCCCCTCTTCTCCCATATCTTCTTCCAAGATCCGGAAACCAATATCCGCAAGCTACCTCACCCAAGATCCAGACAGCTCTCTCATCCAAGTTCCAAAGCCAGATTAGCCCCCGCTTGAATATGGACCAGGAGCCGGTGCCTAACTAGAGAGCACAACATTCTCCTATCTTCATGCAACCATCAATTCCTAGTGTGAGTCCCCTACTTTGATTTTTCTAAATATAATACAAATAAATATACTTGGTGTGCAACATGATTTCTAATTATTCTTACATATAAACATGGATGCATCAGCACCACCTGTAGCCTCAGGTATATGATACTAAAACCCACTAAGTAGTTAGCTCATAGTTAGGTCATGAAAGTGCCATATGTCACAGGATTGTAAATCTATACTAAGGGCGTGTTTGGCATGGCTCTGCTCCACAGGAGAGCAGCTCCACTCCTAAACTCTGCTCCGGAGCAGCTCGTGGTGGAGCTAGAGCTGTCTGTGGAGGTGTTTGGCTAGATCACATGGAGCTGCTTCAGAAAATAGAGTTTTGAGAGTGCTTTGACCATCATGCCCTTATTTGGGTTGTGTGTATTTTTCACCTTACGTTACCAAATGAAATTGAATTTTCAAAAGAAAATATATGTTTCGATCAATGAAATAAAATAGAAGTCACGTTCCAAAGTATTGTACAAAGAAAATGAGTTCAACATAATGAAAGTGTCTCATCCTTGCAAGACCAGCCCATCAGCTGCTAACCGATCAAAGTGTCTCATCATTTTCATTTTTATAACAAAGGTTTTGTTCTCTTTCCAAGGGTAACATGACGCTCACTTGGAATCGAACTACAGTAGTTCACAGGAAGCATTAGGATCCAAAAGTCAAACTGATTCATCATGATACGCCTCAATCTCTTGGACATGTTCAAGGAAGCAATTATTGATTCACAGAAAGTATCCGAATCTTAAAAATAACACAGCTGGTAAATATATGTAAACCATTTAGGACTGATGTCTCCTCAACTCTTCAGATGGATCAAATTTAGAAGCATTAGCAGATAATAACAAACCAAACTGATCAAGATAGTAAGAATGTAAGCCTTAGCAACAAAGCAGTTGCTGATTTTATCATGTAACTCAGGTTCAGCAGCTGGATACTTGTGCCAATTAGTGCTTCTTGAATTACCAAATTGACCAATCTCGCTTCTTTATTCACTCCCCCAAACTGCGGATCAAACCAAGAGTCCAGCTGCACAATGTTTTTATTCAAAATAATAAGTGACCACAACTTTTATAAGGCATAATCCTAATCGAAACAGTTTGACCTGTGGAATCTACCTCATTATCTTTGAGAAGTCTACCTGTGGAATCTACCTCATTATCTTTGAGAAGTCTATCAAAGAAACAGCTGCGTCAACAGGGGTTGGGTGCGGAGCAGAAAAATCCACGCCGGGCAGCGTCGACGCCGGACTGCTGGGCGCGGGAGCTGCTCCTGCTCAGGAGACGTCTTTGGCAGGGGCACGGTCTGGCGATGCCCACGAGCGGCGGTGCTGGGGACTCGCGGCGCTGGGGAGCCGTGGCCTAGGTGGCGGCGCTGGGAGCCGCGGTTTTGGAGACCCATGGCCCGGACGGCGGCCTTGGGAGCCGTGTCGCTAGAGACCCGTGACGCTGAGCTGAGGGACGGCTGGTGGCGGCACACGGGGAATTAAGGAGTGGCATTACGGGAGGCGCAGCCCCTACGTACGGGAGTCGGGGGGGGGGAGAAGAATAGATCCAAACGTTTTTTTTAAGGAGTGGCATTTGTGGGTAATTACTCCCCAACTCCGCGTCTAGGTTCGTTTTCTCCATTCTGGGAGCAGTAAAAGGGGTGCTCCACGAAAATGAGCTAGAGCTCCTCCAACTCTTGGGAACCGACATGCTCCGAGGAGTTTAGGAGTTAGGGTGTTTGGCTGGTTTCGGACAGCTCCAGCCTAGAGTTTTGCTCCGGAGCCATGCCAAACACGTCCTAATTACTAGCTAGTGAGCTTGTGTTTTATTACAATATAGTTATCTCAAACCAGATTATTTTTGCAGCCATCTAAGAATTGTTTTTAGTCTATTTCCACATTGAATACTTTGTTGTACTTTCTTGCAGGAAGTCTTGGGCGCTGATCACTATGAACTGAATTGTTGATAGGAATCCGATGACTTGGGCCATTTTGTGAGGTTACAATTCAACTGGCAAGACCTTTTGTTTTGGGAAAATCAGTTTGAGTAGATGCTTTTGTAGTAATTGTTCTTGTAAGAACATGCGAACGTTATGCATGTGATGTGTAGAAAACTATTGTCTCGGATGAAACATGGTTGTTGTACTTCGTAATAGAATCGAGGTGCTATAAACAATCATGAGCACTGATGTGTTGTGAACAAGGTCTCTGTTGTTTTGTGTTGTGATGACTTAATTGAAGTCTCTGAACTAAATTATTGGATATTAATGACATAATCAGTGTCACAAAATTTATTGCATGTTAATTCTGAGTACTGCAATGTGATTGTTGGATAAAATTATTATTTCTAGATTAATGTCAATGGTTAATTATTTGGATTATGAAATTAATGTGCTTATGTGATAGTATTATGTCATTTTATACCGTTGGACCATTGGTCGGTAATTCTAGTAGCGATGGTTGGTCGGTCAGTATTTCTTTCTCATTAGCAGCTGATGGTTACTTGGTCGGTCGGTAAAAGTTTTACCGATGCCACTTACACCGATCGACGTGGAGGGTAGGTGAAAGTCTTTACCGATCGACTGTAAGTTGGTAAAGGCGCTTTTACCGACCAATGGTAGGTCGTTAATATTGAACCGTGGTATAGCGCACCATGTGACTGGCTGATCTAAGTAAACTAATCATATATGTTTAGCACTGGAGAATTAGCCACCCGCAGGGAGCTACTTTGCCCAGCTAAGCATTAGCCTTAGGCCCCGTTCGTTTCCTTCTCTCTAAAATTTAGCGCTGTCACATCAAAGAGAATCTTACTATTTATGAATATTTCGATCAATTTAATGACAAAACCCTTTTGATAGATTTGTGCTAATTTTCGAGATGAATCTAATGAGCTTAATTAATCTATGTTTTGCTAAAGTGATGCTACAGTAACCATCTTCTAATCATGACTTAATTAACCTCATTAGATTCATCTCGTGAATTAGTATAGGGGCATGTAATTTATTTTATAATTAAACTTTATTTAATACTCTTAAATAGTAAGATTGTTTTTGATGTGACAGCTATAAAATTTAGACCCCAGGAAACGAACACATCCTTAGTCAGTGAAGCTAGTAAACACATCCATTATAATGTTACAGATTGGTGCATGTTGAGCTCAATATCCTGGTCCAGAAAACTAAATTATAAATACTCAGAGAGCCAACAAACTACTAGTTGGATTTAATCGGTTCTGTCAGGTGGGAATGCTCCCGGAGCAGTTCACAGCCAGCTAACTGTTTAATGGATTCTCAATTGGATCACACGGGGTCCTCGGATGAGGATCGACTTCTCTTATTAGCAGTACATTGAGTTGGAGGTAATATTATTTTTCTAGAGATAGTTTGTTGTCAAGTTAGACATGTCTACCTACATATATAGTAATCACGATTTTGTGGGCAGATATGTCATCACATATATTACTATACAGAAGCATGTAAAAAAATACAGGCAATGATGTTTGTTGCATAGTTTAATAGAAATCGGATGCAAAGGCTCTTCCCGCCAGTTGACCATACACTAATTGTTGTACTTTGTCAAAAAAAAGACTAAATGTTGTACTGCATGCATGAATGAAAATGTAAACAACTATTTCATAATGGATGGTTAGTTTTATCAATGGGATCCACAGTTCACATTCAACCACTCTTAGCCGTAGTTGGAGTTGGAGGTACTATTATTTTTCTTGACTTTGACTGAACGAAAAATGTATTTACATAAAATGCCACTACCAACTTGAAGTGGTTATAATACATAGCAATAATTGTGCCAGATAAAAAAAACAATGCCAAGTGTGTCAAACCTTATCATTAGGGACAGATGACGTGATAATCATACTCATGTCTTTATAAGATGATTGTGGACACAGGTACTTCATCTAGTTTGTTAAGTGGATATTCCATTGCAAAAGGGGAGTGAGGCAAGGAGATCCACTTTCACATCTGATGTTTGTGCTAGCAGCTGATTTGTTACAATCCATCATCAACAAAGGGAAGGATCGAGGGCTATTTAATCTACCTATACAAACAAGAGCAGGAACATATTTTTCCATAGTGCAATATGCAGATGATACACTACTCAGCATGGAGGCATGTCCAAGGCAATTGGTCGCCCTTAAAGCTCTCTTGCACACTTTTGCAGATTCTACTGGACTCAAGTTAATTAGCATAAATCTCTTATGGTCCCCATTAATGTATCCCCAAAGAGAATGGAGATTCTTGCAGGAACACTAAATTGTCAAATTGGAGAAATACCTTTCACTTATCTGGAATTGCCACTAGGACCCACAAGACCTTCAGTAACTGATTTTGTACCTATGACAAATATAATTGAAAGGATATTGACTGGATGTTCTCAGTTATTAACCCAACATGGCAAGTTAGAAATGGTAAATACAATTTTATCTTCTCTACCAACCATTTTTCATGTGCACTTTGAAAGTCTCAATCACAATCATTAATCAAGTAGATCAATATAGAAGGTATGGATTGTGGAGAGGATCAGACATTAATAATCACAAGCCACCTATAGTTGCTTGGAATTTGGTGACTCGGCTAAAATCAGAAGGAGGCGTGGGAGTTATAAAATTGAGAACATATAATGATGCTCTTTTGATGAAGCAGCTTCAAAAGTTCTTCAATAAAGAAGACTTGCCCTGGGTACACTTATTGTGGGATAATTACTATTCTGACCACCAGATTCCTGGATAGCATAAAAGAGGCTCCTTTTGATGGAGGGATATCATCAAACTCCAAGATCAATATAAAGACATTGCTGAAGTTAAATAGGGAGATGGCTCTATAGTGCAATTTTGGCATGATTCTTTTGTAGGTGCTCCTCTTAAACTGCAATTCACCGAGCTGTTCTCTTTTGTCAAGGCTGAAGGAATGTATCTGCAACAAGTTAGGCAGCAACAAGAGTTTTCAAACCTGTTTCATCAACCACTTAGTATACAGGTCTATAATCAGTGGGAAATTGTAAATGATCATATCAACAACCTACAACTGATAACATCCTCTGATCAGTGGAAACATATGGGGCAAATGCAAAAATACTCAGCAACAAGAGTGTATAGACAACTAATTGGTCACCTACCAGTTCATCTAGCTTTTAGATGGCTATGGAGTTCATCTTGCCAGCCTAAGCACAAGGTCTTCTTATGGTTATTGTTGCATGATAGGCTTAACACCAGGCAGCTCTTAAGAAGGAAAAATATGGAACTGGACTCTTACACATGTGATCTTTTTATTCTCAAAAAGGAAGAAAGTTTGAAACACCTCTTTGTGAGATGCAACTTTGCTAAGAGTTGCTGGGCATCCATTGGTATGGTTATACCGAGAAGAATGAATACAAAGCAGGTACCAAACTAGTTATGCGTGCTACTTGCAGTCCCCTTCTTTGTGGACATTATCAACTTGATGTGTTGGAGTATATAGAAGGAGCAAAATAATTGGATTTTCAACGATGTGGCCCCAACAGTGGAAAATTGTAGAAGATGCTTCTTTGGTAAAATGGCAATGCTTGAGCATAGAGCCAAGAAGAAAGACCTCACTGCACTCAAACAATGGATAGATCAAGTAGCTTAGTCACTTCGGTGGCCTTTTGTAGCTTCTTTTCCCTTTTTTCTTATGTTTTGCTCAAAGACATCTTGTTTTTTCTTTATATAAATATAAATGAAATACTATAGGGCATTGCCGTCCAGTTTCCCTAAAAAATATATGTTAGATAGAGGTCATGCAAGAACATTAGTGCGGCATTATTATTTTCCATGGCAATGCCACAAGAGATGTCACACTACAAGATATTTTGTTCATAGAGATATTATTTATATGTCTCAAGACAAGTGGAAATAAGTATTGTTTTTTAAAAAAATGCCTCAAAAGTGCCTTCCCATGCATTTCCTAAACGATGATACTAGCATTCAACTACAGCAAATCCTTGAGATTTGCAACACTGTCGCTATTAGAGGAGTCTCTCGAGATGCTATCCGACTCCACTTCACTAAAAGAAAAATCAGTCTAATGCCCCGAATTTTTTCACAACAATGTGATTTTTGTTACAATACAGGGGGTTTATTGCAACGATGGTCAATTTTAGTTGCGGTAGGGTGACATATTGCCACAAACTATGTAGTGTTGGAATTTAAAACTTGGGTAAATTCCTTATTAGCCATCCAAAAAACTTAGAGTTCCTTATCACCCACTCAAAGTTTTGAAGTTCCGTATCAGCCATCAATGTTAACTTTCTTTCCTTATTCACCACTTCCATCAATTTTGATGTTTGACGGTGTTATGTGGAAGGAGAAAAGACATATCTGTCCCCCATACCATTTTAGTGGACAGTAAGTGTTGCTCTCTGTGAGCTTTATTTACATCTGCCTAGCCAGTCACCAGAGCGAATAGCATAAAAGCAGTCTGGCAACCTCCTCATGTATTGTTTGATTAGCTATTTTGTTACCTCGTACGGAGTCAATTGGGATTAATGGATTATTAGAGGAGGCGTACAAGATTAATGCCCGATGCCAGGACACACATCATATCTAATTCCAAGGACGCGTGCGCGAGGGCAAAAGCAAATAGCAGGAAGTAGGCCTGCCGTCCAAGCTCACTAGACACGCCGCCCGTGCAGCGCGCTCGCCAGATGCCAGTCGCTCCACGCTGTCCCCACTCGCTAGCCACACCACATCGTTCCTTCTCGCCACCCGTGCTGCACCATGAGAAAATTAAGGAGAGCCGTAGGAACAATTAGAAGTAGTTTTTTTATTAAAATTGAAAAGTTGTTTAGCTCAGAGGGCAGTATGGTCAATTTGCATATGACTCAGCCCAAGGTTGCAAACGGTAGCTCACAGAAGTAACGGTAGTGGTTAAAAAGGAACGAAAAATAAGAATGATGGCTAATAGGGAAATTTAAATTTTTTAGTGGGTAATAAGGAACCTCAACTATTTTGGATGGTTGATAAGGAATTTACCCTTAAAACTTGGTAGTTGCAATAAGTTAGATATATCACAAAAAATATTTTTGTATTATAATTACAACGAAGGTGTGGCCATGCCATTTGTAGTGGTTGCAATAGTTGTCCATGTTGTACTATCATGTCTTGCAACTGTCTCGGATATTGCAACCAGAACCGAGATTGTTGCAAACAAAGCCATGAAATCACAACGCACACCCGAGTTATTAGACAAATCTTAGATATTACAACAAAAACATTGTGGGTAACTAAGTTGTATTGCAACACTATTTCATCATTGCTTTTTTACGAATATTTGGTCATTTCTATGTATATAAAAGGTGGTGATAATAGAAAGAAAAGAGCAATACACAGGCAGGTAGGGTCGCTAATTTTGAAACTGAAGACCTATCTTTTTTTTCCTCTAATCAACGATATATGTATCCTTGACGATCAGCAAGACACATACTCTGACTGAGCCAAGTAAAACTCTTCACGCTCGTAATAACCTCCAATCCTAACCACAGACGCAAGTTTTTATTTTTAGGGATAGTAACCTATGTTTTTAGGACAATGGAACACACACGTAGCTGTGCCTTGATATACTTTTGGGGGCAAAAATTGGAACTGAAGCCTACTAAATATGCATGCAAAGATTGCAACACCCTGTATACAACCGGAAAGCAGGGAAGTACTGGCTGCATGTATCTTTCATGTGAATTAGGCTCCATACCTGAATTTATTTGCTCTGAACGCCTTTTCTGCCAATAATACATGAATGGATAAATTCCCTAAAAATGAATTCGTAAGATTTATAGCACTGCTTCCTATATGTGCACTACAGCTGAATCTTGCAGAATAATTAACTTGCCGGAATTATTGCTACAATGTCACAGATTATGCGTCTAAACTCTTTCATTATGCTTGCTTGTTTGCCTCATAATGGGAGTTTGAATTTTACAATGCTCCGTTGATACTAAATTTGCAGAATTATATTAAAAGTTTCGGCAATGTGGATGCTTATCCCCCAAAACAAAGCATGGATTAAGGCAAATAGTCAACCACGGTGATGCATATCCCAGATCTTGAGGTTCAACAACTTCTACCTCCATGCCTGGCGTGTGATTTCGGGCGACCTGTGGTGGCTTGGCGGCGTTCCGTCTCCAGTACTGTCTCATACTCTCCACTATCTCATACCGGTGAGTAGGCTGGATATCGAGCCAGCTCGCTCTAGCTTGTTAAGATACGGAGCTGGCTCGGCTCGGCTCATTAATGTAACGAGCTAAAAGTTGGGCTCGGCTTGGCTCGTCAAAAGCTTGAGCTGGCTCGTTTCCGCTCATGAGCCAATGCAAGTAAACACAGACACACCCAATTGTGTGTATTTTCAAACTAATTTGCATCCTACCTAACCAAAAGATGACCAATTCACAACATCAAAGGATAAACATTGTCATGGCAAAAGAAGAAAAAAAAAAAAAAAAAAAAACTCGACCTGCGGGGGTATGACGGCCCCGGGCATTTTGTTAAGAAGAAGACCTTCTCACGCAGGTCGAGAAAATTCCGAACCCTCTCCCCAAACCATACGTAGGGACTCAGCTGGCGCTTGTGAGCAGTGGCGCGAGTCTTATACCATACGCTTTGATTTGGGGAGAGCGAGGAATTTTTTACCGAACTCCGGGTGAGACACCTGCGTGAGCCAACGCTCGAACGCGGGTGGGCGCGCTGGGAACGACCCGCGCTGGCCAACCGAGCCGCAGCTCGGTTCTCATGGCAAAAGAAGAAAGAAAAGAATGGAAGCAACATAGAGAAACAGAGAAGGATTTTAAACGTATAGGTGTTGCTTGAGTGCTGGTCATCTACAGGCAACAGTAGCAACGACGAGCCTCTACTGTGCAGTTGGCCCACCATCGCATCACTGGGAAACCTGCACGGCCGCCTTGACGAGAGCTCCAACTGCGTGCGTGAAGGAGGCAAGGTTAGGAGCTCATTGACGCGTAGCTGCCGAGCTGGGCACTGGATCGAAGCTTCTGCTGCTGCACTGTTTTACTTTGTTGCTAGAGATGTCGGCAAGGCAGGCCGGCGGCGCGTTAGGTGAGGGAACGAGCGAGGAGGGGCGGCAGCAGTAGGTGCCGATATGTGGATCTGCGGGTTGCTGGATGCGATGCGTATCTTGTGAGGGGTAGTAGTGGGGTGAATGGACTACTTGAACCTTGGACTCAATAGGTGGGCTGGCTTGGGCTATGGGCTATGGCCTTTCCTTGTTGGGCTCTCATGGACGCTTAGCTTGCTGCTCTTTGCTCGGCTCCTGACTCCTGTAGCTCGCCAGCTGCTTGCCAGCAGCTTGTATTTACCGTGCTAAAAATCTGGCTCGGTTCATTATAAAAGAGTAAAATACACTAAAGATACATGAGTTTGTATGACTGTGTCATTTAGGTTTATGAATTTTTATTTTATATTTCTAGGTCCACGAACTTGTTTGTTTGTGTCGTTTACGTTCACGAACTTTTATTTTGCATTTCTAGGTCCACAAACTTGTTTGTTTGTGTCAATTAGGTCCAAAAAATTGTTAGTCTCTGTCATTTAGTTCCATAAAATTTGTAGGTCTACAAACTTGTTTCTTCTTGACATATTAGTTCATCAACATTTTCTTAACACTTATAAATTCATAATCCTAATAAAATGATGCAATATTCATTGAATATTTTGATATGGGCATTTCAAAAAATGTCACAATAATTTAGTCATTTTAATCATGGTAAAAAATGTCTCTATTAGTTATAGACATTTTGAGCATGTTACAGAAATATTCCCTTGCTTATACTACAAATAGTTCCTTTAAAGTGGATGTAGTCATCTCACAAGCTCAACTATTCCGGTAAATTCCTGTGTTACATCTTTTTCTAGTTCGTAATACAATAGAGTCCAATCATGTCATATTAGACCATAATATTCATAAATAGTGCATAACCTAAAAGGTTTATGACTTTATAACTATTGAAAAAAGTTTATGGACCAAAATTATATAGACAGACAAGTTTGTAGACCTATAAATGAAAATGAAAATTTATGGACCTAAACGACTCAGAGAAACAAATTCGTGGAACTAGAAATACAAAATGAAAGTTTATGAACCTAAACGACACAACCGCATAAGTTCATGGACCCCTAGCGTATTGTACTCTTACAAAAATATAAAATATAACGAGCCAAGCCGAGCAAGCTGCGAACCGAGCGAGCTAATGAGTCACTAGCATTTTGTCCAATCCTATCAGTGAGGATGGAGGTGATCTGGTTCGGGAAGCTTTTGCGATGGTACCGACGTCCACCATAGTCAGCTTCTTCATGTTTCCAAAAGAAGGCCTTGTTAATTCTTAATTTATTTTGTGTTCTCTTTTTGTTGCCCTCAACTTAATTCCAAAAAATCATATGGGTCCCTGAGCTCATGCACTGAAGTTTCAAGAGTACTGAATTGTCAGCCCTCGTGGGCGTTCTGCCTTTTGGAAAAAAAAATGACAGATGAAGGGCAGTTCACCACATTGCCGCCCAACCTGCTCAATTAGGGCAGAATTATTGCCCCTCTAATGATTCCAAGATCCGTTCAACTTCTGTCTCATCTCCTCTGCCAGATCAATTGTCCACTCCACCCGAGGTGGCATGTTCTTTCACCCGACCAACTGCGAATATTCTGTCTGAGAACTAAAAAAAAATGAAGTTACAAAGTTGAGGTAATGTTTGATTGTACTCAAGCCAATTTAATTATTTACAAAAATGCAGAAAGCAATCACGAAATCTCAAGGAATAATCAGCAGCGTTTCAGCAACAAGAAACCTCCAATGGCGAGAGAGAACGCATCATCCATCAATCAGCACAAGGGTAGCAGATTGAGCAACTAACATATACCATGGCAAATCAAATTGTTCTGTTTCAAGCACCAAATCTGTTTTGTGATCTGTGTTTAACCCAACAAAAATCGTCTTTGATACAACAACGAATGCAAGATTTACAGTTATAAGAGCACCAGCAACAGCAGGCAGGCCAAAGGAAGATTCTACAGAACGTGGCACATCACCGATCGGTCAGGATTCCGCAACGCCACCGCCGGCGGTGGCGCAGTGGAAGCCGCAGCGGCAGCGCGGGCTCTCGGCGAAGTTGCCGATCGGGAACGACGCGGCGAGCGGGCCCACGAGGAAGCTGAGCTGGTCACCGGCACGGTCCACCTCGGAGACGCCGAGCCACACGAAGAGCACCTTCACGCTCACCCCCTGCAGCTCACGAATGGAACCCGCCGTGGCCGTGCCGGCGATGCGCCGGTCGTACCGGACCACGTACCGGTCGGCGATCCGGAACTCGCATCCGCCGCGCCCGGAGAAGAACACCTCGAAGGAACCGTCGGCGCGGAGCTCGTACCGCTGCACTCCCTCCGGGAGGATGCCGCGAGGGAAGTTGTACCGCTCGAGCATCTCGTACGCCGACGGCGTCGATGAGTTGGCGGATAAGCTCGAGGCGGTGGCTGAGCCGGCGGCCGCGAAGAAGACGATGAAGAGGAGGAAGACATGGTGGGTGGAGGCCATGATTGCTGCTTCCTCTGCTCTCCCTGGGCGCTGGTGAGGCGATGTGTTAGTTTGGTGGCTTCCTTGCACTTGGAGAGGATTTGTTGAGTTTGAGCACGAGTAATTGCTAACCTCCCAAATGATGCTGGCAGTTCTTGCAACAATCATTAGATGAACATCACTTTTTTAAAGAACAATGCTGACGACTTGGAATCAATTATGAACTTGCTTTTGCTTTTCTTTGGAGTTGACTGTTTTGGGTATTCTTTTCTTTTACTGCTTTCAAGGGTAAACTGACTGCGAATCAGGCAGTAAATTATTGCGATAACTCATTGCACTGAAGCAACACAGATCCGTTACCTATTCACAGGTCCCTTTACTTGCTCGGTGCTTGTGAGTACAAACAAAATTATTTTCTTCAAGACTAGGTGTCTAAATGTGAAATTGCTACCAGCACCTATGGTGCTCCAGTGCTGCAGACCTCCATCACATAAAAACACCTCAAAATTTGAATGTAGCATTTCTTTTGATAAAAAACATGTAATAGTGCTCATTATCCTCTTCAATCATAAAAAGTATGGGATACAACAAAAAACATACGCAAAGAGAAATGAAAGAGACTATTTTTTTTACTTAAACAATAACGACTAACCAAATCCATAACATTACTATTTGTATGCTAATTTCTCTTTCTATTGCAGGCATCCTACAACTAAAATTCTCTTATCGATGCTAATATGCACAATACAATAGTATTTTTTTTGTTGGAATGTCTCATATATATTTTAGAGTGAATATGGTGAACTAAAACATCATCACCTAATTCTGCACGTGGCACATAGTGATATTTTCTCAGAGACAACTAAAACTACGGAACCTACTATTCGGTGTTTAGAATATTTTTGTTTTATAAAACAAGGTTTACATTCATTAGAGCTATGACTTTTTTTAGCATACGGGGCATGTGCCCATCCAAATTTGAACTTTAATTAAAACACTCCACATGTCTAATCGTTGATTATATTGTTCAACCTATCAAATGATTTATCCACTTGTCGAATAATTGCATTCAAATCATGAATTCAAGTATTTATCCACAACTTCTATTTTCTATGCATCAGAAGCTTTGTGGGTATACAGTATTTGAAAAGGATTTTGTCACAAAATATTTGTAACACTCAATAATGATGATATTTATCATTTTCCATGTAAGAGCAACTTTAAGAGATTAGCTTAAAATATATTATAAACTTCTTGATTTAGCTACTATCTAAAATAAAGCACAAAAAAACTACTCTAATCCAATAGCCTCTGTACGATTGATTACAAGACTAGCTAGCAAGTATTCCGGAATGAAGCGCTGTTGAATTTAGAGAGTCAGTTAAACAATTTGTCAGTATATTTGTCTTTATAACCCTTTTTTTGCTATCTGCTGGAGTTGCTTGATTGCCTCATCTGATTTTGGCTACGTGGATTTGAATCTGATTCCTCAGTAAAAATATATTTGCAAATTTTTATTTAGATCTCAAACATTGTTTGTGGCCTACCATCACCATATAGCATATAGGTATACCCACGTGAATTCACCCAGTAATTTTTAGAATATTTATTTATGTTTTTAGTAATAATGGGTTTGTAATGCACACAATACTTATCCCCCCCCGACAAGTTGACCTTCTGTTAGGTAGCCAGTGAGTAACATGGCAAAAATACTAATTAGAGACTGCATCTCCTTGGATACTTCCTACCCCATATAATTATGCATGGCCTCAGTGAGTGTACAGTTTGTAACACGTGGCTAAATGGATTTTGGATGGTACACACTGAAAATCATGGCATTTGTTTTCTTTTCTCGTTGCAGAGTTACGCAAATGACTATATTTTTTCAAAAACACATGCAAATTATTATTGGTCAAAATTTTGATTTTATAACAATTCAGTACTGAATACTGATTAATTATGTAAGATTATGAAGATCTAACAGTCTGGATTATATATAGGATCCTAAAAGACTTATGCATTGATAAACTCTGAGCTAATCTTTTTTGAAAGAAATTCGTCCGCACTGTCGGGTCAAAATCATAGCACTAGATGAGAGAAGACGAGTAATAAGAATGCATACATATAAATGAACAAATGCAACAATTACAGAGACAAAGCAAATAAGATATATATATATAGCAAAAGCCAAGAAGCGTGACTCATCGATCACGGACTGGTGGTCACGGATCAGGAGGCCGCGACGGCGTCTCCGGCCGTCCTGCCGCGACACCGCGGGCTGTACGCGAAGTTACCGAGCGGGAACGACGTGGCGATCGGGCCGATGAGGAAGCTGAGCCGGTCTCCGGCGCGGTGCACCTCGGTGATCCCGATCCACGCGAACCACAGCTTCACGCTCACGCCCTGCAGAACCCGGATCGACCCGGCCCGGACCGTCCCGGAAACGTGCTGCTCGTACCGGAGCATGTACCCGCCAGGAACGCGGAGCTCGCAGCCGCCGGTGCCGGAGAGGAAAACCTCGAAGGACGCCACGCGGGAAGCCGAACCGCTCTAGCATGTCGTAGGCCGTCGGCGCCGTTGAGTTGCCTGAGGCGGTGGCGGATGTGGCAGCTGCGGAGAAGACGATGAGGACGAGCAACAAGTGGTTGCCGCTCTTGGCCATGGCTGCTGCCTTGCTTTCTGGGCTGCTGGGGCGACGGCGAGCTAGTGTCGTTGGTTGCCTACTTGCTTATTTGCTTGTTCTTGGAGTGGATTTATCAACTATGCAACTGCAAGCAAATGATTAATCTCCCCCACGACGTTGTGACAGATTTGTTTAAAGATGGATGCAGTTGACCTGGAAGGAGCCATATGCTATTTCTTTTTGGACTTGCATGTGTTTCGAATCTGTTTTTCTTTTTTCCTTCTGAGTTGCATGTGTTTTGACTATTGGGTTGTGTGGAAGCTCACTCTGGAACTCTGCTTACTACACCACGCATCAAATGATTAGTTATTGATTTTAATAATAAATGCTCAGAAGAGAAATTATTTTGTGTACACACAACGGCACCGTAAGTTGAGTGTTTGCTAATTGCTAGCTTAGCGTGGTATAACGTGCTTACCCGTCTGTATTTTGTACCTAGGAATAAGAAAGGATCTTAATCCCCGTTCGAAAGGCTCTGCCCCATGTAAAATTACTTCTTATTCTGGTCCTTTTTCTTTCCCACAAAAGCTGCTCCGGTGGCCGCCTGCACGACAGCGCAAAGTCCGAAGTGAAGTGTTAAGACATGGCATGTAAAAGTATTACCTCCGACCCCTCTTCCCTTACATTCAGGTGCTTCCCCTGGGAGTTGAACTGGGGACCTTGGAGCAGAGCCCTTGGAACCACTAGGTGAGGGACCGTTTCGCAGTAGCATTTTCTATGGTTGCTTAGATTTTCTTATTTTGAATATCCAAGCTGTCAAACTCTTAATAAAAAATAGTGCAAAGGGATTCCTTTTAAACACTTCTATTAAACTTGAGGCTTAAAATTCTAACTTGCGACATTGAATTTGGTTGCACTACGATGATGAAATTGAATTTTTCTTTATTTTTGAACCACTGTTGTGGGCTTCACCGCTCCAGCACTTACTAGAAATGTTTTTCAGAAATTTAGTTTGCAGATTGTTGGGGGATCGTCTGAAGTCTCCTCAAATGAACTTCGTATTCCTTATTCCACAAACACGGATTGACATTTTCTTTAGCAGGTCGAATTGTCAAGGTGAAACTACAAAGGAGCTGCCGAAATAAATGTTAAAAATATTAATATTTATAGGACATAATTAATATCATTGGATAGATCGTTGAATTTACTCTCATAATAAACTTGTTTAAATACACAAATGTTACTGGTATTTTAGACAAATATAGTCAAACTTAAGAAAGTTTGGCCATCATGAATACCATGATGACTCTTATTTATGGATCGAGGGTGTAGCATTCAGTAACTTCCATACATCTATGACTTTCTCTTGTATATCTTGAACTATGCCCTTTCACACAGTTTGGTCCAACATGTTTTTATTATTATTTATCGTGATCCCTTTTACATCATCTAAAAATACCAAAGAAACATGTAGAGCTATTAGCTAAAGAAAAAAAAATTATTCCTATTCTTCCTCTTCTTCCGAGGTATAGAAATCAATCCCCTGCAACTTCTAGAAAACAAAAAACCGAAGGGGCTGGCAATGCCCCTGCCTAATTCTGCACAACTAGAAGCCGCGTCAGTTGCACTGGGGGCTATTGGCAAACTTGTCCATGGGGAACGACTTCGATATTGGGCTGGCAACAAAGTGGAGCTGGCCGTTTTGCGCTCGACCTTCGTGATGTGAATCCACAGGAACAGCTCCTTCACGTGCACACCCTGCAGATCGGAAACTGACTGGTTCTGGAGGTTCCCCTTGATGACGCTGCTGTACCTGACTTTCATGCCGCCGGCTCGGAGGTTGCAGTCCGCCGGGAGGTACACCTCGAAGGAGCCGTCCGGGTTGAGGACGTACCCGGTCACGCCCTCCGGCAGGATGCCCGGGGCAAGGTTGTACTGTACCAGCATATCGTACGCTGTTGGCGTAGCCTCGGGAGCGGCGACCGGCAGGGAGGCTGCTGTCGGGATAGGCAAGGTAGAGGAGGTAGTGATGGCAGGCCAGGCTACCAAGATTGCAATAAGTAACGGAATGGTCATGAGGATGCAGTGCTTGGTCATGGTGGCTCACGCTAATGTGTGTGTGTGTGTGCGTGCGTGTGTGTGTGTGTGTGTGTGTGTGTGGGGGGGGGGGGGGAGATTTTGCAGAACTTTGTTGTGGTGAAGATGATCCAGACGGAGACTCCTTATATATACAGTTCCGCTGCGTGATATTCCAAACTGGCATGATCTTTTCAGTTATAAGCAGAGGTGAACTTTGGTAAGTGTTAGCAAAATCATATATACTGGATGTTTTGAATATTTTTATTACTAATTATGTAGTGCACTACCAGATCCGAAGACGATTTGGTAGCCAGATAATCTAGTGCACATATTTTGAGTCACATTGGGTAATATAACAAATGATACACAATGAATGTACAAAAATAAATTGGATATGCGCTGGAGCTAGTAATTTGAATGTTGTGGCTCTTTCAAATGAAACCAGAAATATGATCAAGAGAGTGGTTGGTTGACCATTGCAGTGGTTAGATTCTTGCATGTATGGATTTGTTGAGTCCTACTCCTATGGTCCCCTTCGTTATATATTGGGAAAAATTTCAGTGCAAAGGTGCAATGGGCTATTGTAGCCACCGGATCGTCATCCAACCATCAAGAGGCAGGTCTCTAATCCCCCATGTACAATTTTTCAAAGAACCCCCCTCAAAGAACGCAACTCCTAGAAAAAAACTCTCAACAGGTGCCCAGCTTCCTCATCGACCTCTTTGTTAGTTCTTACAGGGACCGTTCGGTGGCAATTGTTGATCTAGTGCAAATCACCGAGGGATGGATTGACAAGCCAAAATTATTTATGCCGATCTAACATATTCACCCGTGGACCCATGCTCATTTCATTCGCAGCCACATCTATGTGGTTGCATCACATATATCTTCCAGCATTTCGAATCCCAACAATTCCAACCCCGGTTTTTATTTCTAGCATTATCCACGGCCACACCAAGAATATTCATTGCAACACAATCTCTGTCCTCATCTGTGCTCATTGTTTCAGATATTTGTTTGTATTTACCCATTTGCAATCAAAATACTAATCTATTTTGAACGAGTTGTTTTAGTGTCAGGTTCAACGGTCTGAAATTTAGAAATTGATTGTACATAGCAATGCCTCTCGATAATTAAATTGTCGGATGAAAGTTGTTCTTGTCGTGGCCTCTGGATCCAACCGATGCATTACGCGTCATCGGGTACACCAATCGGCACAGGAGGTTACAGACATGGAAGCAGCACAAAGAAGTTAGATACCATAATTAAATACAGTACAGACTCTGTTTGGATTAGTTTCGGTTTCTAATAAACTTTCTTCTAGATATAAGTTAGTTTCTAAAAAAATTAGATAGGGCTATTTGAAGGCTGCAGATTCCTATGTAACTACAAAACAGCAACTTTGACAGTTAGTAACCAGCCTATCCATCTTTTATTCGAATATAAAAAATGCTCTGGGCGCTTGTTCTGTTGTTGCAATACTTACCATCGTATTTGGTTTTAGGAACAAAATTAAATGACGTCATGACTTCATTGAAGCGTCGAAGCAAATCACTAACTTCTGATTGGATACGTTTCCGTGAAAAAAAATAATTGGAGGCGGGTGTTGGTTCTATGGAGAGAAGGCAGGAGGTTAGGAAAAAAAAGGGACGCGAACATTACCCAAAAAAAAAAAAAAAAAACTGGAGCCAAACGTCTATCTTGGGGAAAAGAAAGAAAGGTAGTAAGCAGGTCTTTGTAGTTTTTTCAGGTAAAAATTATAATTAGGTTGGATAATATTATAATTTGTTAAGAATGTATATTCCAGATTTTAGGAAATGATATGGTCTTGTTAAGAAAAGCTAGTTTCTTAGGCTATCTCCAACCCACGCGACCTTTACTAGACACCCATAACCGGATATAGGTGCTGGTTCAGCTCATAGGTCAGGACAAAAAACCAGCTGTCTCCAACCGGAGGCCAAAAAATGGTGAGATAGTCCCGCTTCGGCCGCCGTCGCTTCTGCTTCTCCCCCACGCCGCCGGCCATCCCGCGGGCGTCGCCCGCTGCTGCCTGGCCCGTCGCGCGCACAGGCTTCTCCCCCACGCCACGAGCCGTCTCGCAGGTCGCCTGCTCCGCCCGCTGCAACTCGCCCGTCGGATCTTGGCCGACGCGGGGAGAGGCGGTGAGGCAGCCCTGGGAGTTCGACGGCCGCAGAGGGCATCGGCGCAGGGAGGAGGTGCCGGTGGGGGATGCGACGGCGGGAGAGCTGTCTGTTGGAGCCGACGGCGGCGGCAAGGCGGAGCAGGCGACGGATGCGGCGCCTCTAGGAGCTCGACGGCGGTGGAGGCCGTCAGCGCAGGGAGGAGGTGCCCACGGGGGATGCGGCGGCGGGAGAGCCAGCGGTCGGAGCCGTCGGTGGCGGCGGGGCGGAGTAGGCGACGGGAGGATCGACGGCTGGGCGGAGCTCTGCGATGGGAGATGAACGGCTGGACGGGCAAGGGAGCTATTGGTCGTGTGTGACGCTCACCCATCTTTTGGTCTCGAGTTGGGCCTCTCCAAAAAATGGTCTTCAATTTAGATCGCCGGTTGGAGGCAGTTTTTTGTGTTTTTGCACCTATTTTGGATTTAGGTAGTCATATGAGATGCCGGTTGGAGATAGCCTTAGATACTCGAGGAATAGCGAACCTTGGCTTTATAGCAAATGCACCCACTATCACTAGGAAAGATGTGATTCTCTATGATTGCATAGTGCGCCTTATTATTATGAGTTGAGTCTGTCCAATGGCAATGTGTCATCCTGCGTCCATACGGGATTAAGAAACGGAACTTTATTAACTAAAGTTAAATAAATAAAGTAGAATTTTCATTAAATAATTAGCACACGGCATTTTTTTGCACTTGTGGGCCTAGGACCACTCTGGACTTTTGACCCAAAAATTTATTAGTGCTTTGCCATTAGCCTGAAAGCTCTAATTGGTTTTGCACATGATCTTATTCACGGGATTCATGTACAAAACCAATTAGCATTTTAGGACTATCTAAAGACTTTAGAATTTTAATATTCATGCTTACACTTATTGAAATCTCTTAGTCAACAACTTTTGGTGTGAGGGTCCAAATTTTACCGGAGGTGAAATTCAAGTCCATTGTAGCTCATTGCTATTCCCAGGAGGATAACATGTACAACCAACAGAATTGATAAGCAAAAACCAAAATGATAGAATAAAAGTAAGGTAAGACATGGAACATCATGCTAGGATGGGCACATGTCCCTATGCTCACTGAAGTATTTCAGTAACATTTATCATCCATATGAGTACAAAAGCGAGACACGCAGGCCAAGCATGAACATGTTAGATTCTAGCGATAGCAACGAACCAACTCACACAGCGGAAGTCTTGGACATGGGTCACCAATCCAAAGGCACTTGAGTGTAGGCGAGACACTCACTCCACTCCATTGGTTCCATCGCAGGCTTAGAAGCGTCCACTGCCTCAACGTCTGAAAAAAATAAAGTGGGAAAGCCGTGAGTACATAAAGTACTCAACAAGCCGCAACTATCTAGCAACAATGTTATGCATGCTTGGATATTTTCACGGATAGGCACAGGCTCAAGCACCTAAAGCAATTATCCTGAAGTCTATGTGAGTCAAGATTTATGATTAGTCAAATTTATAAGTGGCCTCACAGATTCAACGCAATCCTGCAAGGGTCAAGTTTTAAGTCCAGGACATGTCCACTGGAACCACAACTCGAAGTCGGAAGTAAAACAACCATGAGAGGGGAGACGAAGTAAACTAATCAAGTGGGAAGCTGCTCTTATCCACGGGCATGGCTATACATATAGATTATATCTCTACAGAGAGTATACACATGTACCCACGTGAAGAGGTACTATAACTTAGGACTATCGTCGTAGCCTAAGCATAGAAACACTCACAAGATCAATCAAGACTGCATCAACCGGTGGCGCCCGTTCTCCAGGTCCGGGATCCCCCATAAGAAACGGCACGAGGTCCTGAAGGTGTGACAGGCCTACCACTAACACTATCTCTGCACCACGGCGGGCCAGCCAGTCCTCCACAAAGCATTATGATCTAGCTGCAAAGAGCATGCAATACAAGAACCGGTCCTCAAGCTGCCGGGCAAGTCACCGATCCCTCTCCTCAAAACCACAGTTTCAACAACAACAGGTAGCACCGGAACAGGAACTCCATAACCCGAAGTTCCTACACAAGTGTGCCCACAATAGGCACTCTCCAAGTGGGAACTTCCCAAAAGTCCCCCAGCACCTAATCACTTACACTCACCTCTGCAAAACAACCTATAGAGCTTCTATTAAAAACACAACACCTAAGAAGCACCTACAACTTATTTAACACCAAAAACATGTATCGTCATCATGTGGGGTAAACAAGTGGAAAAGGTAAGATGATATGGCATAGGAATGATACTAGCAGCAAGTAACAGTTCATATGCATGAGTCAAATTATGCAAGCACTAAATAGGCTCAAGAGTGATCAAGGAATGCAGCTTGCCTTGGAAACTTGGGTCCCCGGTGGGGTCGGGGTACTCCTACGGCTGCTCGGTGGGAACTCTTCAAACTGCGACTCCTCCGTCAAACACAGATCACGCGATATGAGTTAGACACGCAAATCGAGGCAATTAGGTCACGAATTGAGAAGGCAGAAATTTACACTACTAGAACATGGCTAACAACTACACCATCGCGTAGAGTACATAGCTACAAGACCAACGCAATCGGCCGCGCATTTTTCCGACGCTCTAGGAATAAGATATAAATTTCCAAATAAAAAGGACTAATGGAAATTCAGAAAAGATTGGAAAAGGAAAAACAGAGAATATTCCCGAAATACTCCGTACCACGTCAGCACCACGCCAGCGCCAAACGGGCACCATGTCGGCGTCACGTAGGACAAATATCCGCCAGGTCAGCAACACGTGGCACTACATCTGCCACGTCACCCTTGCCAACTCAACGCCATGCTAGCATATTTTCTGCCACGTAGGCACCACGTGGCCAACTTTCCTGCCACCTCAACACGATGCGTCGGCGCCTGCCGAGCAGAGCAGCGTGGCCACATCGCCACCGTGCTGATCACCGAAATTGCCACGACCCGGCACTACAGATCGTCGGCGATCAAGCCAAGACCACCAGGAGAACCAGCAAGGTCGCGCACACACGGGGATGCTCACCAGCCAGGACGAGCCCGGCCGGAGAGACGCCACGAGGTCGCCGGAGTTCTTGCCAGCAGCGCTCACAAAGGGGAAAAGCCCACGGATGTGCAAAACTCTCAATTGAACACACCCTCATGCAGCTCATGCTACTAGGAATCTTCCGCACCCACTCCCGACCGAGAAAGGTCGCCGGAGACCTGCCGGCGGTGAGCTACACGGCAGCGGAACAAGGAAGCACCACGGATCCTAAGAAAACCTATCCCTTTCTTCCCCAAATCGCACGCATACGCTCCCTGGACACTCTGCGAAGCTCCACGACCTCTCAAACAGGAACAAGCACGCGTGCAACTCCAACCTCGCCGGCGCCCGTGGCTAGCGGCGGCGGAAACAAGACGAATTCGACCAAAACACAACTAATCCAAGGGAAAGGAAGGGGCTCGGGTTGCGCGCTCTTACCAGGAAGCTTCCGGAAGGTTTAGCTTGGACGGGGAGGCCTTGGTCGGGTTAGGCGGCTCGAGGAAGACGACGGTTGACGACAGGTGGCACGAGCGGTGACCACACCGGTTCACCACGCCAACGTTCGGGGCTGAGAGGTCACAAAACGAACGGCGTCAGGTCCAGGTGATGAGGAGCACAACGAGTAACGAGAGAACAGAGGTCGGCGAAGGAATCGGCGGTCAACAACTTCAAGAGACTCGCTCTACCTCCACCGTGCACGAAACTTGACGAGATCAGCCCAAGGCGGTGCAGCTCAACATGAAGAACGAACTGGTGGCGACAGAGCTCACCAGCACACTCCTTTTCAACGGCGGCAATGGACGGCTGAGGCGAAGGCCGCTAGGGTTTGGGCGGTTTTTGCCCAGAGACGGCGCGGGGTGGGGTTTGGAGCTAGGCGGCGTCCTCCAAGGGTTTTGTAGGGAAGGTGCGGGAGCAGGTAGGGCAAGCAGGGCGTTGGGTGGTAGCTGGTGGAGATGCCGCGTGGCGTTTTCGGCGTCCGCGCCTAGTCCGCGTCGTGCGCTGGTCAAAAAGGAGGGCGACGCTACTGTTCATGCGCTAGGTGGGCTGGTTCGGGATGGTTTGGGCTTCGCTGGGCTAGGAAACAGGAAAAGGGGTGGGCTTGGCTGGAGAAATCGATCCATGGCGCTCACCAATTCAAACATTGTTTAAACATTTTCCAAGTTTGATTCTTCTCCAAATTTTCTTATTACACGAGTTTGAACTTTTACAACTTGGGTTGTTACATTAGGCACTATTTGGATCACTCTATAGGTCCAACTCAATCTAACAAAGAATTAATATATCATCATTTGTAAAACTTCAAACACTTGGTTGCCATATATTCATCCAGTCGGGACAAAGTTGGACATTCGGGTCGGACCTATAAGGGCAGGTACAACGCTATACGTCAGCAGTCTTATAGCCGTCTCATGCAATGCCACATAGAATTTTTGATGATGTGGAAGAGAGAGAGGGAGGTGAGAGAAAGAGGTGGTTGTTCAACCACCTCATGCGCTAGAATTTAGGAGTATGAGACGGCTTACACACCATTGTACAAGTTGGAGTTGTCATGCAACTCATAAATATTCCTTTTCTCATCCATAAATTTAGGAAATATTAATTTCTACAAGACAACTAAAACAATCACCCATTGTACAAGTGGTATAATAGACCGTCTCGAGATTACGTGTCATGCATGAGACGGTCTATAAGATCACACCTTTGTACTTGCCCTAACAATTCCCTTGTTTTTTAGAAAACTAGTTTGTTGAAATTTGCAAGTCTCCTAATATGTCAGTGTATTATCTTGTTTCTAAAATCCAGTTTTCTAGTTTCTAAAAAGCTATCTTTTCCTAAAAAGGATTGGGTACTCGTTAATACCAAAAATACAGGTTTGTTAATTTACGAAATCAGGGTCCAAGCAACCCCATCTACTTTTAGTTTTTTTAGAGAGCATGTAATACATTTCATGAAGAAAGAGACTTACTCTAGTGGTTTCGTAACTGGAGAAACAAATTCCACAACTAAGTACATGTTAGTTGTGGCTTACATATCGAAACCCAAGCGACCTACTATTTAACCTATCTATGTTACAATTAAGAAACATATATCCATTATCAAGTAAAGGTGCGACCGCCAAATTCCCTACTAGTTTCCAAATCCTCATTTCAGTGACAATGTCATTGATGCACACGTCTGGTAAGCTTCCTGATTTGGTCAAATAGCCGCTTGCTCCTTTCCTTCCACAATGACCAGACGATAAGGATTACGAGTCAAAACCCTTTTGAAGTACTAAGGCCATTCTCAGTGTAAAGTTTCAATGCGTAGTTTCCAAGAGTGCCATGTCATCCTATAATTTTGAAATGGATAAATGAAACTAGGTTTCTCGATGCTAAGTTTCATTTCACGATTTCATATGTGCATCACTTAAATGTTTCTTCCAAATGACCATTAGGAATTGTTTACTGTGTTGAGATGAAACTCAAACCCTCTCAACGGAGTTTCATTTTGGTTTCAATGTTTTGGTAACCGTGTACAACAAGTTTCATCCCTATGAAACCCAATTCTTCTCTACGGCATAACCATGTGAGTTCCAAAGAAACAAAGCGACTTATACCAACACTGCTGGCTGTACACGCATTCGAGAAGGAGATGATCCACTGTCTCTGGCTCTTGATCGCACAAGGCACATGAACCGGCATACCGAAAGCTGTGATGGAAAAGCCTGTCTGATGTCCAACACGATGGTATAGCGCGAGCTAAAGATAGAATTTGCATTGGAGCAGAGCCCTAATTTTCAACAGATATTTACCTCCAGCCATATACAGATACGAGCAGAGCCCTAATTTTCAACAGATATTTACGTCCATCCATATATAGATATGACCGTGGAAGAAGGCTCTGTATGTTGAGGCAGCTAAGTACTCACCCGTTGCCAGCCATTTCCAAACAAAGCAGTCCATGGCGGAAGTGTTTAGTTTTAGTTAAAAACCAGTTTCTAGGAAACCACCTGTAGAAATAAGTTTCTCAGAAACCAAAACTGATCAAAATAAGCTTGTGAATGAGGATGACTTTTACGCATATTTATCCATCATCTAACACATCTTGAGTAATGTATGATTTTTTGAAACATTGTGCGACTGAACGTTGTGTGATAGGTTTAAAAGTTTCGCTATTGAACCACATTCGCTGTGCTATTAAACCACATTTACTATATTTCACTATCCATAATAACTACTCCCTCTAACCCAAATTACATGCCATCCTAGCTCATTACTAGATTCATTGAACATTTTCTGAATATGGATAAGCAATATGTCTAGATTTATTGAACATTCGATGAACCTAGACATAAAAAATACCTCGAGGCTGGCAAGTAAACTATGACAGATGGAGTTATTTTTACTAAAATATCTTTTGTAAATAAGTTTGAGGCTACCATTGATGGGTTGTTAACTTAAAAGAATTGCCATTAGATTGTACACATTTTTTAAGGGGAATTCCCATGTATGTTACCCAGAAAACTTGTAATATCTGATATGCCATTGTTGTCTCGATGACAGTTAGGACTTGTGTCAATGACGTGTGGGTCAGAACGGCATACAAGGGATTTTAGTTGTAGCCATTATTTTCCATATTTTTAAATTTGTACAAGACAAATAACCCATTTCACTGAAAAAAGGTATATGTATATGATTTTTATATCGTTATCTATCTGTCATTTTTTCTGTAATTTGTTGTGTCTTACTGTCACATTCGTCAAAATAAGTGAACTATGCAGTCCCCTGGTCTATTCCTTGGACAGTTTGGTTTAGATATATACCAATGTATATAGTTTTATTTCTAGCTGCAACATCAATGATTGGAGGAATTACTGTTAGGCAAAAAACTAGTACCATAAACCTATAGTTTGAATCGAACTGGAACAATTCTATCAGAGTAGTGAATTAATCTTTCTTTCGTCAAGACAAAATCAATTTGAAAAAATTACTGAATAAAAAATAAGGCTAAGCGCTTAGAGAATTATGATACAACCATGGAATCAAATATTGGTTAACATGTTATATTCAATCACCCAATTCTTTGTTTGCTAAAGAAAAAAATCATCCAATTATTTTTTCGTATCTAGATCAGACACATATTTAATCCTCTTCTTTCAAGTCGTCATACTCAATCACGGAAATATAACGTGTCCATTTCCTTCTCTTAATAACTGTTACATTATGAACTAGAGATAAGAAACAAACATGTAGAGATATGGAGAAAGAAAAATATTATAATATAATTCTTCAAAAAATAAGAAAATTAATCCTGCAATACTAGAAAACAGAAGAGAAGTTTAATGGTACATACTACTACTAGTAAATACTAGTAGTAGTGTGTACCGTAAAACTGCTAAAATAAAAAAACCCTGAGGCGCTGCCAACGTCCTGCCTGATTTTGGCTAACCAGAGCCGCGTCAGTTGCACTGGGGGCTATTGGAGAACTTGTCCACGGGGAACGACTTGGATATCGGGCCGGCGACGAAGTGGAGCTGGCCGTCGGAAGCGTCGACCTTGGTGATTTCAATCCACAGGAACGTGATCTTCACGTTCACGCCCTGCAGATCACGTATCGATTGGCTTTGGATGCTCCCCTTGATGACGCTGCTGTACTTCACATCCAGGCCGCCAGCACGGAGGTTGCAGTCTTGCGGGAGGTATACTTGGAAGGAGCCGTCCGGGTTGAGGACGTACCCGGTCACGCCTTGGGGCAGGATGCCCGGGGCAAGGTTGTACTTCTCGAGCATATCGTACGCTGTAGGCGTAGTCGTGTTAGCGATGGGCGCGGCAGCCGGAGTGGCAGCTGTGCCATCAGGTATGGTAGCGAAGGCAGCGGTGGCAAGAGAGGCAACAATGACGGCAAGAAGGAAAGGAATGGTCATAAGGATGGAATAATGCTTGGCCATGGTCCGTGGTTGTTCCACAGTGATTTGGGAAAAGCTTTCAGAAATATGTTTTGGTGAATGATGATTTAGACGAGTGCGTGCCCCGTATATATACAGCTCGATCTGCCACAGGATCGCCCTGTGAATGATTTGGAGTGCCTATAGATTCAGACGTTTCGTCCGCATTCAGAGAAGTTCAATGGACCTGCTGGTACATAGCCAGAATGGCAAAATCATATATACAATTCATTAAGTGCTACCAAAATCATATATACGTGGCAGAGATACACTTCATCATGTACTAGCAAAATCATATACGCTAGCTGGATGTTAGTAGCTTTTTAAATGAGTCGATTTGGGAAGATTTGGTGGTCAGACATGGGGACACGAAATTAGAGGCACAAAAGGGTGAAGACAAATGGCACACGATAACTAAATAGCTATAATTAGAGACAAACGCTTGAGCTAGTATTTTATTGAAATGAAAAAAAAAAATGTGGTCAAGAGTGGTTGGTCAACGATAGCAATGGTTAAGTTCTCCCACGTATGGATTTGTTGAGTGATTTTATATATCCAGGAAATTCTGATGTTGTTCTGTCTAAAGAAAAAGAAATTCTGATGTAATTTGTTTGTATGAGAGTTTGATTTGCATTAATCAGCGGTACAATGGCCTCCTTAACACTTCTTTTTTTATGGCCCATATGAAATTTCGATGAATGTAGTAAAGAAGATAGAAACGTGGCCTAAACATATTTTCTTTTTTCCTTTTTACGAGTAAAGGGGATCGTATGTTCTTTATCTATATCTATACCAATAATATATATTCAGTGAGTTCGTCTACGCCCTCATCCGTGTAAACCCGTCGGTAGACCTGTCTGTTAGAGTGCGGTCCGGCTAGTCATACTCACGAGCCCCTGCCGCTAGCCCAGGTCACATTGGGCCTACTGAACCATAGGCTTAACTAGAGCACCCAACCAAGGTCCCGGGCCACCTCAATCCAAAAGACTAGTCCGATACGTGTGGATCCCTCCACCTTATTAGTTTGCTCCCCCATCATCAATAACCGATGTGGAACTAAACCCAACAATCTCTCCCATCACACATCGGGTGGCCCATCTCTCCTTCACATCCGGGTGGACACCCCTCCGACAGACTCGATAATCATGTGGCCCGGAAGATCTAATCCGATGGCCTGATATCCGTGTGAGGTCCCGAGATTGTTTCAAGTTTCTAACCATAGCTCGATACCACTTGTTAGATTGCGGCCCGGCTCCTCGTACCCACAAGTCCCTGCCGTCAGCCCAGGTCACGTTGGGCCTACCGAACCATAGGCCCAACTAGAGCACCCAACCAAGATCCCGACCACCTCAACCCAAAAACTAGCCTCGATAGGTGAGGATCCCTCCACCTTATTAGTTTGCTCCCCATCATCAATAACCGATGTGGGACTAAACCCAACACCGTCGCTCCCCGAATAGACATGCGGGGCCCACTGTGTGCCCCCGCGTGTGACCGAGCGCTTCCTCCGATCCTCCCCCTTCCCCGTACGGAATCACGCATGGACGCGTGCCTGCCCGCGAGCGAGGTGGCACGACGCACGGCTACGGTTTCCCCACAGGCCGCCACTACCGCCGTTCCTCCGCTCTCCCGTCGCCACCTCTCCTCGTCCGTCATCGCCTGCACCTGTCCCGAGACGTTGTCGTGGCCTCCGGTCTCCTCGCCTTAGATCCGGTGGAGCGAGTGGCTAGAGATCGGCAGATGCTCTTCATGGACCTACAAATCACCCAGGCACCGAGCCTCTTCTCCGTGCCCTGCTCATGCGCCAGCGTGTGATTGGCCACATTGTAATCCGTCGCTTATTCAGATCAATCAGTCCCACACCGCGCCATCCAAGAATCGAGATTTTTGCTATTTTGACCACGTAAACAGTGGGCTTCGACAGAATGACCACGTAAGTTTGGGCTTCTCCAGAATGACCACGAAACCGATGACATGTGCTCTAAAATGACCATACCTGTTAGAATAGATGTTTTTTTATTTTCTCAAATGATTTGTACAGTGGAAAGACAATTATACCCCTGGCTCTATGTAAAGGACTTCCAGGCTTCATTTAGATGTGGCGCCAATTAAAAAAAAAGCAGGAGTGTAAACCCACCGGTTAACAGGACTCCTGTAGAGAATTTTTTTCCTGGTTGCCCAGGCCGGACCTCAGGCAACAATGGCAAAAAAAATTTGCATGGCCAGAAGGTGCCGCAAGGCATATTTCTTGCCAAAAAAAAAAGTCACATACTATTAGCTCACATGACAAACATATTTCTTGGCAAAAAAATTAGTACATTATGCAACAGCCATTTTTGAGTCATGAAAGTAATATCCATAGCACATTACACAGCAGCCACACATTTTGGAGTCATCCATACATTGGTTTCAGCATTCAAACACTTAGTTCAAAATACAACATTTGAGACTAAAATATAAGTTGTCAAGCTGAAGCATGGTTGTTCTTCTTTGGAGCCAATTTTCGTCCAGGTCCACTTTCCATGAAGCACTGAGATGAACTACCTTCCCCGGTCTCCACCGTACTACATAATAATGATATGTTTAGCATACTTAAAACAGGTTTAGGTTGGCAATTTAAAACAGGTTGTTACCTCATTGTTTCAGCAGTTTTAGGAAATCACTTTTTGGTGCTATTCTTCCTTGGTTGTCTCTTCCTGCAAGTCAATAGGAGCTCCAAGTAAATAACTTAGTAGGTCAATAATAAATAAAAATATGCTAGAATCACTTGCCTTTTCTTTGTTCCATTTTTTTCACATTTATAGCTACTTGGCCTATGTCCCAACAGGCCACATTCTGTGCACTTGGTGCGGCCTTTAACCCGTTTCTTTTCTTTCTCAGTCTTCATTCCCTCATCATTACATATCTTTGTACGACTACCGCCCTCAAGAACACCTTTGATTCTATTTTTCCTTTGCCGTCCAACACTTCTTTTAACAAGTGGTGCACCAATTTCAATTGATAGGTCAACTTTTGGCCATTGTGATCTATCGGGAATTGGTTCTATTAATCTCTTGTATGCATTCTTGAACCTTTCCACGGAGTAGTACTCATTCACAAAGTTCTCCATCTGCACATCCCTAATAGGTTGTTGTGTGATAAGAGCTAAAGCATGCTGACATGGCTTACCAGTGTGTTGTCACTCTTCACATGTACACTCGTGTAAGTAAGCTTTGACAACATGTCTTACATTAGTAGTTGTCATGTCAACTACTTGTGCAGCATAGTTATCACTTTGTACTACATTCAAGTGAGCAAGGCCCCTAGTTTGTGCCTAAACTTTTCAATCGAAGGAAATAAGGCACCAAGCTTGAATTCCGGATTATCTGAATCATACTCAATGACCCTCTCATTGGGTATGCCATCATCCACAGACATGGCTGCACCATCATCAATATCTATATGTGGAATTGTAGGAGCATTAATCCTACCCCTCCCTGCATTCTCATCCTCAGCTCTATAACCCAATAAATCATACAATTGATCATCACTAGCAACTTGTAATCTCCCTTCCTCATCAATAGTTTCAATAATTTGTAAACCATCCCAATCAACTACCTCATCAATAACATTATTGAGTGTGGCAAGCCTGCATTATGCAAATCAATGGTTCATTATTGAGAGTGACAAGGCTGCATTATGCAAATCTCAAAAAAAAAAAAAGAAGAATGTATACCTGTCTGCACCAAATTGTTCTGGTGCATCGGGAGCCGGTAGCCCGAGCAGGGGCGGCGCGGCATCGAGCGGAGGCTCGGGCAGGGGTGGCGCCTCGCGCACGGGCGGTGCGTCGGGGGCCACTAGCCCGAGCAGGGGCGGCGCATCTCCATGGGGAGGCCTCGGCACGGGCGGCACGGCGGGAGGCGGGGGCCCGTGCAGGGGCGACGCATTGGGAGGCGGAGGCCCGAGCAGCCGCGGCCCCGGCACGGGCGGCGCGGCGGGAGGCGGGGGCCCGTGCAGGGGCGGCGCATCGGCAGTCGGAGGCCCGAGCAGCCGCGGCCCCGGCACGGGCGGCACGACGAGAGGCGGGGGCCCGTGCACGGGCGGCGCGGCGGGAGGCGGGGGCCCGAGCAGCCGCGGCCCCGGCACGGGCGGCGCGGCGGGAGGCGGGGGCCCGTGCACGGGCGGCGCGGCGGGAGGCGGGGGCCCGAGCAGCCGCGGCCTCGGCACGGGCGGCGCGGCGGGAGGCGGGGGCCCAAGCAGCAGGGGCGGCGCACCGGGAGGCGGAGGCCCGAGCGGCCGCCGCGGCGCCTCGCCGGAGGGCGGCGGATCGGGAGCTGCTCCGTCGCCGGCCATGGAGTCCACCGGAGAGTCGTATGCTCGATTGGATCTGAAGAATTGTACTGAGGGCAATTTGGTCAGTGTATGTGGAAAAAAGAGGAAAAACCTTTACGAAAATTGTTAAAATTCCATATGGTCATTTTAGAGCACATGTCATCGGTTTCGTGGTCATTCTGGAGAAGCCCAAACTTGCGTGGTCATTCTGTCGAAGCCCACTGGTTACGTGGTCAAAATAGCAAAAATCTGCCAAGAATCATGCCTCCTCCCGCGCCGCTGGTGGAACAGAAGGCCGGGTTACGGCAGCGGTAGACAGAAAAAGCCGGTAGAGCAGGGCGCCGTGTGACTCGCTTGCCCGGAGGTCGACGTCGTTCCACACCACCAATTGCTGACGCAGAGGCCCCGGACGCAGCACGACCTGCTCGCAGGTGTCAGGGGGTAGGGCCTCCGGCGTGCTGGCTCTAACTGCAGCGACGTTACTCTCCCGTGGTCGGTTGGCAAGAAGGCCGCACCGAGCAAGGTGCTAGTGACCGTGGCCGTGCAGCAGAGCATGTGGCTACTGCAGGTCATGGCGCGCACCAAGTGGCGCATCGCCGACATGGTCACCGCCGCGGTGGAGCTCTACATCAAGGAAGGCCACCGGCCGCTGCTGCCATCGATCGATGCCTCGGCCTTCGCCCTTCAGCCTCCATTTCTCCCGGTTCAGCTTGCAGAGTACATGACGTCTCTGCCACAAAAAACTTTGACATGCTTTAGTATTTTTTCTACTACTCACCTTGTATAAAGATTCCTTCTGCTTCGATCATTAAAACAGTGTTCTACGTACAAGCATGATTGGACCCGGAAGAGAAACTTATTGAGTTGGGAAGCAGGAACTTCTTCCTCTGCTTCCAAGCAGCACCAGTTGATGCTTCCTCTACCACTTGATCATCGGCTGAAACAGATAAGGCCACCACTGCCAAAAGACCAAACAGGCAAGTACAGTGGCTCGGGTTACTACACTTCTGGCCGCTGTTTTAATAGTATCGATTGTAGAAATAGATCGCACACAAAAGTTCTAGCCTTTTCATTTTGTTCATAGGTTCGCAAGCTGGAGCTCAATCTAGGATATATCTCTAATTACTATTGAGCTTAATGATTGAGCATAATTACTATCTCCAACCGTACCTAGATTTTTCTGTGAATTGACTTCATGGATATGTCAGTAGATAAAATCCTTCTGAATCTTGAATCCCAGTTGCTTTGTCTCTGTCCTAATCCTAGCAGTCTATATATTTTCTAAGATCCAGTTTTTCTTGCAAAATAATCTCTTTCATTGTCAGATAACTGATATGTCCCCACGATCCTATCAGTAACAGAATAACATCCTACGATTATTTTCCATGAGACTTCCAAGCAAGCACCGGAAGATGGCCTTATGAACCTGTAGTACACAGCGAATGGTTTGGATGTGCCATAAAGATTACATGGTTGATTTGTTGTTAGTATAACATTTTCAGTGCTTGTGCTCAGCTAAAATTCTAACGCAGTTGGACATGTATTTTCAGGGGGCAACCTACAGTTGACCTACTAAGGGAAGTTAAAACACCTTCCGTCGTGCATTGAGGTACATTATTTTCGTACATTTATTCCTGGTTTTGCTCTCCAGCGTTTCTGTCATGAGATAAAGGATGACCCTCGCATGTTTTCGTGTGTGTAAATTACTTTTCTTTTCCTCAAGCTGGAGCTCAATCTCGGATCTGTAATTACTGTTGAGCTTAATGATTGAGCATAATTTCTATCTCCATCCGTGCCTAGATTTTTCATTTACTTGACTTGATGGATATGTCAGTAGATAAGATCCTTCTGAATCTTGAATCCCAGTTGCTATTTCCTAATCCTAGCAATCTATATCATTTTCTAAGATCCAGTTTTTCTTGCAAAATAATCTCTTTCACTGTCAGATAAGTGATGTGTGCCCACGATCCTATTAGTAACAGAATAACGTCCTGTGATTATTTTCCATGAGACTTCCAAGCAAGCAATGGGAGATGGCCTTATGAACCTGTAGAACACAACGAATGATTTGGATGTGCCCCTAATCACAACTGTTATGGATCAATTTGGTTCAAAGGGGGAGAGACGTGGGGATTCCTAATTGGTATTCTCTCTCTGAGGAAGAAATTGGTGTTCGTCTCACACCCGCATCTCTAGATGTGAATGGAAGTGTAGAATTGTAAGCGCTTTGTGTATCATTTATTTCCCTTTCATAGCACTACTACAATATAGCTCTGTGGCGGCGGGTTAAAAAGTGCCTCGGTGGCGGGCTTATTAAACGCCACCGAGGTCCCGTCACTAATTACATGGAAAATTTGTCACGGCCCTAGGACCGCGACTGCCTGCCGGGGCGGATTAGCCTAATAAGGCGCCAGTGGCGGTCTAGGGACCGTGACTGGCGTCGTTAACCTACTAACAAAGAAGACGGGCCCCTAGTGGGACCCACCCTAGAAGCCACGGCTCGGTGCACCGTTCCCGTCCCGCTGCCTCACGCGGCCCGTGCTGCCGCACACGGATGTGGAGGAGGACCCGGTGCTGCCGCCGCGACCAGATCCATTGTAGGAGGAGGACCCGCCGCCGCCTCCGATGCCGCCGCCGCCAGATCCGCAGCGGGAGGAGGACCCGCTGCCGCCAGATCTGCCAAGGGGGAGCAAGAGGAGGAGGAGGAGGATGAGTAGTCGTCGTTGCTGCCTTCTTCTCGCCGCCGCCCGATGGCGCCCGCGGTTTGTGCGGGGGAGCTCGGCGGGGCGCTTGCGAGGACCAACGCCCGCTGGGCCCAAGAGTGCCGGTGGAGCCTGGCACGGCTCCAGCGGCGACGACCCATGCCGGAGGAGGCAGAGGACGTGGAGGACAAGGAAGAGAGGCGGCACCGCTTGTAGACCCTAACCCTAACCCTACAGGTGTCGGTGCGGCGCGGATAAGTGGCATTGCGGCGCTGCACCAACCACCTATTTATAGGAGGGTGCGGTCGGCTACAGTGGACCGGCCTATCAGGCCCACAGCTAATTTTTTTGCGGGCCTTAGTTGCGGGTCTGACAGGGTCCGCAACTGCCACGCGCAGCTTAGCCGCGGACCTTGGGCCACCTTTGCCATGGGCCCATTGTGTACGCGACTACTTTCCACCCTTAGTCGCGGACACAGCTTTGTGCATCCGTTTAGCAGCGGATGCATCACGGAACCGCCACCATGGAAAAATGATGTCCGCCGCTATAGAGCTTTGTTCTAGTAGTGTGGGGCTCCAATTTCTCTCTGAGTGCAGTTGTTATGTTCTTATACAAATATGTTCTGTAATTTTATTTTCAGATCATTTGAGGACTTTGAGATACTCCATGGTGATATGCAAGTATTAACTAATACAATGTCCTTTTTCAAGAGTTTATCACGAGTTCTTGGAAATGATCTGAGGAGCTCTGAGAAGCAACCTCGTGAGAGAGCTGCTGCTTCTGCTTCTGAATTCATAGTTATTGGATCAATCGTAAAGGCCGCTTTTCATATAATGCATCAAGCTTATTAGTGATCATGGAGTATCTGATACAGAACTAAATTTGGTATTGACATGATGTCCATCATGTTCCTGCTCACCGCTACAGTTGCAGAGGATGAGAAAAAATTGAGGTGTGTTGCAAAGTCCATAGCTTACACTATGATGTAAAATAAAATATGCATGGTTTATTAAGAGACAGAGCCAAAGTTTCAGCTGCATCTGGATTAGCCTTTCAGTGGATTATGAGACTTTGCCCCTTTCCTGACAATGTTCAATAAACAATAGATTAGCTTTTTCTGTTCAGTATTCAAGGGATCTTCCTTAAAGCGTCCCAAATGCCAAATCGCATCGGCGTGAATCGATGGTGGCTCCGTTGAGCATGGGACATGTATTTGTAACAGATCAGTGATCACCTGATTAGTCGATCTATGTGCACAACCAAAGGCCATGTGACTCGTTGATCCTATTGCCTGTATAACGGGCCCCAACTGATGTTGTGTAGCCCATAACCCTGATGTGATGCAGCCTTGCGGCGAGAGGGTCCTGGCAAGAAACCGTGAGCTTCGATCTCTCAGCTACTTGATTGATTTTTGGGACCTTCGAGAAGAAACAACAAACTTTTATGTGGTGTGGTGAATAACATAGAATTGCTCCGTCTGCCTTATTTCTTTTCCACGCCAATGATCAGGTTAAGCATTACAATCATATACCGATTATGAATTGTGCTTCCCTATCTCGTTTTAGACGGATATTTACACTATCTGTTATAAGACAATGGTGGGTAATTTTAGTAATATATGAAGGGGTATTTTAGTCTATTTTTTTATAATGGCAGTGGTTGATAATTTTTCTTTTTCCTTTTTTCTCCGATTACTTTGGAATTTCTAGGCCCTGTTAGAGTGAACATGAAAGCTTCTTTTGTTGCTCAAATATATATGTAATAGATTACCTTGCAGAATTGTTATGAGGACATGGGAGTTACTGGCAGTAAAGATGAATAGGCGCCCGCAACAGGGAGAACAATATACAGTTGCAGAAAGAACAACATCCTACTATTCATTGAAGCTACAGGTCGTCCTTCCTAATTGTTTTTCAAAGTAGAAAAAACAAATGAAAAAATATTTTTAAAATAACAACTATAGAAACATAACATAACATTACTAAAATTTAAAAGGAAAAAAATAAATATATAAATTTTAATCTACAATATATATTAAAAAATAATAACATCACACCAATATGTGGACCGCCTCACTAGTTAATATATAAAGATGTATGGATCCTTACACCAACACTTGAATCCTGATTCACATGAAGAGTAATGGTCGGGCAACGCAGATGCCACCCTAAATCCTTGGTAGCTATGCAAGGGGAAGAGGAAGGTCTGCCGTTGGAGTGGACAGGATGGAGGAGGAAGATGAGTGGTTTGCAGGGGGCGAGACCTTTGCGGGAAGCTTTGATCCGGGCTATGGAGGTGGGCGCAATCACCGAGGACATCGTGGGGGAGGTTCAACTCGCGCCCCTGGGCCTCGCGTGGTTTCGGCGCGCGGCGCGGTGGTCTGCCCGGTAGGTCGGGCCGCGGCCGGGGCAGTTTTGCAGAGGCAACATCGGGGACGTTCGCTGGCCATGGTTAGGGGCACGTCGCCCACCCTAATCAGGGGACGGCACAGCGGCCGCCGGCTAATCACGTCGGGGCGCAAAGCCATGCTGGTTTTCATCTGGAAGGGCCGCAGCATCAGGGTAATGTGGAGCAGCGAGGAATGCCGCCGCATTCGGGGCAGCCTGGCTTTGGTAATGGCAATGGAGAAGGGCAGGATCTCAACAAGCAAGCTGGCAAGGCCTCAACTTGTGGCAGGTGCTCACAAAAGGGTCATGTCGCGGCTGAGTGTAAAACTGAATTCTACTGTGATATTTGTGATGGAAATGAGCATCCAAACTACAGATGCCCGATCTTCAAGCTACTGAAACCAGTCGCACATGCAGTAGGGTACTCAGTGGCTGGCCTAGGTTTCTATCACATCCCTTATGTCGCCACACCCAAGAAAAGGAGTCCCGGTATGCCCTTGTGAAGATTGTTGGGGGCTCTCTCACTCGGGATCAAGTTCTAGAGCAGCTTCATAGGGCTGTCCCGGGCAAATGCAATTGGGACCCTGTTTTACAGCAGGATGGGTCCTCCTATGTTGTCACATTTCCTTCCAAGGTGGAGCTTCAACGCGCCATTAGGTATGGAAGCTTGGATGTCAAAGAAAATGGTATCGCTACAGGAGTAAGGTTGGAGTTTGATACATGGTATGACAAGGAGGAGGGGTATCTTCTCCCCAAGGTTTGGATGAAGGTTACCGGTATGGGAAAGAAATACAGAGAATACTTGAACTTATGGGCAGTCGGGTCTATATTGGGATCCACCCAAGCTGTGGACATGAGGACTACCCGCAGGAGTAATTTTGGGCGAATCCAAGTGGCGGTGTTGGAACCTAAACTCCTTCCTGCTAATTTGGATGTGGTGATTGGAGACCGGTATTTTGAGCTTGCTTTCGAGTATGAGGAAAGAGGGATTGATGAACATGGAGACGAAGTGGTTTTCAACTTTGGGGACAAAGAGGATGGAAACAATGAAGACATGGATCATGACGGGCTAGACAAAGGGGACGGTTCAAGGGATCCAAAGAGGGCTAAAGGCAGTGGGGATAGTTTGGAAACTAACACACAAAACGGACCCAACCCCAACAACCAAGCTCCTCCTACAACCGGTCAGGCGGTGGATGAGGATATGCTGAGAGCTTTGGCGGAGAAAATACTTGATGATGCTTGTAACAAGTGGATTGAAGAGTGCGCTGATAGAGTAATGGCGGAAGATGATGATCTGGAGATGGATGGGATGTTGGTAGATGTTACTTCGGACGAGGATTCCGACTATGATCCGAGTTCTGAGTATCTTGAGGATGGGTCTCATATTTCGGGTGCTGCAAGGATGATGGAAGGCGATACGGTTGGGCTGCAAGATGTGCAGAAGGAGCAGCAGGATGCGCAGAAGGAGCAGCAGGGTGAAGCGCCGATGGGGCAGCAGGTTGGGGCGCAGGTCGAATGGCAGACGGGGCTGCCGGCTAGTGCGAATGCTGATGGGCAGCTGCTTGAGGTGCAGAACCTCGAGAAGGAGGCAGCACGGGCCGTACATGAAGTGCAGGCGCTGCTGAATTCAGCAGCACAGGCTCTAATACCCTCGGTTGGAGCTGCGTTGCAGCTGATCAAGTCGGCAGGGCCGGGGCACCGGACCCGGACAAGGAAGGGCTTGTGGCAAGCAAGCGGGAGGCAGCTGTCCTGGCAGCAGCCGGGATAAAGGAGGCGAAGGCGAATCCGCAGCGTTCTAGCCCGAGGTTGATCGGTGTTGCGGATGATAACGTCTTGGACCGGGCAAAGAAGAGGACTGCGTGGAAGAACCTTGATGGTAAAGGTAATCCCCCATCAATCCTTTCTTTTCCCGATGCTTCCTTAGTTTCTAAAATTTCTAATTTAGGAATTAACGTGGGAAAGAACACAAATGATATTGTGAGAGCTGTCCATGTGTTAAAACAAAACGAACTTGATCGGCTCTCCTTATTGCCTACTAGCGAGGTAGAGGAGTTAAATGACGAGGAAGTTACACAATTTGGAGATTTAGAGGATGATGATAGTTTTGAGAACCTCACTCTTGGCCATTTATGTGGCGGTCTCATGGAGGAGGTAATGGATGAAGACAGTGATCACCTTAGTTGTGATTTCGAAACTGTCTTCAAAAAGAACAAGTCTAAGAAATCAAAGAAAAAGCCCAAGATTAGGGTAGTTAAAAAAAATAAAAATAGGTCTCAATGAAAGGAGTCTTTTGGAATAGCAGAGGTCTTTCAGACTTGGCTAAACATAGGTTCCTAACTGAAACTAGTAAGGAGCGGAAGCTAGACTTCATAGCACTCCTTGAAACCGGGAAGAAAGATTATGCCCAAACCACATTAAAAGACATGTGTGGTGGTCAAGAATTTTTTGGCATTGGACCCAACCTCATGGTCGGTCCGGCGGCATTCTCCTGGGTATAAACCTTGAGGTGATGGATATTGGCAGCATTGATGAGGGGGATTTCTATGTGAAATTTCGCCTCCGGAATAAAGAGGATGGCTTCAAATGGGTTTTGGTGGCAGTCTATGGGGCTGCTCAACCGGAATACAAGGAAGCATTCCTAGCGGAGCTCGTCCAAAGTTGTTCAAAGGAAGATTTACCTTTGTTAATCGGGGGTGATTTTAATATCATCCGAAACCCGCAAGAGAAAAATAATGATAATTATAATGATAGGTGGCCATTCCTTTTCAATGCTGTCATAGATAGCTTGGATCTAAGAGAATTAGAACTATCAAATAGGAAGTTCACTTGGGCAAATTCTTTACCTACACCGACCTATGAAACCTTGGATCGCATTTTAGTTAGCACAGATTGGGAATCCAAATTTCCATTAGCAACGGTTCAAGCGTTGACCAGAGAAATTTCCGATCATACACCACTTTTTCTCGATACGGGAACCGGTACACACTCTAATAAGCAACCAATATTCAGGTTTGAGCTTGGATGGTTACTTAGAGAGGGATTCCGGGAAATGGTGTCAAAGGTGTGGGAAAATGAGAAGAGAGGTAGATCACCTTTGCAAAAATGGCAATTTAAGATTCAAAAACTTAGACAATTCCTAAGGGGTTGGGCCAAGAACGTGAGTGGATCTTATAAGAAAGAAAAAGAAGCCATTATTAAGAAGGCGGACGAGTTAGATAAAAAAGCGGAGAATCAACCACTTAGTGCCTCGGAACTTGACCTTAAAAATTGCTTAAAGCAAAGATTGGTCCAAATGCTAAGAGAAGAGGAACTTAAGTGGTATCAAAGAGCAAAGTCTTCGAAAATTCTCTATGGAGATTGTAATACCAAATATTTTCATCTTGTGGCTAACGGAAAGCATAGAAGAACTAGAATTTTCAGATTAGAGCAAGAGGAGGGTGTAATAGAAGGGGATGAAAACCTTAAAAAATTCATCACCAACTATTACAAGGGCCTCTTTCGTTCTCCGGATAACAATGGTTTCTCTCTAGTAGAGACACTTAGAGATGACATCACCCAAGTTTCTAAAGAAGAAAATGATATTCTCACCTCTCCTTTTTCGGAGGAAGAAATCAAGAAAGCAATTTTTCAAATGGAACATAATAAGGCTCCGGGGCCGGATGGATTCCCGGCGGAGTTTTATCAAACTTTTTGGGAACTTATTAAAGGTGACCTTATGGCACTTTTTAATGAATTCCATAAAGGGAATCTACCGTTGTTCAGTCTCAACTTTGGCATCATAACTCTTTTGCCAAAACAAAAAGAGGCCAAGCAAATTCAACAATATAGACCCATTTGCTTACTTAACGTAAGCTTCAAAATTTTTACAAAGACTTTGACTAATAGGATTGCGTTTGTAACTGAAAAAATTATTAAGCCATCACAAACGGCGTTTATGTCCGGAAGAAACATTATGGAAGGGGTAGTAATTTTGCATGAGACCATTCATGAGATGCATACTAAGAAGTTGAATGGAGTTATTCTCAAACTAGACTTTGAGAAGGCTTATGACAAAGTCAATTGGTCGTTTCTCCAACAAACATTGAGAATGAAAGGATTCTCATCCCTATGGTGCAAATGGATTGATCAAATTGTTCAAGGGGGTAGTGTGGGTATCAAGGTAAACGATGACATTGGTCATTATTTCCAAACCAAAAAAGGCCTAAGGCAAGGTGACCCGTTATCCCCTTTGCTTTTCAACTTAGTGGCCGACATGTTGGCTACTCTCATTGAGAGGGCCAAGAGCAATGGCGATTTTAAAGGGGTAGTGCCTCACTTGGTAGATGATGGATTATCAATCTTGCAATATGCGGATGATACAATCCTATTTATGGATCACGATTTGACGGATGCTAGCAACTTTAAACTAGTGCTAAGCACTTTTGAGCAATTGTCCGGCCTTAAGATCAACTTTCACAAGAGTGAACTATATTGCTATGGCAAAGCAAAAGACTACGAAAAGGAATATGCGTATATCTTTGGCTGTTCTAATGGCACTACACCTTTTAGGTACTTAGGTATACCTATGCACCATAGGAAGTTATCTAATAGTGATTGGAACATCATCGAGGAAAAATTTCAGAAAAAATTAGCTAGTTGGAAAGGTAAACTCCTTTCAGTAGGAGGACGCCTTGTGTTAATCAACTCCGTCCTAACTAGCTTGGCAATGTACATGTTGTCGTTCTTTGAAGTCCCTAAGGGAGTGCTTAAAAACTTGATTATTATCGGTCAAGGTTTTTTTGGCAATGTGATGAACATAAGAAGAAGTATAGGCTTGCTAAATAGAGCATAGTTTGTAGGCCAAAAGATTTTGGGGGTTTAGGCATCCAAAACTTGGAAATACAAAATACTTGCCTCCTTAGTAAGTGGCTTTTCAAATTAATGAATGAAGAGGGAACTTGGCAAGATCTTCTAAGAAGGAAATACTTGTCAAATAAAACTCTAGGTCAAGTTAAGAGGAAACCCGGAGATTCTCATTTTTGGGCCGGATTGATGAAAGTCAAAGACCAATTTCTCGAACGTGGCCATTTTAAAATCAACGATGGAACTGAGATTAGATTTTGGGAGGACACTTGGCTTGGTGACAAACCCCTCAAAACTACTTTTCCCAACCTTTATAACATTGTTAGAAGGAAGGAGGAGACGGTGGCCAATGTAGTAAGCTCTACCCCTTTCAACATCTCTTTTAGAAGAGCTCTTGTAGGACGAAATCTACAAGATTGGTATAAGTTAGTGGATAAAGTTTTAAACGTGACCCTAAATGAGGAAAAAGATGTCTTTTTGTGGGGATTACATGCTAATGGACTGTTTTCAGTCAAGTCCATGTATAAACTAATCATACAAAGTGGAGTGGTACCTTTAAATAACCCAATTTGGCAAATTAAGATACCGCTGAAAATTAAAATATTCCTTTGGTATCTTTTTAGAGGTGTTACGCTTACAAAAGATAACCTTGCAAAAAGGAATTGGAAAGGGTCTCAAAAATGTTGCTTTTGTAGCTCTATGGAGACTATTAAGCATCTTTTCTTTGGATGTAACTTTGCTCGCTTTGTTTGGAATATCATCTTCATTACCTTTGGGTCTCAACCTCCGTCATCCATTTCTCACTTATTTGGATCTTGGATAAACTCTTATCCAACTCAACTTAAGAACCAAATTTTAGTTGGAGTGGCGGCGCTCTTATGGGCTATGTGGTTGAATAGGAATGACATGGTATTTAACAAGGCAAAATCCATCAATTTTTTGCAGGTTATTTTCAGGACAACTTATTGGATTCGCATGTGGTCGCCACTGCATAAAGATGAAACGGTGCAAGGAAATCTCAAAACCGGCTGCAGGATGTTGGAGACTACCATTATGGAGATTTTCGCAAGATTTGGCTGGAGGTTTTCCAACCGGATTGAAGCCTGATTGTTTTCGGTTCTTGGAGTGTCTTCGGTTTAGTTTGGCGCAGGTCCCTTGGCGGATGTCTAACCTGGCCGGTCTTTTTTCTTATGATTTCTAAAACTGTGTTTAGGCCATAGCGCCTAAGACTGTGTCTTCGTCTTAGCTGCTCTTTTGTGAGAGTTTGAGTCTTAGTACTCTTGTTTAGGTAATCCTGGTGGGTCGTTTGTAAAACTTTCGCTGTGTACACCAAATGGTGTAGAGGCGGGGACGTTTTGTTCCATTATCTAAAAAATCCTGATTCTCATGAAGCCGACACAGTCGCACAGAGGCTGGTAACGTTTGGAGGCCGTAGAGTTCATAAACGTCATACTGCGTAGATTGCATAATGTTGTAGTCGGTGTTTCCTGTTGTGCAACCTACTGCATAGACACATATACACTATGAAATCAGCATCGAAGGCATATGATTCTGTTTTTTGTTAGCAATAACAGTGTCATCAATAGATGTTTCAAAATTTTTGTCACTTTAAATTCCATTTTTGGCTTTGATATCTATTCAACTAATCCAATCGTATATTGTTTTGTCTATGATGCCACATATTATATTGCATGAATAATGTTGGCATGTGCATAGCCAATAGCATTGTGGATAATAATATATAAATGCAAAAGGTGGACCATAATCTTTTGTCCCCCTGGAAGTTCCTTGATCTTTTGTCGGGTGGGATTATTAATGTTTTTGCTCTCCTGATTAAATTCCAGACATGTA
Organism: Chloris gayana; assembly: GCA_031894775.1. Taxonomy (NCBI): domain Eukaryota; kingdom Viridiplantae; phylum Streptophyta; class Magnoliopsida; order Poales; family Poaceae; genus Chloris; species Chloris gayana. The sequence continues at coordinate 125,576 of JAUNZO010003265.1, forward strand.
CATCCTTATAATTTAAGTTTTCTTTTTTCTTTTTTCATTCATGATGTTGTCATTGCTTACATCAATAATGTTTCTCTAACATGATTCTCATTCACAGTGGAGGCTAGTTGCAAACTTCTCAATAGGTAATGACCTGGAGACAATACTAGTATGGGCCTGGATCTGATCATTGATACGCTCCAGCTGGTCAATACCAAACCACATAAGCAACAACTTCACCTTCACACCCTTCAAACCATTGATTGTCCTATTTTGGATGTTACCAGAGACATGGCTGCTGATTAAAACTTGCAGACTTCCTGCATGAATATGACAATCTTCAGGTCGGTAGAACTCGAAGGAACCATTAGTATCAAGGGTGTAGCCAGTCACTCCTTCTGGAAGGATGCCACGGGGAAAGTCATACTTCTCTACCATGTCATATGCTGTGGGTGTGGTTGAGTTTTGCAAGGCAGTTGCCTCTGAGGCTAAGGCAATGGTGAGAAGCATAATAGCCACACCAAGGAGAGGTGTACAGTGATTGGACATGTTTAAATGTAGGATGTGTGGTAGGCGACTTGAGATGCATATATGGAGGTCGTACTCTATATATATACAGTGAAGTATAAAATTACATATGCATAAAAATGTTAGATCCAAAATTTAGATGAGTTTGATTTTAAAAGTTATCCAAATTTATTGCACCCCAAATATAGAATATATGGCGGTCAATGAATATATGTCACAGTTAGGGATACCATAGAAAATATTTGCCATCCAATAAATACACATCAAAATATATTTTCACAAATGCATTTATGGCAACAAATTAGTATGCACTTGAAGTAAATACTTCAAACCATATATGTGTGGTTCTTCTCGATGACGGGCACATAATGTGTCACCTATTAACACACAAAAAGCATGGGTGCAGCACCCTCAAATTTTGATCCAAAAATCACTCCAATTTAAAACGTTGAAAATTAGGTAGCTTTTCAAGCTCTTCAAATTAAATTTGCACCAAACCAATAAAAACAAAGGCATAGCAACTTAAAAGTTATTGAAAAAATACAATAAAATACAATCATGCTTTGATTGATAAACTGGTGTTTGAACTTGTCTTGTCCAAATCTGGAAAGAATAAAAAACCCTTCCCTCCCTCATTCCGTCTCTAGGCTGAAGCCCACTTTCATTTCTCTTGACCTAGCCTATTTCTTCCTCCTTTCCTTCTCTCTTCTTGGACCACATTATTTCCCTTCCTTTCTCCCCCTTCTTGCCACCATTTTCTTCCCCGTCCTTCCTTCATCCTACCTCAGCCATGTTTCTCCTTTTTTTTTGAATCAATTGGAGGACCCAAAGGCCCTACAGACTACTTATTTATTGATAATGAAAAGGAGTTTTATGTACAGGAAAGAAAACAAACGAAAAGAGACTACACTATAGATTCTAGCGATTCAGAAATGACAGGGAAATATTTAGCCTTTGCTCTATGAAGCAACATATAGAATTCATGAATGAACTTTGCCTTGCATCTTTCACCTGTTGGGTCCCTTTGATTAAAAATCCACTCATTCCTTGTTGTCCAAATAGCCCAAGTCATCAGAATGATTATCTCCATTGAGAATTTGACATTCAATTTTCTCTTGAAAAGCTTGAATGCTGCCAATGGCTGAATGGTGTTTGGGTAAGTGATGCCAAGTAGCTGCCAGCATCTTTTTGCAAAGTTACATCTTCGAAATAGATGTCTTAGAGTTTCTTCTTTCTGCCAAATACACATCTCACAATCATACGACTCCAGGAACATATTCCTTCTTCTTAATAATCCTCTTGTTTTGACTGTCATTTAAATTAACCAGAAGAACACCTCGTGCTTCATTTGACAAGACAATTTCCAAATCCAATTATATGTGGGATCTACTGGAGTATGACCCATAAGATGCTTGTAAGCTTTTTTAACACTAAAATCATGATTACACAAAATATATGTGCACACATCTAATTGTGGCACTGTTAGCTCTGTTTCCATAATCTCCTGCAAATCCAGAAATGGGACATATGCTTGTTCTGATAGTGGTATTGTGAAGAAGTTGTGCAATGTGCTCCCTTGGTATACTTTTTGAGCAGTAATATTCTTATTGAGAGCAACAAAAGTCTGCCATTCCATAGGTCATTCCAGAAAAAAATAGAACTTCCATCTTGCAGAAGTGCTTTTGCTATACCCTTAAAAGTTGTCAGCAAATTTAGGACATCCCTTCACCAGAAAGAACAGCTTTTTCTTGTACCTGGTAACTCTCCTGTTGAATAATATGTATTCCATAATAAATGCACCCAAGGCAAAGCAGTTTTATTAAAAATTTTATGCAAATTTTTAAGGAGAAGTGTTTCATTCATTGTTCTTAGCATTATTACTCCCAATCCTCCTTCAGATTTTGGGCCTTGTTACTTTTTCCCAAGACACTTGTGAAGGCTTTTTTGCATTCATTTCTGCACTTCTCCAGAGACAATGCCTCATATATTTTTCAAGCTGCTCTATTATTGTAATTGGGACACTGATGGTGCTCATACAGAAAATTGGCAAAGATGAAAGAACTGAATTTACCATGTGTAATTTGCCTGCCTGAGTAAGATAGAGAGAACATGCTACTAATCTCCTTTCAATTGTATTTACTATAGGCAAACAATCTTCTACTGAAGGCCTGTGAATTCCTAGAGGCAATCCAAGATATGTGAAGAGCAGGGAACCTACTTGACATTGAAATGTTCTTGACAAATGCTGCATTTTCCTCATCTACATTAATTGGAACAATAAAGGATTTACTGTAGTTAACCTTTAATCTAGTGGAGTCTGCAAAAGTGTTCAACAAAGATTTGAAACTATCTAGGGCAGGCTTCCATAATTAACAATGTATCATCAACATATTGTAGGATAGGAAAATCATTTGTTGTTGTAACTGGTATGGGTAATGATGGAATACCCAAATCTTTTGCTCTGTTTCTCATTGATTGTAAGAGATCTGCTGCTAGCACAAAAAGCAACGGAGATAAAGGATCCCCTTGTCTAACCCCTCTTCTGCAGTGAAAATACTTTTCCAGGCACTCCATTTAATAAGACTGAGGATGTTCCTGAATTTAAAATATTTGAGATCCATTGAACCCATTTTCACCTAAACCTTTATGCTGGAGGATATGCAATATGACTGCATGCTCTATTCGGTCAAAAGCCTTCTCAAAGTCGAATTTCAAGATCACAATTTTCTTTTTTGACTTATGGCATAAATGAAGGTATTAAAAAGACCAGGCAAGGCAATCTTGAATTTTAGAAAACCATACTGATTGGTGTGAATGACCCTGAGAATCACTTGCTATAGCCTATCTGCCAATATTTTAGTGAGAAGCTTGAGATTTGAGTTCAACAAAGAAATGGACCTATAATCATTTACTGTTAGAGTACTATCCTTTTTAGGAATTAGAGTAATGTAAGAATTATTTATGCTCTGCATACAAATGTCTCCTATATAAAAGGCATTACAGAGATCATAGTAATCTTCCTTGATGACCTACCAACACTTCTTAGTGAAATCACTATTGAAGCCATCAGGCCCTGGAGATTTATCAGAAGGCAAGTTACTTATGATTTTATCAATCTCTTCTTTCTCAAAAGGGTCCTCTAACCATTAAAAATCTGAAGCTGCAACTAACAACTATTACAGATTGACTTGCATTTGTGTATACTCAGATTGACCTAGTATGTCTTTGAAAGAATCCCATAGTAACTGTGCTTTTGCCTGATGATTAAAGAATTGATTTCCATCGTTGTCTTCTTGGCAAGTAATGAGATTTCTCCTATATTTTATGGAAGCATGGGCATGGAAAAACTTAGTATTTTCATCACCTAGTTTGACCCATTTTATTGTGCCTCTCTGTTTCCAAGTATATCCTTTGTTGTTCTAAAAGGCTATCTAGATGCTCCTGCAGAATGTCTCTAAAGTTCCATTCTTCTAAACATAAGTCTCTATGCTCCTCAATAATGTCCAAAAACACGAGCACCTCCTTAGTGTTTGCAACAGTAAATGCTAGATTTGAGAGTTGTCTTTGCCATTGTCTCAACATTCCTCTAAGATTTTTGAAGTTAGCCACTACCCTTCTTGCCTTATCCACATGGGGTACTGGGATTGTCCACCCATTCTGTATTACTTGCACAAGGCATCCCTCTTCATCCAGTAATTTCAAAACAAAAAAACCTTTCCTTTTGGTATATTAGTATTGATACTGATCAGATATGGGACATGATCTGATGTTTGTCTAGAGAGAGTTGTGGCAATTGTGCCAGGATAGCTAACTCGACCAAGAGTTAGTGATGAAAAACCAATCTAGCCTTTCCAAAAGTCCTTCCCCTTTGGCCAAGTAGAATGCACACCATAGATTTTGGCCCGGTCTAGTCCATTGCTCTCTTGTGGTCTCCTTCCTTTCGTCTTCTTCCTTATTAGAGGCCAGTCACTCCAGTGCGGTCAGTTCACCGCACTAACCACCGTACATGCCACTTGTAACATGTTGCTTGGTCAACTTTCATCACCACCCTACATCATACAGTGCTGCTCAACACACCAACACATGGTATCCCATTGCTTGTGTTGGCCATGCTTTGCAGTGTGCGAAGGATGCTCGGAGTGTCCCACCGCTTATCCCTGTCGAATAATCCTTGCGTGCTTATGTTAGTTTTTGTTTTCTTGTAATTGACTTAGAGAGTTGCAAGGATGAGGGGGAGATTGAACTCGTGATCCCAAAGATCATGAGGTGATCCTAAAGATTACCAAGGAGCTGGGCTAAGCCCATACCCGTAATCCTGAAAATCATGGAAGTGATCCGGCAGATCACTTGCATAGTCCCGAAGACTGTCTGATCCTCGAAGATCAACTGTTGTACTCTTTTTCCCTTGGTGAGTTTTCCCATTGTATTTCTCGCTCAAGGTTTTCAAACTCTAAAAAGAAGTTCAAAAGAGAACATTGGTATGCATATGTCCATGGTATTATCAAAATCAAGTACAGCTGACCTTTCCTTCAAATGAACTCAATCAAAGGCAAAGATTTTGCAGCGATAAAGAGTTATGACACTAGAGTTGCATGAATAATCATTTCATAGTCATTTTATAATCAGTATTTTTATTAATATTTAATATTATAAAGTTTTAAATAAGTGTGGACGGGTCTGATGTGCTAATTAAGAATATACAGTGGCAGCAACAGCTGAGTTATTCTTATTATTACTAAAGATGGAATTATAGAAGTAAAAAAATTTCTATATATTTCCATCGTAACATAAATAGTTAATCATTGGAAAATAAGTTCGCAAAAGATCAGAGGTAGTATAACATTTACTATAGTGAGAATATTAGTACAAGCCGCACAAATGCTCAGATGACTGTACTAATTCATTATTATATATATCATCTCGGCCGGCTTGTTGCAGAAGCTGAGGAGGTTACCACTTCCGATCGGGCGATACGGCACAAGCTACTTGCTCCAGTCAGCCGAGCATGGGTCGTGAGGCAACTGCCAAGAGTGAGACGCCGGCGCCGGCTCATGGATGGTCGTTCCTGTCAGTGTTCGTGCACGCGGATGCGGTGGACATTGCGCTGATGGTGCTGGGTGTCCTGGGCGCCGTGGGCGACGCCTTGTCCACGCCTATGAGGCTGTTCATCTCCAGCCGCATCGCCAACCACATCGGCAACGGTCCCGGCAACAATCCTCAGTTCGGTTCCAGAATCAACGAGGTACGCTCTCACACGCACCAGAGAACAATCATATTATTGGCAGCATCAACCGCTAATATAATTACTATCCGTGTCGACCAGAACGTCAGGTACCTCCTTTTGTTGGCGTTGGCCTCCTGGTTCACGGCGTTCCTCGGTGAGCACACTTCACATGTTGTGTTAGTAGCCTGCAACGGGTAAACTTTCTCGGATTGAAAAAAATCTCGGTAACCACCGGTAAACCCGCCAATTGTTTTTTCTCTTGGATTTCTCAGATCTCTCAAGCTGAAAATTCGATCCGAATTTTATTTTTTCCGAACAAAATTTATTCAAAACTTCAAATTTAATTAAATTTATGTTGAACCGGATAAATTTGACCGGTACATTTTGCCAGACGAAAAAATGGAAATTTCGGCGGCAACTGACCTTCATATGCACAAGGCTGTGTATACTCAGCTGCTTTCTTTCGATGCAGAGGGGTACTGCTGGGCACGCACCGCTGATCGGCAGGCCTCCCGGATGCGGGCACGGTACCTGGAGGCGGTGCTCCGGCAGGACGTGGAGTTCTTCGACCTCAAGTCCGGCGCGATGTCGGACGTGATCACCAGCGTGTCCAACGACAGCCTGGTGGTGCAGGACGCGCTGAGCGAGAAGCTGCCCAACTTCCTGTTGAACGTCTCCCAGTTCATCGGCTGCTACGCCATCTCGTTCGCGGTGATGTGGCAGCTCACGCTGGTGGCGCTGCCCTCCGTGCTCCTGCTCGTGGTGCCCGGGTTCATGTACGCTCGGGTCCTCACCGACCTCGCGCGCCGGGTCCGGCAGCAGTACGAGCGGCCCGGCGACCTGGTCGCGCAGGCCGTGTCGTCGGCGCGCACCGTGTACTCGTTCGTGGCGGAGCGGAGGATCATGGCGCAGTTCTCCGCCGCGCTCGAGGAGTCGGCGAGGCTGGGGATCCGGCAGGGGCTCGCCAAGGGCATCGCCCTCGGCAGCAACGGCATCTCCTACGCCATCACGGCGTTCAACTTCTGGTACAGCAGCCGCCTCATCATGTACCACGGTTACCCGGGTGGCGCACCCTTCGCCGTCTGTGGATGTCTCATCATCGGCGGCCTGTACGTCACACTACCATCAGCCAGTTGTCTACTTCCTCCATTCTGAAACTGTTGCCGTAACAACAACAATTATTTGAAATTTATTATGTTAGTTTTTTTAGTGGAAATGGTTATCTTATTAGTTGATGGCACCAAAATAATAGTAACCTTTATATATTTTCTATGTGTGTAGTTCTCTTGGTACGGCGCTATCGAACGTCAAGTACTTCTCCGACGCAATCGCCGCGTCCGAGCGAGCCCTAGAGATGATCCGGCGGGTGCCCAAAATCGACTCGGAGAGCGACGCCGGAGAGGAGCTGGCCGATGTGGCCGGCGAGGTGGAGTTCAAGAACGTCGAGTTCAGCTACCCGTCACGGCCAGAGACCCCAATCTTTGTCAACTTCAACTTGCGCGTACCGGCCGGCAGCACGGTGGCGCTGGTCGGCAGCAGCGGGTCCGGTAAGTCGACGGTGATCGCGTTGCTGCAGCGGTTCTACGACCCGTCGGCCGGGGAGGTGGCGCTGGACGGCGTGGACATCAGGCGGTTACGGCTCAAGTGGCTGCGAGCTCAGATAGGGCTCGTCAGCCAGGAGCCGGCGCTGTTCGCGATGTCGATAAGGGAGAACATACTGTTCGGCAAGGAGGACGCCACCACGGAGGAGGTCATCGCAGCGGCAAAGGCGGCAAACGCGCACAACTTCATCTCGCAGCTGCCGGAGGGCTACGATACTCAGGTGAGGCAACGATATTCGTTTGTCCCGAATTTCTGCCTTTTTTAGGCAACAAAATCCACAGCGAATTTTCTCATCGAATCAAGTTAGGAGGCGCAGAGTGCGCGTGTGAGAAAGAGGGCCGGCAAGCTCGAGTGACGTCTAGTCAGTGTAACAAAAGAAGGTAGTGGTGCCGTCCACCCACATTGTGGCCGTGACTCCTTGATGATGGAGAGGGGTATGAGGCACACTAGTGTGTTCCAGGCACTGATGCAGACGAGATAATTCAAAACCTCGCTCAAATGGCTTGGACTGTTGCAGCACCAAGTTCCGGGGAGAAGATCGAGCACATCAAGACCGGTGACATGACAGTGACCCCGCAGCATTTCACCTCTGCCTGTCCAAAAATCGAGCATTTTTACTGGCGGATCTTTTCGATGATATTCTTTGCATCTAAATGGCACCCATCGTGTAATTGAGTGGGTAGGGCACTCAGAGGACAGCATTGTTCAAAGCGAGGCGTTGTTGGAATTTAAAAATTGTGTGCGTCATTAGTGGATTCTTCATGCCCCTTGACCATGATTCGCGGGAGGCTCCAAGCACCTGCCGGCAGCATAGATCCTATTTGGATGAATCATAATTAAGTTCTTGTCCAGTCCAGCAACTAGTTCACTTATAAAATATTGCCTCAGAAAAAGCTAATAATTAGTTGGATGTCTTAGAGCCTAAACTAATTGTTAGTAGGCATTGTAGAGAACAAAACTTATTTTGTCGTTAACTAAAATTGTTATACGATTTCTTCAATCTATTAATTCATTCATATTAGGTTGTACCCGAAATTAAATTAAAAGTAATCAGTCCATCGATTAATAATTAGTTCACCGCCAATGGACTAAAATTAGTCAGCTAACAATTACTAATGCACCGGTGTAATAATTTCATCCTATGGAAGGAGATTTTGTCGACATCAAGTTAAATCTGTCTTGGCATTTAGTTCGAAGGTGCTCAACAATTTTTTATGTCTTCCTCTGAAAAACAGAATACAGTTTTTTATGTCTCTGATTGGTGATTGAAGAGGATATGGTTTCGATTTAGTAGCATTCATCAGAGAAGTGATATTGAAGATGTGTTATTAAAAGATGTAAATATTTTATTTTATTTTTATTCATCATTGAGAGGCGCAATTTAAAATATATGTACTTATTCATATTTAAACATATAGAATCCACTTTAATCATAAAAAATAATTAGTAATCCACCGTACAATATTGGAGAGAATCCATCCGTCCTGCCTAACTAAGTCACATTCACGGCTTACATTGGGATTTTGGTTCTTCTGTTTTATACAGAACATAGGCTCGTACAAGATTTCCTTTTAAAATCGGAAGAGTGGAACTTCCATATGTTATTGATTCGACCACGTGTCGTCGACTCCTGCTGCATCCACTACTTTGAGCACAATTAGAAAACCGTATTTTAGTGTAAAAATATCAACAATAATTTGATAAAAAAAAGAACGGAGAAAAGGGATCAGATGTTCCTACTTGACCAACCAGCTGTGCGCATATAAGAAATTGTAGAATATATAGTAGTGGTAAATGAGGAACGGAGAAAGGGCATTTGTGCGCATATAAGAACTTGTAGAAGTGTAATTATTATAAATTCTTGCCTGAGCGAAATTAGATTATATATATTCTGCCCAAGTACTTACAGTTACAGATGGTTACAAGACCTTATGTAGCTTGTGAAGAAAAAGTTCGTTTACCTGTTCACGGTGCAAAAAAATAAATAGCCTTGTATACTAAAAAATTGTTCTTCTTGCAGAGTAAGGTTCTATTTTCTATTGTGGTACTAATCATATGTTTAAGTGCAGGTGGGTGAGCGTGGTATTCAGATATCGGGAGGGCAGAAACAGAGGATTGCCATCGCCAGAGCTATTGTTAAGTCACCCAAGATCCTCCTCCTCGATGAAGCCACCAGTGCACTAGACACTAGCGCAGAGCGTGTCGTTCAAGAGGCGCTTGAACTGGCATCTGTGGGCTGTACTACTATTGTTATTGCACACCGCCTCTCCACTATCCGAAATGCTGATATGATTGCGGTTATGCAGTCCGGTGAAGTCAAGGAACTGGGATCCCATGACAAGCTCATTGCCAAAGAAAATGGCATATACTCATCTCTTGTTCATCTCCAGCAAACAGGTGCAGCTTCGGTGGTTCGTGGAACGGGTGGTGCATTTCTTGATGTAGTGCAATCCAGGAGCCAAAGCTCGAGCAGAAAATTCTCTTCAGCAGGCGAATTTCCCTTAGCGCCATCACTCATTGATTCTTGTGATGATGACAATGCCGGGAACAAGAAATCTAAGCTCCCTGTGCCATCCTTCAAAAGGCTACTGATGTTGAATGCACCTGAGTGGAAATTTGGGCTAAAGGGAAGCATCAGTGCAGCTTTGTTCGGAGGTGTGAACCCTATGCTTGCTTACGGCATGGGGAGCATGTTCTCAGTCTTCTTCTTAACGGATCATGTTGAGATCAAGGCTGAAACAAGGATCTACGCCCTTCTCTTTGTTGCCCTTGCAATGGCCACGTTCCTGCTCAATGTGGGGCAACACTACAACTTTGGTGCCATGGGCGAGTACCTCACCAAGAGGGTGAGAGAGCAGATGCTTACAAAGATCCTCACTTTTGAAATTGAGTGGTTTGAAAGTGCGGACAACTCCAGTGGTGCCACATGCTCAAAGCTTGCCAATGACGCTAATGTTGTAAGTATTATTTAAATAGGTGGATACATTTGGAAAGGAATAATATCCAACTAAAAACTGTAATATTATTTTTTGCTGCAGGTGAGGTCACTCGTGGGTGATCGAATGGCTCTGGTAATCCAAACCATTTCTACGGTGCTCATATCTGGCACCTTGGGTCTGGTCATTGCATGGCGTTTGGCCCTCATCATGATAGCAGTTCAACCTGTTGTCATAATCGGTTTCTACACAAGGCGTGTGTTACTAAAGAGCATGTCAAAAAAATCAATTGTGGCACAGTCTCAGAGTAGTAAGCTGGCCGCTGAAGCTGTTTCCAACTTTCGGACCATCACCACCTTCTCATCTCAGGATCGTATCCTACGGCTCTTCAGTCAGGCGCAGGATGGGCCACATAAGGAAGGTGTCCAACAATCATGGTATGCAGGGCTTATCCTTGGCACCACGACATGCCTCATGGCTTGCACATGGGCGCTCGACTTCTGGTATGGTGGCAAGCTTATGGCTGAAGGTTGCATTACTTCTAAGGCATTCTTTCGAACCTTCATGATTCTAGTAAGCACAGGGCGTGTGATTGCAGAAGCAGGCAGTATGACTACTGATCTTGCTAAGGGTGCTGATGCAGTCACCTCGGTGTTTGCTATACTTGATCGGGAAACAAAAATTGACCCTGACAGTTCTGATGGATACAAACCAAAGAAACTAAACGGTGACATAGAGATTAGGGGGTTGATTTTGCGTACCCATCAAGGCCAGATGCGTTCATCTTCAAGAGTTTCTCCCTCAGAATACAAGCAGGCAAGTCAACAGCTATTGTTGGGCAAAGTGGTTCTGGTAAGTCTACCATTATTGGGCTAATAGAGCGATTTTATGACCCACTTAGAGGGATTCTAAAGATTGATTGTAGAGATATCAAAATGTATAATCTTCGAGCTTTACGACAACACATTGGGCTTGTCGGCCAGGAGCCCATACTATTTGCAGGCACGATTAGAGAGAACATCATGTATGGAAGAGAGGGTGCTAGTGAGGCAGAGATGGAGAATGCTGCAAGGTCCGCCAATGCGCACGATTTTATCTCCAGTTTAAAGGATGGGTACAGCACATGGTGTGGTGAGCAAGGTGTTCAACTATCAGGAGGACAAAAGCAGCGTGTTGCCATTGCCCGTGCCATCCTAAAGAACCCTTCCATCTTGCTACTAGATGAGGCTACAAGCGCACTAGACACCCAGTCTGAGAGAGCAGTACAAGAGGCGCTAGATAGGTTGATGGTTGGCAGGACGAGCGTTGTAGTGGCGCATAGGCTGAGCACGATCAAGACATGTGACCTGATTGCGGTGCTTGATAGAGGAGTTGTTGCCGAGCAGGGCACACATGCGTCGCTCATGGCGAAAGGCTCATCTGGGGCATACTTTGGATTGGTTAACTTGCAGAATGGAGGCAATCACGATTGAGGTCTTTTTCCATGAATAAAAAGCACTAATCTCAAGAAGTTGCAACCGTTCAAATAACCTGCCATTTGGATTTGATCTATAAATGTTGTTGTTTCTGAAAAGTGCATGTATGCCATTGACTTATTGAGACCTAAATATGTATGCACATTGTAATTTAAATTATACTTTGCCATTACATGCATGTGGTCATCAGATTGAATCACAAATGATAACTCAATTATCATACATGATATTAGGATACGTTGTCTACCTCTAGGGGCAAACATTTGTTCCGTTTTCGATCACAAATATATACTTTCTGCTCAAAGATCTCAGCTATAATTTCTCTCGCAAGAGTAAGACAAACAAAAAAAAACAATTATCAGCTATAAGTCATGCATTTTTTTCTCGAATACGCATGAGAGCTGTGCATCTTTATATTATAGAGAAGAAAAAGGCCCTTTTACAATACCCACCCCTGCCGAGACCATACATGAGTAGGTGTACACAAACGGTTTTTTGTTACATCACCAACAGTGATCTATGACCACGACCAAAAACCATATATACTTGACTCCATCAACCTTGTTCGTCGACCTCACACAATCATAAGGCCTGGAGTTTACTCGCACCTGCCATACACCAAAGCTTATACTCATCTTGAATTGACGTAGTAACTCTGATGGAAGGGGCAGTCCCATCAAAAATACATGTGTTGCGCTGTTTCTAGATTAACCAGGCCGTCAACATGACCAACGAATTGAGCCCTTTCCTGCCATCTTTCCTGACCTTGCGATGAATTCTTGCCCACCAGTTCACGAAAAGAGCGCTCTAGTCTCTTAGGAACTGCCTGTTCCAAACCAATTTTGGAGAGGATCATGAACCAAACTTGCCTTGAGAAGATACTGGTCTGTCTCCTAAACCTGATCACATAAAGGGCTCTTGCCTGGATGATCCAACCCTCGACGAGCCAGGTACCGTCCAACACCGGTGCCTTATAGCTAGCCAAAGAAAGATCTTGCACTTGCCAGGAGCCCAAGATTTCAAAAGATGACACCATGGTTCAAAGGAAACCGACCCATTAAAATATGCCCGGTAGGCTCATTTTGTAGTACACGCATCGGAAGCATCGAATCTTCAAATATGTCGGTCTTCTTCCTCTGATAAATTGAACCCCAGCAGTTGGTCTCCAAGCCATATAATTTCCATAAACTCGACCATAAGGAGTCCACCTTGGACATCATTCATCCAAGAATCATTCTCGAGGGCTTATGCGACCGCATGGTTATTTTTTATTCTTGTTTCAACACAAGCCGCCAAATCAACAAGAGAACATCCATGCAAACCACCGATCTGTCCAAAACAGAGTGTTTCTCCCGTTACCGACCTGTTAAGCTTAGGTATGCACTGCTCGTTCTTCCCTGACATACGACACTGGGCAAAGCTACAGCCTGGGCAGCATAGTTATCTGTGTGCTTTTGTTTACCGTCACATAGGATAAATTATTAGAATCACTTTAAAATTAAGAAAAGTTACCTTTTTTTCCAACCCACTAGTTCAAGTTTATTTCAAAGAATCAGTTATCAAAATCAACTAGAATCACTTCTTCTGGAAAAAAAATAGTGTTTAGCAGAGAAACTCTGATTTTGCCTGATTCTATGTTCCATGGAGCTTTTTGCCAAAGGAAGCCATAATGAGAGGATGTTTCATTGTGACATCCCCTCCGGGATACCCAGGAATCGGAACAGAGGAACACTCGACGAAGCGAGTTACAACAGAAACATCATCTCATACAAGCCAGAATATATACATCATGGTATAATACAACTAGGTTTTCAAAATACAACCATTCGTGCAGCGGAATATAGCATTATTGAAGTTTGACATCCTACGAGTATTCAGCGGAAGCTCGTCTATAATACAACTCGAAAGACTTCACGAAACGTCGTGATGCACCGAGCCCTTCGTACATCACGGTCCTCTCTCATCAAGGTGTGGGGATACGTTCCCACCGAAGGGAACCTCCCTCCGGACATTGCTCCTCTTCCGGAAAACTGCCGCACAAGTCGTGATAATACGACTCATTCCCTGTAAGGTAACGAACAAACCTTGAGTATTCTAATACTCAGCAAGACCGACCCGTCAACATGGCACGCTAAGGCCGACGCCTAGTATGCAAAGGCTTTCTGGCTGTGGGGTTTACTCCTTTGCGAAAAACAGCATTAAAGGGTGGGTCCTTACTTTCAGTATTTTAGCTCAGTATTAAGTTCATTAGCCTTGGGGTTTGCAACCTATCACTATTGCAAACAAGTTTGCAAGACAAGATAATATAGATCATTTATCCTTTCATCCCTTATCTTCATCTTCCAGTATTTACTACGATGTGACGAGCTAAACAAGCGGTACTCATTACTACGAGGGACAGCGATTCGAATCGATTTATACCAGCTGGCAAAACCCGACTACACGACGTATACGCATCACACCGATCGTATACGACAACCTTTCCCGCTAGCACCTGACAGTAGACTAGCCATTTCCAACTCCCCGGAAGTATGGCGACGCCACGACTTCCCTCGTGGTCGACCCATCTCCCTCTCGTGAGACTATCCTCTCACCGACAGCCGATAAAAGAGAGCCGGCTACGCTACATCTCTCGGGGCGATAGGGTACATCAGCTTGCCGGGCCCATGATACCAGCATGTAGTGCGGTACGTTCAAACTTGTTCAACTAAGCCGACAACGGTACGGTCCTTGACCGACACGGACGGGGCTACCACCTTGCAAGACCTCATCTCCGTCTTGCCCTTTCTCCTACGGGGCCCGTCTAGTCTCAACTTCATTAACACTCTCATCATCTTTAGTGTCAACACAAAACTCTTAAAGCCTCCATGCTTTAAGTGCCCTAACCAGCTACCGTTGCCACTATGAATTAAGCTTAGCCTCTATTGAGCTACCTGTACCAAGTATAGAAATAAACAGATGGAAACCTACCATAATGCATCTAGGGTATCAACCAAACCCTAACACCTAATGCACAAGCATAACTGTACTATGTGATAAAGTAAAATATTTAAAAACATAGGTAGGATGCACCGGGGCTTGCCTTGAGTTTGTTCGAAGTTAATCTCCTCGGCGGCTGGGTCGACTTCGAGATTCCCGCTCTCGATTCGCCCTCGGGTGGAACCTCGATCACTTCGAACCTAGTCGACCAGACAATGCATCGCGAATCACGATCATGTATGCATGAATGCATATGATGAGAGGATGCAATGGTTCATGAAGTAAGTCTTGCAATAATAAATAATGATTAATGTTTAATTACCTTGGTTAATTAACAAGTTAAAGATAAGTATGTTCATTAAACAAGTAATTAACAATTAAGTATGCTGATTAACACATGTTTAATTAAGATCATCATTAATTAATGTTGTTTCCTTAATTACTTAATTAAGGTTACTAATTACTTAAGTTGAATAATTAATGAATTATTCTGATTTATTAGGCAATAATTAAATAATTTCCTTAAATGATTAAAGATTAATGCATTGTGATCATATAAATTAACATAGTTTAAGTTTAATTTTGGAAAATAAATTTCATTATTAATTTCGTCTGCAGTATCTCCTTTATTAAATACAATTAATTTTTACAATTAAACAATTTATTTGCATAAAATAATAACCTTTCTTTAATCAAAGAAAGTAATTAATTACTAATTATAAAATAAATTTACTCAAAATAGGTATTTGAATACATAAATAAATAGAGAATAATTTTATGAATCCAGGGAACTTTATTTGACATTTTTCTGATTTTTCCTGAATTTTCTACGGATTTTTGAAATTTGAATGGAATCTGAAATGAATCAATTCGAAAAACAATTTATGAGCTATTGGGCCGAAAGGCCGGGCCCAATCGGCGCCTTAGTGACCAAGTGGCCCACTCCGGCCCGAAGGCCCGCGAGCAGCCCGGCCCGAGCCACGGCCGCCGATCATGGCCGCGGCGGCCGGAGCGGCTGCGGCGCCTCGCCGGAGGGACGCGGGAGAAGGGAAGGTGACGGGTGAGTAGGCTCTGGAGGCTCGGTGCGACGCGGGAACCGGGTAGTGGGGCCCACGGCGACAGGGTGGCCGGAAAGGACACCGGCGGCGAGGGCGGCTCCACCGGAGGTTCGGCGGGGTCGCACGCGGCCCACGGTGCACCAAACCTCCTCCCGTTTCTTCCTACAGCATCACGGGAGTGTGGGCTTGACCGGCGTCAACACGGTTGACGCGAAGGATGGCCGAACAGGGCCCGCATCGGGAGCCGAGGGGAACCGGCGGTCGAACTCGGGAAAAACCGGATTCCGGCCACCGTGTTTGAAAGATGAAGCCAACGGATGTCCTAGGGAATAGAGAGTAGTATAGCGCACACCATGGAAGAAGAATGAAACTTTAAAACTCACCGTGGTGGGCGAATTTGGACGGCGCGGCTCATACTACCGGCGGTGACCTCCCGGGGAAATATGGCGTCGAACACCGGGCTCGGCGTCTCGGAGCAGGGACGGAGGGCCATGAAGCGGTGCGGACAACCCGTGCGAAGCTTTTGGTGGAGCGGCTCGCCGGAAGGGGGGCGGAGGCGGCCGGGCTGGGTGGAAGACAGGGCGCTGCGGTGTCCGAACGGGAAGAACAGAGGGGAGAGAAAGGATGAGCTCGGCCGGTTCTTATCCCCTCGGAAGTCGGTCGGAGCGAGCAGCTCGGTAGGCTGCGTGGAGCCAAGCTCCCGCGTGGCGCTGCGGCCGGGGCGCGCGGCCGGAGCCGGCCAGCGCGGCTCGGGCAAGGCGGTGCGAGAGAGAAAGAGAGAAAGGAGAGTGACAAAGGGGCCCGGGTCATTTTACATAAAACCCCCGGGTTTTCGACTAATTAAAAAGCAGGTTTCCGGGCTCCAAAAATTCCGCGAAAAATCAGGGGTGTTCTTGAGAATATTTTAGACACTTTTCCTGTTAAGTCCTGGTAGAAATTCCAAATCATTTTTGAATTAAAATTTCATAGCTAAATTAATAAGGAGATTTTGTTTATTTCTTGCATTTATTTTTGCAAGGCAAAATAATTCCAGGGAATTTTCATTAATCTTTATTTGTTATGCCTAAGCATTAGAAAATATTAAATCTAACTTTTCTTCTTATTTTACTTCCTTTTAAGCATTTCTTTTATTCTTTAGCTACTTGATATTTTATGTGCACCCCTCTTAATACAAAATCAAATAAATAATACAATGCTCATGATGACATGATGCTAATGACATGAAATGCAAGTGTATTCTTGTGAGTTGTTACAGCCCTCCCCCTTACAGAATCTCGTCCCGAGATTCGCGGTCGAGACGACTAAGCGATGGTACTAAAGAACTCTGGGTAGTTTGATCGAAGAAACTCTTCTTGTTCCCAAGTAGCTTCAGCTTCCGAGTGATTACTCCATTGGACCTTGTAGAACTTAATGGTCCGATGACGAGTTACTCTATCCTTGGTGTCGAGAACTTTAACCGGTCGTTCGTCATATGTCAAATCTGGTCATGAATCGTTCCACCTCGTGCTGTCGGTATATCCATGGGTGGTTTTAAACACTTCTTCAATTGAGAAACATGAAATATGTTATGGATACCTGCCAGGTGAGATGGCAATTTCAGTCGATATGCCACGGCTCCACATCTTTCCAGGATTGGAAAAGGTCCGATGTATCGGGGTGCTAACTTGCCCTTGATTCCAAACCTTTAAACACCTTTGGTAGGGGATACTCGAAGATAGACTTGATCTCCAACCTCGAAATACCAACTCTCGACGCCTCTTGTCGGTATAACCGACCTGTCGAGATTTAGCCCTCTTGAGATTCTCGTTGGATTAGACGGACTTGTTCCTCTCGCACCCTTTACTAGGTCTAGTCCGAAGATCACTCTTTCTCCGCTTTCGGACCAATTCAAGGGCGTACGACAACTACGTCCATATAGAGCTTGGAACGGCGACATTCCTCGCTCTCTCTTGATAGCTGTTATTGTAGGAGAATTCTGCCAAAGGTAAACACTTCTCCCAGCCTTTACCATAGGTCAAGACACATGCTCGAAGCATATCCTCAAGATATTGATTGATCCTTTCGTCTCGTCCATCCGTTTGAGGATGATATGCTCGAGCTTCGTATCAACTTGGTCCCCAAAGATTCTTGCAATTGTTCCCGTAATCTGGAGACGAATTGTGTTCCTCTCGTTGGATATAATGGTCTTCGGCACTCCATGCAAACAGAGAATTCGAGCAATGTAAAGTTCTGCATATTTCTCGGCGGTGTACCGAGTATGTACCGGTATGAAATGAGTAGACTTCGTCAACCCGTCCACAATGACCCGTATTGAGTCATGCTTTCGTGGACTTAGTGGTAATCCAACGATGAAATCCATACCGATGTCTTCCCACTTCCATTCAGGGATACTTAAAGGTTGTAAGGGTCCCGCTTGCTTCAAGTGCTCGGCTTTGACCCGTCGACGGACATCACATTCATTGACATACTTGGCTATTTCTCGCTTCATGCGTGTCCACCAAAATCTTTGCTTTAGATCTTGATACATCTTGTTGGTTCCGGGATGAATAGAATACTTGGACATATGAGCTTCATCCATAATCTTCTTGCGAAGAGATTGATCCTTGGGTACAACCAATCGATTCTGGAACCAAATAACTCCCTCGCTATCTTCTCGGAAACACTTGACTTCGCCTTCCTTGAGTCGTCTTCTTATATGTCCCATACCAACACTCTTCTACCGAGCTGCTATCACTTCCTCACGCAAGGTAGGGATAAGAGCCAAATTTGTTAATGCTCCATACGGAATAATCCGAAGATTCGGTTCCTCACTTCGAGTGAAGATGTTTGCGCCCCGAGTTGAGCCATGAGGTTATTGCAATGAACCTTGCGACTTAAAGCATCGGCTACCACGTTTGCCTTGCCAGGATGATAGTGAATCTCCAGCTCATAATCTTTGATTAACTCCAGCCATCTTCGTTGGCGCATGTTCGAATCAGCTTGAGTGAAGATGTACTTGAGACTCTTATGGTCCGTATATAAGTGTACTAAGTTGCCTAAAAGGTAATGTCTCCAGCTCTTCAATGCAAGTACCACCGCTGCTAGCTCCAGCATCATGGGTAGGATAGTGTTCTTCATGACGCCTTAATTGTCGAGATGCATAGGCAATCACTCGTCCTTCTTGCATTAGAACACACCCAAGTCCCGTTCCCGATGCATCACAAGACACATCAAAAGGTTTTGTCGGATCCGGCTGAGCAAGTATCGGAGCCGTGGTCAGCAATTTCCTTAAGGTTCGGAAAGCTTCTTCACACTCTTGACTCCATACATACTTCTTATCCTTTTCCAATAGTTTGGTCATTGGCTTGGCGATCTTCGAGAAGTTAGGAATAAACCTTCCGTAATAACCAGCCAATTCTAAGAAGCTTCGAATTTGCGAAACCGACTTCGGCGGCTGCCAATCCATTACTTCCTTAACTTTGCCGGGATCAACCGCCACTCCTTCAGCTCGATATAACATGACCTAGGAACGGCACTTCCTTTAGCCAAAACTCACACTTGCTGAACTTAGCATAAAGCCGATGATCCCTTAGTCGTTGTAACACCACTCGTAAGTGATTAGCATGTTCCTCTTCCGACTTAGAGTAGATCAGGATGTCGTCAATGAACACTACGACAAACTTGTCCAGCTCCGGCATGAACACAGAATTCATGAGGTACATGAAGTGTGCTGGGGCATTAGTCAATCCAAAAGACATCACCGGATACTCATAAAGTCCATACCCGGTGAAAAATGCAGTCTTCGGTATATCTTCGGTTCTCATCTTAATCTGATGATATCCCGAGCGAAGAACTATCTTGGAGAAGACTTTAGCTCCCATCGCTTGATCAAACAAGATATCAATTCTTGGAAGAGGGTACTTGTTCTTGATAGTAACGGCATTCAAAGGCTTATAATCCACACATAGCCTTAATGTCTCATCTTTCTTCTTTACAAACAAGGTCGAGCATCCCCATGGTGACGAACTTGGTCGTATGTACCCTTTGTCCAATAATTCCTTTAGTTGCACCTTCAGCTCGCCAGCTCATTTGGCGGCATCCGGTATGGTCTCCTTGATATTGGTGCTGTTCCAGTGCTGTAACTCTATCTTAAACTCTACCGCTCTATCTCGGCGGTAGTCCCGCAAGTCGTCTAGAAAAACATCCGGATACTCACGTACTATAGGTATATCCTCCGGACTCTTACTCACAACCTTATTGACCATTGGCAGCATAGCTTGAGGGAAAGTCAAGAGCAAGCAATCTCGACCATGAACAGGAGAGTTCGGATATACGGCTCGAGATGCTATATCCAATACTGCCTTATGGAAATCCATCCATTGCATGCCAATAATTGCATCTAACCCTTGCCCATCTAATATGATCAAGGAAGTGGAATAAACCTTGTTACCCAATCTTAATGGCATGTTGGCAGCTGCTTTCATTGGTAAGAATTTTACCCCCGTGTGTTGAGATAATATGTGTCCATGTCAACTTAGATGATGTGATGCAATGCTCAAGCAATATATGACTTGTCGATAAAATTATGCGTAGCTCCCGAATCAAATAAAACCATAGCAGGATGTTCAGCGATAGAAAACATACCCGCTAAGATTTGTCCTCCTTCGGGTTGCTCCTCGGCCGTAGTAAAGTTGGCACGACCAGTCTTCACTTGGGTATTCTTGGCTGGTGCCCTCTCGCTGGTTCTCGCGGCTGCCCTTGAGGTCCGGGTGCATATGGTGCCTTCGAGGATATGGACAACTGCGGTAATAATGTCCCGAACGACCACAATTGAAGCATGGCGGTCCATTCTCGTTGTGGTGCTTGACCCATCGGTCGGGGATTCTGGAAGTTCTCGTTGTCGATAGGGCGGTCGATATCGATTCGGCCGCTGTTGCCGTGGTTGCCGGGGTGATTGATTCTGCCGGTAGAAATTGGGACGAGAGGGTGTATGCTGATAACGCCGACCCGAGGGTGCAGTGTAAACCAGCCTGTACTTGGATGGTCCCCCACTTCCTTGTCCCGTAGTCGGCCTCTTCTTGTTCTTCTCCGTCCGATGAAGACGGATAGAGTCTTCTAGTGCAATAGCGTCACTCACAAAGTCGGTGAAGCCGTCGGCCTTGTTTAACACCAAGCGAGACCGTAACTTAGTACTCATTCCCTCCTTGAACAGGTTCTTCTTCTTGGCATCGGTGTCCACATGTTCGGGAGCATACCGAGCAAGGCGATTAAATACCTTGGAGTAGGTATGCACATTCATGTCGCCTTGCTTCAGGGATAAGAATTCCTTTCGCTTCGATTCATCAAGCCTTCGGGAATATGATGCTCTCGGAAGGCTTTAGTGAACTCTGCCCATGTATCTTGATGTCCCGCAGGAAACATGGCTTTGTAGTTGGCCCACCAAGCTCCAGACAAACCCTTGCAACTCGCTGGGAAGCGAAGAGGGTCTTCTCGATGATCTCGTGCACGGGAACAATTCCAGCTTTGACTCAATGGTGCGAAGCCAATGATCAGCTTCCAAGGGTTCCCCCGCATCCGAGAAAGTCGGAGGGCGAACCGATAAGAAATCCGAAAAGGTCACCCTTTCTTCTCGGTGCATTACGGCCCCGATGACGTTCCCGTGGAGCCGTGTTACGAACCAATTGCTCCAATAATTCCCGCTGCTCCGCGCGAGAATCCAAGATCTGCTGCAATAGCTTGAGCCGGTGTCGGGGTGGTAGTGGTGTTCCCTCCCCGCGTTGAGAACTCTCGGGCTCATCACGTCTCCTTCTTCCAACCATTCTCGTCCAAGGAAATTTTACGTTAGACATCTTCATTCGAACATAATAATGGGGAAACAGGAAGACGTAGATGAGAACTCCAATCTTATGCATCAATCCATCTTTATTAAAACACCACCAATCCGTAAACACATGTTTATACATCCACGTTACAACGATTTCTATGGTACACTCATGCGTGATTACATCACGCCCGTTATTTAACTAGCGCCTAAGGTACATACTAGTTTCCTCACTCGCCATTAACTCGCACTCTACTACTCTTCACGAAGCTTGGAGGTCACTTCCTGGCTCACGTAACCGCCCGTCTCGGATTCTCGCATCCTCCGGCCGTGGAATCTCCGTGAAGTCTATAACGGAATCCACATCCATTATCTCTTCAGATCCTCTTCTTCTTCTTCGGACTCAACCTCCATAGGAATCTCCTCGCGCTACCGGCTCACCTCCCGGAGGTTGTTGTCCTATTGCTTCATTCATTATGGCGTTGTGTGCTTGCAATAGATCTTGCTCTAACCGAGTGATCAATGCATGAGCATTTGCTAGCTGCTGATCCTTAAATTGAATCTGCTGCTCCTCGTTTAGCAACTCGCGCCTCCCTAATTGCTAACAATTCCTCCTTTTCCTGCAGCTGTCGCTCCAGACTCGACTACACGAACATCTTCCCTTGATCCTCTTACTTCACTCACACCCGTACGTGTGCTGTCCATCTCTCGTGAAGAAGTAAGAGCATCGGATACAAGTAGAAACTACTCCCAATATTTCAACACATTTGTTCATTCTAGCAACTGCATATATATATATATATATATATATATATAGTAGCACTACTTCCTTCCCACTCGTTATTATTGATACAACTCAAACCCACTTCGCGTACACTCCCAACTGCCCAACCTCCGCTAGTACCCTATATACATCCGACCTACGTCGGCGAAATGTGGCTACCCTCCTACATTAGTGAAAACACAACAGCACTAAGCCGACGGCGCGTGATCTGCCGCCGTCCGACTCGACGTCCCAAGCCGGCGACGCGGGTGATGGCTCGTAGTCCATCCCGGAGACCTCCTCGTCGGGTGGACCCTGCTGCTGCTGCTGCTGCTGCTACTGCTGCATCTGCTGCTGCAACTGCTCGAACTCATCGAACAGGTCGTCGTGGTCGTGGAGCAAGTGCGTGGTGTGCCTCGGCCAGCCCGTTGTACCGCTGCTCGTAGCTGACCCAGCTCGATCTCCCTCGCGACTAGGACCTCCACCAAGTGGTTCCGCTGCGCCGTCACCATGTCCGCCCGTAGCTCCCGATGGTCCTCTGCGGCGCGGGCGGCGTCTCGCTCCTCCGTCCTCGTAGTCAGCTGCGCGTCAAAGGCGATAACCGCCTCACGGTACTCGTCACGCGCGCGGGTCACCTCCACTATCTGCTCCTCCAGCTCAGCCGATCCTAGCGTGTGACCTCCGGATCTCCCGACAGTCCACTCGACAGCGGTGCTTCCAAGCACCCAACCGCCGCTCCCGACTCCGTGTCCTCGGCTCTAAGCCGTGAAGCTGCTGCTCCAGCTCGGCGACACGTGCAGCTCGTGCCTCCTCCTCCTCCCGGGCGCGCTTCCTACCGCGATCGACCGGCATCTCGCAGGGAACATGTTTAACAAGTTAAACACTTCTTCCCACGAGAAGAAAAAAACGAACGGAACAACCTATAAAGTACTACGAACTAGCTAAGTACATACCCAATAGTTATTTAGTGCAGAATTTAACATGATGCATGCTCGGAAACTAGCTATACGTACAGTAGTAAAGAAAACTACGACGAATAGTTAGCACTTCCCAACACCCCAAACGCCGACCAGCTTAATAAAAATCTAACTATTCTACATCCTTATAGGGCTCCGTACTCTCTCGTGTTCTAATCGCACTAAACGTGTTAAGTTTTTGAAAATAGGCTTGTAATGATGTACTCGTTGCCTCCGAACCGCTCCGATACCAGCTGTGACATCCCCTCCGGGATACCCAGGAATCGGAACAGAGGAACACTCGACGAAGCGAGTTACAACAGAAACATCATCTCATACAAGCTGTAATATATACATCATGGTATAATACAACCAGGTTTTCAAAATACAACCATTCGTGCAGCGGAATATAGCATTATTGAAGTTTGACATCCTACGAGTATTCAGCGGAAGCTCGTCTATAATACAACTCGAAAGACTTCACGAAACGTCGTGATGCACCGAGCCCTTCATACAGCACGGTCCTCTCTCATCAAGGTGTGGGGATACGTTCCCACCGAAGGGAACCTCCCTCCGGACATTGCTCCTCTTCCGGAAAACTGCCGTACAAGTCGTGATAATACGACTCCTTCCCCGTAAGGTAACGAACAAACCTTGAGTATTCTAATACTCAGCAAGACCGACCCGTCAACATGGCACGCTAAGGCCGACGCCTAGTATGCAAAGGCTTTCGGTCGTGGGGTTTACTCCTTTGCGAAAAACAGCATTAAAGGGTGGGTCCTTACTTTCAGTACTTTAGCTCGAGATTAAGTTCATTAGCCTTGGGGTTTGCAACCTATCACTATTGCAAACAAGTTTGCAAGACAAGATAATATAGATCATTTATCCTTTCATCCCTCATCTTCATCTTCCAAGTATTTACTACGATGTGACGAGCTAAACAAGCGGTACTCATTATCGCGAGGGACAATGATTCGAATCGATTTATACCAGCCGGCAAAACCCGACTACACGACATATACGTATCACACCGATCGTATACGACAACCTTTCCCGCTAGCACCCGACAGCAGACTAGCCATTTCCAACTCCCCGGTAGTATGGCGACGCCACGACTTCCCTCGTGGTCGACCCATCTCCCTCCCGTGAGACTATCCTCTCACCGACGACCAAGTAAAGAGAGCCGGCTACGCTACATCTCTCGGGGCGATAGGGTACATCAGCCTTGTCGGGCCCATGATACCAGCATGTAGTGCGGTACGTTCAAACTTGTTCAACTAAGCCGACAACGGTACGGTCCTTGACCGACACGGACGGGGCTACCACCTTGCAAGACCTCATCTCCGTCTTGCCCTTTCTCCTACTGGGCCCGTCCTGGCCTCAACTTCATTAACACTCTCATCATCTTTAGTGTCAACACAAAACTCTTAAAGCCTCCATGCTTTAAGTGCCCTAACCAGCTACCGTTGCCACTATGAATTAAGCTTAGCCTCTATTGAGCTACCTGTACCAAGATAGAAATAAACAGATGGAAACCTACCATAATGCATCTAGGGTATCAACCAAACCCTAACACCTAATGCACAAGCATAATTGTACTATGTGATAAAGTAAAATATTTAAAAACATAGGTAGGATGCACCGGGCTTGCCTTGAGTTTGTTCGAAGTTAATCTCCTCGACGGCTGGGTCGACTTCGAGATTCCCGCTCCCGATTCGCCTCTGGTGGAACCTCGATCACTTCGTAACCTAGTCGACCAGACAATGCATCGCGAATCACGATCATGTATGCATGAATGCATATGATGAGAGGATGCAATGGTTCATGAAGTAAGTCTTGCAATAATAAATAATGATTAATGTTTAATTACCTTGGTTAATTAACAAGTTAAAGATAAGTATGTTCATTAAACAAGTAATTAACAATTAAATATGCTGATTAACACATGTTTAATTAAGATCATCATTAATTAATGTTGTTTCCTTAATTACTTAATTAAGGTTACTAATTACTTAAGTTGAATAATTAATGAATTATTCTGATTTATTAGGCAATAATTAAATAATTTCCTTAAATGATTAAAGATTAATGCATTGTGATCATATAAATTAACATAGTTTAAGTTTAATTTTGGAAAATAAATTTCATTATTAATTTCGTCTGCAGTATCTCCTTTATTAAATACAATTAATTTTTACAATTAAACAATTTATTTGCATAAAATAATAACCTTTCTTTAATCAAAGAAAGTAATTAATTACTAATTATAAAATAAATTTACTCAAAATAGGTATTTGAATACATAAATAAATAGAGAATAATTTTATGAATCCAGGGAACTTTATTTGACATTTTTCCGATTTTTCCTGAATTTTCTACGGATTTTTGAAATTTGAATGGAATCTGAAATGAATCAATTCGAAAAACAATTTATGAGCTATTGGGCCGAAAGGCCGTGCCCAATCGGCGCCTTAGTGACCAAGTGGCCCACTCCGGCCCGTAAGGCCCGCGAGCAGCCCGGCCCGAGCCACGGCCGCCGATCATGGCCGTGGCGGCCGGAGCGGCTGCGGCGCCTCGCCGGAGGGACGCGGGAGAAGGGAAGGTGACGGGTGAGTAGGCTCGGAGGCTCGGTGCGACGCGGGAACCGGGTAGTGGGGCCCATGGCGACGGAGGTGGCCGGAAAGGACACCGGCGGCGAGGGGCGGCTCCACCGGAGGTTCGGCGGGGTCACACGCGGCCCACGATGCACCAAACCTCCTCCCGTTTCTTCCTACAAGCATCACGGGAGTGTGGGCTGACCGGCGCCAACACGGTTGACGCGAAGGATGGCCGGAACAGGGCCCGCATCGGGAGCCGTAGGGGAACCGGCGGTCGAACTCGGGAAAAACCGGATTCCGGCCACCGTGTTTGAAAGATGAAGCCAACAGATGTCCTAGGGAATAGAGAGTAGTATAGCGCACACCATGGAAGAAGAATGAAACTTTAAAACTCACCGTGGTGGGTGAATTTGGACGGCGCGGCTCATACTACCGGCGGTGACCTCCCGGGGAAATATGGCGTCGAACACCGGGCTCGGCGTCTCTGGAGCGGGACGGAGGGCCATGAAGCGGTGTGGACAACCCGTGCGAAGCTTTTGGTGGAGCGGCTCGCCGAAGGGGGGCGGAGGCGGCCGGGCTGGGTGGAAGACAGGGCGCGGCGGTGTCCGAACGGGAAGAACAGAGGGGAGAGAAAGGATGAGCTCGGCCGGTTCTTATCCCCCTCGAAGTCTGGTCGGAGCAGGCAGCCTAGGTAGCTGCGTGGAGCCAAGCTCCGCGTGGCGCCGCGGCCGGGGGCGCGCGCCGGAGCCGGCCAGCGCGGCTCGGGCAAGGCGGTGCGAGAGAGAAAGAGAGAAATGAGAGTGACAAAGGG
Source organism: Chloris gayana (assembly GCA_031894775.1). Lineage (NCBI taxonomy): Eukaryota > Viridiplantae > Streptophyta > Magnoliopsida > Poales > Poaceae > Chloris > Chloris gayana. The sequence goes on from JAUNZO010003265.1 coordinate 152,284, forward strand.
GCCCGGGTCATTTTACATAAAACCCCCTGGGTTTTCTACTAATTAAAAAGCAGGTTTCCGGGGCTCCAAAAATTCCGCAAAAAATCAGGGGTGTTCTTGAGAATATTTTAGACACTTTTCCTGTTAAGTCCAGGTAGAAATTCCAAATCATTTTTGAATTAAAATTTCATAGCTAAATTAATAAGGAGATTTTGTTTATTTCTTGCATTTATTTTTGCAAGGCAAAATAATTCCAGGGAATTTTCATTAATCTTTATTTGTTATGCTTAAGCATTAGAAAATATTAAATCTAACTTTTCTTCTTATTTTACTTCCTTTTAAGCATTTCTTTTATTCTTTAGCTACTTGATATTTTATGTGCACTCCTCTTAATACAAAATCAAATAAATAATACAATGCTCATGATGACATGATGCTAATGACATGAAATGCAAGTGTATTCTTGAGAGTTGTTACATTCATCGCAATGATGGTGAGGGATTGTATAAGTGGGAGGCATACCCATGACTTTTCACCATCATTGTTGGCGTAAGTGGCAATTTTGATTAAGAATAGAGGGATCCCATTGTGCAGACTGCAGAGAGACTAACACGACAGAACAAGTGGACCTATAAGCTAGTGATGGCTTGTTGGGGACCAGACCGACCAAATGGTTACCCAATGAGCATGTCATCCGGCATATTCACTTATATTATGCCTTACGCATAAGAATTATATGTAACATACACTACTACAATAACGCTAACTACACCACAAGCACGGTATTGCCAACCTGTAGTTGGTCGGTATAGGCGGTTTAACCGACCTACAGTTGGTCGGTAGAAACCTTTACCGATCTATTTAGTCGGTCGGTAAATGTTTTACTCGACCAACCTGTGCTTTAGCGACCGGTGGTCGGTCGTTAAAGAGAAATCATTACCGGCCAACTCGTAGTCGTTGTAGGTAGAATTAACGACCAACCATCCGACGCTAACAATTCAAATAATCAAAACAGATTCCACCATCATCCACTAGCAATGACATTCCAATAGTCCGGACACAAAATGGTCAATATCTGTAGAAAATAACCATGTTGGTACACCGACCAAGTCTCAAATCCTTCCAAAAGATAATTCATCAAGTGCTTACATTAGTTAACGTACACATAACAACCATAACGTACACAAGGCATAGGTCATGAGAACACTCGTAAGTTTAGCTGATACAATACAGCCTACCAGATGGTATGTTCTAGTACAAAAGAACATCATCATGATACTTCCATTCATTAGTCACTACAAAAGACCATAGTAGCGGTCATTTGAAGCATTCCCCGCTACGTTGCCCTACCGAGCAAGGATCGTGACTATGTGTTGAATATAGTGGTGGACACCACGAGCCTGCAGCTAGGGTGGGATGTCCCGCTACTAATTTTTGAGGCCAGGTAGCGGTTTCGTTAGGCCCACAACTATGGACTAAACGCCATTTAGTTGCGGGCCTAACAAAAGAGCCCACCACGACAGACCACAACCTCCTGCAAATAAGCAGTGGTGCGCACAACAGTGCCACTCACTCGCGCGCCACACCGCTACTTATAGCTAGGGTTAGGGTTAGGGTGGCCCCCTCCTCTTCTCTCGTTCGCCGCCATCTATTCAGCCTCCGGCCACCCTCCTCTCCTCCTCCTCCGCTTCCTCGTCGGATGGGGATTATGGGCCACCGTTGAGGCTGCACACCGAGTGTGTGGCACTCCCGGTGCTGGCGGATGGAGATCCCGGCAAACGCTCCATCGCGCCGCCCCACTCCTCTTCCTCCTCCTTCGGCCCCCGTCGTTCTCCGCCCCAATCCTCCGTGCCACCTACCTCCCGGATCCGGCGCGGCGGAAGCGGCGGTGGTGGCGGTTGCCTCCTGAGGTGCGGTGACGGCTGCCTCCTTGGCTCGACGATCCTTAGACCATGCGGACCCGCCCTAATTTTGTAGCCTTGATTAAGGCATCAACGGCGGTCCTTAGACCACCACCGACACCTTAATCAGAAATCTAGTAACTAGGACAGCCATAGGCATGAGACTGCGACAATGAATGTAACCGTAGTGACAATTAATTGCCCAATGGCGAATTTCGTGTCCGCCACCGAGGTGCCTTTTGGCCTACCGCTACAGAGCAAAATCGTAGTATTGATATTGGAACGAGTGTTCAAACACGGAGTCTATTTATTCTAGATGTGCAATCTAACACCGACTCTTTGGTTTCATAAAAACCAGTACTATATATCTTTATTTTCTTTTCTTTTTCAAGAAAGTTGGTGATTTTGTGGGCTTATAGGTGGTGGCTCGTTTTACTCCTCAAATATAAAGATAATATAATATTTTATTTTTTATTCAAATCCCATATGCATTATTAACACTAATAATCTAAATCAACAACAATGCTCAAGTACATCGGGTGCTATTAGCAAAATTCTTGACATGGAAAGACATTGATGCCAATCTAGAATGGAATTTTGATTTGGCTGTCTATACGATCAACTTGATCAATTGCAATCCACCTAAGCGCAAACTTCACCTTCATGCCAACTAGACTATGGATCTTCTGGTTTTGGATGACTCCAACTATGTGGCTTTTGTATGAGATTTGTAGGCAGACTTCAAGGGTATTGCAATCTCTAGTTAGATAGACCTCGAAGGAGCCATTCGGTTCAAGGGTATAGACTATCACAAATGGCTACTATAGCCACGGTTATGGGAACCGTGGCTACGACCCCGAGGCTAAAAATAAGTGATTGTAGCGACGCAAATCGAACCAACCGTTGCTACAAACTGAACTAAAAAACAAAAAAGAGGGGCCCATGAGGGCACGAGCATCGCCGATCAGCCGGTCACTCGTTGCATGCCCGCCACGCACCACCCTAGGCCCTGCGACGGCTGGATCCACCGCTCCGGAGGTTGCCACTCACCGCGCATTGTCGGAGGAACCACGGCGGCTGGACGGTGCGCCGCCCTCCGCCACGTGGAGGAAGGGGGTCAGGCGGATGCCGGGAACGGTTGGAGGAGGGGGTCGCCGAGAGAGAGAGAGAGAGAGTGGGGGGGGCTGCGCCCGGTGGACGGTGGAGTGGAATGAGAGAGAGTTAGGGTTGGTGTTTTATTTTATATGGTTTATGTGTTTGGTGGGCCGAGTCGGTTGGCCCGTGGCTACAAATAGAGTCTTATTTGTAGCCACGGCCCACATTGTCACGGGTTGTTTTTTTTGTCTCTATTGTGGTTTTTTTCTGAGTATAGTGCATTTTTGTTATAGTGATAGTTCATGACTCATTCTTGGAGGATGCCACATGGAAAGCCATATTTCTCTAGCATTTCATATGCTCTCGGTGTGGTTGAGTTAGAAATGGCAGTGGCCGGTGAGGCCATCGCAAAGGTGAGAAGCATACCAGCCATAGCAAGGAGGGGCATGTAGTGAATGGACATGTTTAGTGTCGGGATGTGTAGTTCGAAAATGATGATCCGTGTAGAGTCCCTAACCTCTCTACATATAGTGAAGTTTCTAATTAGAGATAAATAACATAGTCAAAATCAGATATCTAGCTGGCTGCTTATAGTGTGAGGTTGAGTTTAGAAATTATTCAGAATTAATGTGTGCCTCGAATAGCAATACATGGCAGCAAATTTATATATTGCCTCGCACTTAGAGGTGCACTAGATAAATATAGCATGCAATAATTATACATCACAATTGTAGTTCTGCACAAGGTAGCATATTTGGCAGAAAAATACACTGAAACAAAACATTCTTGTTTCAAACCACATATATGTGATCGTCTTATACCACGTCGAACAAGTCCAAACTTTTATATAGGAAGATTTAATTATGTTTTTTTCTTTATTGTTTAAATTCCCGATCTGCATAATTAAATAACAAAATATATATTTACGTTGAATTTGACCTTTCTTTATTACTCATATTGAGGTGCCACAATGAATGTTCATTCACACTTGGAGCTATTAGCAAACTTGTTGACAGGAAAAGACGTCGACAGTGAAGTAGAATGGAATTTGATCTGGTTGTCAATGCGGCCCACCTGATCTATAAAAACCCATACGAGGAGCAAGTTCACTATCACTCCCTTCAAATTATGGATGGTCTGGTTCTGGATGTTCCCGGAAATGCTACTATTATATAATATTTGAATATTGTTAGCATGAATTCTGCAAACCCCAGGCAAGAGCACTTCAAAGGAGCCATCAGGGCCAAGGGTATAGCCCTTCCCTTCACTCCTTCGGGGAGGATGCCACAAGGGAAGTCATATTTCTCTAACATCTCATATGTTGTGAGTGTTGTTAAATACGCAAAGCTCACTGCAGCCAGTCGGTGGCTGTGGTGCCAGCCTCTTCGACGTGGAAGGATTGTTGCTTTGAAGCGAAGAAACCTGGGCCGCATGGCTCCGCTACCTCCCGCCACCTAGGGTTCCCATCCCGCCGTCGCCTCGGGGCCCCCTCTCCCCTCCCTCCGGGAGCTTCGCCGGTGGTGAGATGGAGAGGGAAGGCCCCCATCCCATCGATCGGCTATCTCATGCGCCATTCTGCCCTCCTTCCTCCAATCTCCACCGCCGCTGCTACTTCTTCCTCCCTCAACTCGCTACCGCCGCCGCCACCGCCACACATCTCATGTTCCTTCTTCTCATCTCCGTCGTCACCACCGGTCTTGTTACCGCCACCGAGCTATTAGGTGTCGTCGGTTGCCTGCACCTTCCCATAGAAACTTCACCCTTCTCTTCTGTCGCTCCCTCTTCATGCATCTCCACAGCCGGTGTGGCCGTCACCCGCTCGCTGTGCGGCCGATCCGTGCGCCCAGATACCATATTTGCCGTCTCCCTCACCGCACTTCGACCCGCAGTACCCTCCTCTCTCTCTCGGCCGGCTCCACCTCCGCCCTCCTCTCTGGCTTGGAGCAGTTGTTTGTTACAAACCTACTATTGTGCTCTATTCAGCTGCTATGGCAGGCAATTGTTATCTAATGATGCTCTGAATAATTGTTGTAATGGAAAGAGGATCAAATTGATATTATACAATTTGTTCTCAATATTTTTGGTTATTTACGATTTACCTTAGGTACCTTTATTTGTTTATGAAATTCCGGAGCATTTTAAATTTTTCAGCATTTTTTTAAATTTATCTTAATTTCTCTCGTGGAGATTCCCAGAGCATTTTTTTTAATTTTTCTGTCTTTTAGCATTTATTCGAATTTATCTGAATTATAACTTCCGTAGAGATTCCCGTTCCTCCCAAACATCAGCGGGGCACCCGAGCCCCGTCGGGCGGAGCCCGGGGCGCATGTGTCGCAGGGATACTCCCGCGGTTGCATGCCCCATCGCTGCCAAACTAAGCCTTATAGATCGAGTGCACCAAACCTTGCAGACATAGGTCTTATAAATCCCTAAGAACCCAGGGTGCTCAGATCTCCCATCCTAATGATGCTCGATCATAATTTAGTGCAGGCTTTACAAATACACGCAGGACTGCGGACAGGCGGAAAGAAGACGAAGCCATCGGCCCATCACAGTACCCATCGTCACTCAGACCACCCGATGGGCAAACGATCCATTATCTTCATGCAGTTCGGTAGGTCCCGACGCCATCACGTTAGGGCGTGCCACCTACCCTGCCTGTTTCCCAAGCGTGTGCCACTCCAGGAATTGTTGTCGCGATACATCCAGAGTAGGCTTGCTGCCACGCCGTTCCCCAGAGCCAGAGTCTGCTTTCTGACGTTTATGTTATTTTGTGCTCTCCGATTGTCTATTCAGTTCTGGGTTGTCCCTGTTGTGGCTTCCACGACTCCTCCACCGAGTCCTCCTCTCCCATCGCGTTTTGTCACCCACCGGCCAGGGCCAGCTCCAGGTGGCAATGGAGGTTGGCCCTCCATTTTTTTTTTTTCGTTCATGTAGAAGATCAGCACCATCTTCTTCAACTGAAACAGATAAAGAAATCAGGCTGTAAATAGTAACAGGGTTTAAGGTGTAAGTTCTAACCCAAACTATTAATGGGTCGACATGTCTTTATTTTTGTTGCATCTTGTACAAGTTTTCATTGCACCTCAAGTATGATGGTATGGCCACGTAGACGGCACTCACCAATCCCTGCTCCCCATCAGAGAGCGTGCACTCGGACCTTAATTATGATGGTTCAGCCGACTTGGCCATTAGTCCATGGAGGTCCGAGTCGGCTGTGACTTGGGGAGGGTTACCGGCTGATATAGAGCCAGCCAACCGGCGTTGCTACAACTCGATCGACAACCTGGTTCTGGTTGCAAGATAAGTGAGAACGAATGTTCCGCAAGAACACATCAGAGAGCGTGCACTCGGACCTGAACTCCCGGGAGGAGTGATCAGGGCCTCCTTGGCCACGTAGACAGCACTCACCGTTCCCTGCTCCCCGCGGTGGACCTGGTCAATCGGGATGCACTCGCCGGTGTTTGTAGACGGAGACGCGACACTCAGAAACGTCGACGTCCATGTGGAGGGTGTCCACGGTGGCGCTGCCGGCGGCGTGGATGAGGACCTCATCAAAGATCTTGAGGAGCCGATGGAGACAAAGGGGAAGGAGGAACAAACACCGACGGAGACCATGTGCTCCCGGGAGTCCTTCAAAGGGGTGCGTCGTGTTCCCTTGATCGAGTTCATATTTTTTTAGAATTTTTAGTTACCAAAATCACTTGTTGGCATCCTCCGGGGAGTAGCCATGGCGCACCGCGTGGTGGCCGCACTGAGTTCCGACCAAATCAGCGCTCTTTTATTTCTGTGGACTAACAATTAAATAATATATGGGTTATCTTACCCCACAGGTTGAGTTTTTTTTAATTTCATTCTATCACATACATACAATTTATAGTTTGTCTTTTAAAACCTGCAGCAACACACGGGCACTTTGGTGTATATTTCTAATCTGGGTGTGATGGATTATTCATATGGAACAGATGAAATTTTTTGACGTGCACAATATTTGCATCTTTTGTTCCCTTGATCCACCAGCAGTATAACTGAAATTATTTAATAATTTTAATATTATGCTGATATTTTTCTTTTGCAGTTATCTTGCTGATATTAGATGCATAAGTCTCTTCTATATTCTAAAAAATGGCTGTATACTAACTGTTGATGGTCCGTTTGTAGTAGCTGGGCTGATTCTTGGGAGTAGGCCGTACGTGGGCTAATTCTTCTCCTCTGCTCCAGATGAAGAAACTCCCTCTGCTTCTGAGCTAAATGGGCTGTAAGGCTCTATGGGCTTTTACCCAAAGCAAACTGAGAAAAGATTCACAGTGATAATGGCCTTCATATAGTTTGTTTGGTGACAATGGGACCGTTTCCAATCTTTCATCTAGAATTATTGTATGGAGAGGGAAATAGATGATTGAAAGAACAGGGAGAAAGCTAAAGCTAAGTGAAGGCTGTTAGAACTAATCATGCATAAACATGAACCAAACAATAGATCGACAGCCTCCGAGACTAGATCACCACATCAAAGAGGGAATGACATTAGAACTCACCATCCCCGGACGAAGCCATTAGGCCAAGCGAAGACCCGTGCCTGCGTGATGCAGGCGTAGTGGTGGTCGGCTTGGGGTAGCGTCGTCCCTCCGATCACCAACGGCACCGGCTGGCGACCGGAGGGGAGGTCGTCGTCGTCGTCCTGCAGAGATGGCGGCGGCGGCCTTCGTCACCGTTAGCAGCGCACGGATGATCGCGTCTAGGGTTAGGAAATGTAGGGGAGGGCAAGACTCGGAGTCGTCGGATCAACCAGAGCCGCTGGCCTCCCCTCCTTTTTATAGCGCTGCTGCGGGACGGGGCCGCAACCAATTGACCTGGTTGCGCCTCCGATCAAGGCGCGAAAATTAAGGGCGTAATTATCTCATTAATTAGGAAATGGTTAATTTCCTTCCCCAAATAACCGGCTGGATGTTGGCCCATACGGTCATATCCTAACATTCTCCCACTTGAGCGTAAGGCTAACGTCATAAGCCCATTCTCGACAAAATTAATGCACCAAAGTAGAGCGTCACAACAGCTGTATTAGTTGCCATTGGGACTTCAATCCTTATAGTGCACCAACAATATCTCGAAATGGTAAACATTATTTCTTAGGGAGTTGGTTGCGTAATTGGCCCATTTATTCCAGAATCATAGGCTCTCCAATAATCCCATGCCGGCTACATGATCACAAAATACATTGGGAGGTAAGCCTTTAGTTAGTGGATCCGCAAGCATTTGCTTGGTACTTATATGGTCAATCTTAATTGTTTGATCCTGGACTCTATCTTTCACAACAAAATACTTAATGTCAATGTGTTTCGCAGCTTCACTTGACTTGTTGTTACTCGAAAAGAAAACTGCAGATTGGTTATCGCAGTATATGGTTAGTGGTTTGGATATGCTGTCTACCACTCGTAATCTGGGTATAAATTTCTTTAGCCACATAGCCTGCCCCGTAGCCACATAACATGCTATAAACTCAGCCTGCATTGTTGACCCTGCAGTAATGGTTTGCTTAGAGCTTTTCCAAGAAATAGCTCCACCAGCGAGCGTGAAAATATAACCTGATGTGGATTTTCTTGTTTCACCGCCCGCATAGTCCGCATCAGCATAACCCACAATCTTAAGTTCATCATCAGACTTTCTATATGTTAGCATGTAATGTTTAGTGCCTTGCAAATAGCGCAACACTTTCATAATGGCATCCCAGTGTTTTATTCCTGGGTTTGACTGAAATCTGCCAAGCGTCCTGGTTATAAAAGCTAAGTCAGGGCGTGTACATACTTGAGCATACATAATACTTCCGACAGCAAAAGCATAAGGGGTTGACTTCATCTGATCAGACTCATATTTATTTCGGGGACACTGATGTATTCCCAGCTTATCGCCCTTAACAATCTGGAGCAGGTGTGGCAGAGCACTTGTGCATATTGTATCTCTTAAGTACTCTTTCAATGTACGCCTTTTGGGAAAGGCCTAATACTCCTTTAGTTCTATCTCGATGAATTTCAATGCCTAGGACATAGGAGGCTTCACCAAGATCCTTCATATCAAAATTAGAGGAGAGAAAACTCTTGGTTTCATACAACATATTCTTACTACTACTAGCCAAGATATATCATCAACATAAAGTACTAGGATGGTAAAATCCTTTCCATTGAACTTAACATAAATGCAATTGTCCACTTTATTTTCTTCAAAGCCAAATTTTCTTATTACTTCATCAAACTTAATGTACCATTGTCTTGACGCTTGCTTCAACCCGTAAAGGGATTTGTTTAATTTGCATCCCATATGTTCCTTGCCTTCCACAACAAAACCTTCCGGTTGAGCCATGTACACATTTTCTTGCAAGTCACCATTTAGGAACGCAGTCTTAACATCCATTTGATGCAATTCTAAATCATAATGTGCTACAAGCGCCATAATTACTCCGAACGAGTCTTTGCTAGACACTCGGAGAGAAGGTCTCGGTGTAATCAATACCCTCTCTCTCGTGTAAAGCCTTTTGCCACAAGTCTTGCTTTGAACCTTTCGACATTCCCTTTAGAGTCATGTTTGGTTTTGTAGACCCGTTTACAGCCCACTGTTTTGGCTCCTTTAGGAATCTCTACTAAGTCCCACACATCATTTGTGCTCATGGATTTCATTTCATCCTTCACGGCGTCGAGCCACATGGATGAATTCTTATTCTTCATTGCCTCTTTATATGATGTAGGATCATTTTCTTTTCCTATGTCATGGACATCCTCAAACATGTACACCATATAATCATCGGAGATGGCTGATCTCCTGGTTCGCTGTGATCTCCTAGGAGGCTCATTATTTTGTCCATGATTATCAGCGTGTTGCTGTGGCTCCTCTACATGAGGCGCACCATTTTGATCATTATTTGCGTGTCCCTCTATGTGAGGTACACCATTATCATTATATGCAGGCTCCTCCATTTGAGGTACACAGCTAGCATTTTCAGCTGTAGATGTTGACCCGGATGGTGCATTTTCTCGAGGTGGCGCCACCAGAAGATGCCCCTACTAGAGGTGTAACGACCGGTGATGCATAGTTATAATGCATAGGAATAAAGGACTCTTGGATCAGCGGTGATGGAACATGCACCCGCTTCTCCTCAAGATCAATTTTCCTAGGAACACTGCTCCCAATAATTCCTTCATTTTCTAAGAACACAGCGTGTCGTGTTTCCACGAACTTAGCATAACTATCTGGACAATAAAACCGGTATCCCTTCGATCTGTCAGGATATCCAATAAAGTGACAGCTGACAGTCTTAGTTTCTAATTTTCTCATGTTAGGATTAAACACTTTAGTTTCAGCGGGACAGCCCCATACACGTAAATATTTTAAACTTGGTTTTCTCCCAGTCCATAATTCATAAGGTGTCTTAGGTACGGATTTACTGGGAACCCGATTTAATATATGTGTGGCTGTCTTTAGTGCTTCCAACCATAATTCAACCGGTAAATTTGAGTAACTTAACATGCTTCTAACCATATCCATAAGAGTGCGATTACGCCTTTCGGCTACTCCATTTTGCTGAGGTTCGCCCAGTGTAGAATATTGGGCTACTATGCCATTTTCCTGGAGAGAATGACTTTTGTAAGCATAGTGTCATGTGCCCACCCTATCTTTTTTATTAGTTATGGTTAAATATAAATATTGAATCTCTGATTATACTATTAAACATGTCAAACTAGTTGTAGACATGTTGTCAATTTATAAATTGAAGTACAAAAATATCAAATTCTGACAAATTCGTTAAATTTAACAGAATTTTATGAATTTATCAGAATTTGATGTTTTTGTACTTCAATTCATGATTTGACAACACATTTACAACTAGTCTCGACATGTTTAATAGTATAATCAGAGATTCAATATTTATATTTAACCAGAATTAAGAGAAAAGCTAGGGTGGGCACATGCCCCTATGTTCACCGAAGTATTTCTCTTTCCTGGAGGTACTTTGCAAAAGGACCGGGAATTTGGCCATAAGTTGCATGTTTACCATAATATTCTCCTCCGCGATCCGACCTCACAACTTTAATCTTTAAATTGTGCTGATTTTCCACCTCAGCCTTAAATATTTTAAATTTATCAAGTGATTCGGATCGGTGCTTAATTGGGTAAATGTAGCCATATCTTGAGTAATCATCCGTGAATGTGATGAATGAATCAAAACCATCCACAGATGCAATAGGAAAAGGTCCACAAATATCCGTATGAATTAATTCTAAAAGTCCTGTACTTCGAACAGCTCCTTTCTTAATTTGTTTCACAAATTTTCCTTTGATGCAATCGATGCATTGATCAAAATTAGAGAAATCTAAGGGGTCGAGAATTTCTTCTTTAATGAGACGCTCAATTCTCCCCCTCGAAATGTGACCTAAGCGACAATGCCACAATTTCAATGAAGTCACATTTTTAGTGGTGCGTTTGCATGAATCATTAGTTGCACAACATACATTCATCACAGTAGAATCATTAAGGGAAAGTAAATAAAGTTGATCCTGCCCATGTAAATGAGCAAGACCCACATCACAATTCTTATACTTAATCAAACATTTCATGTCTCCAAAATTACAATGATAGCCATCAAGGTCTAATAAGCGAACAGAAATCAAGTTTCTTCTTAAGCTAGGAACATAAAGAACATTATTAAGATGAAGCGTGAAGCCGCCGTCTAGTGAAAGTGCAAGTGACCCAACGGCTTCAACATGAGCTTCTCCTCCATTAGCGACCTTTAGGCTTCTCTCCCCCTTCTTACGCTTGTCTTCATAAGGAATCCCTGTAACGAATTACATACATGCACAGTGGCACCTGAGTCAATCCACCAAGTATCTAGTGAATAATGAACATAAAGGGATTCATCAACTTGAGTAATGGAATCATTACCTTCTTAGCAAGCCACTTTAGAAAACCAACACAGACTCTCTGATAATGAGTGGTGTCACCACAGAAGTTGCAACCGTCCTTATTGCCCTTAGAGGATTGATTAGAGCGAGAGCCCTCACCCTTTTCATGCTTAGAGTTGGCAAACTGAGGCTTACTCTTCTTATTGTTGTTATTGTCACCTTTACCATTGTTCTTCCTCTTTTGGCCAACTTGATTGACCTGATCTTTGTTGGCTTTCTTAAGAACTTCTTCCTCCAGAACGGCATGGGAAATGAGCTCATCAATAGTCCACTTCTCCTTCATGTTATTGTATGAGGAAACAATGTTCCTATAATCATCAGGCAAGGAAACAATAACAAGATAGACAAGAAGCTCATCCTTAAAACCCATGTCAGCAGCCTTAAGCTTAGCAGCAACGTCACATAAGTACATGATATGCTCTCTAACACTGCCTTGGCAGTGAAACTTATTGTTAATGAGCTTATACATCAGAGAGAGAGCATACTGCTTTTCATTGCCTTTAAACTTTTCTTCAATGGAGGCCAAATAAACTTTAGCTTCAGTGGAGTCAGGGATTGCTCCCTTTATCCCTTCATAAATGGACATCTTCATGATCTTAAGTGACATCCTGTTGGAACGCTCCCATATAGGAAGGTACCTCTTATATTCATCATTCTTGGTCTCAAAATCCTCCGCATCAGCAGCGGGAGGCTCAGGTTTGTCATTGTCAAGAGCATAATCAAGCTCAAGGACACCAAGACAAATCTCAAGACTGTTCTTCCAGGAGGGGAAGTTGTTGCCATTAAGTTTCTCAATGTCATTAATGGTGGAAATGATGTTCGGAGCTGAATAATAAATAAATTAACATTAGTAAGCAACATTAAATTAATATGCATACAAATAACCCAACGTTGTTTTGGTTAAAATAATGCACATTAACAAATTTTAATTTCACAACACCGTTGGGCAGAAGTGAAAATAAACATGGCAATATGACATATAATTAAATCAACGTTGGTCAGAATTAATTATAAGCCATGTAGAAAATAATGAGCAAAATTCTCTAAATAAATGTCTCGTTGGTTCAATTTAAATTAGAGAACGTGCAAATATTTTAGTAATAAATTAATCTTAAAGTAATAGGCGATTTACAATGCAATTAACTTAATGGAGACAATTAACAAAACATAAAACACTGTAAATTACAAACCTGTGCGAAATCATTATTGTGGCCCAGAAAATGTGACCGCAGCCCATACTGCGGCCTAACAGCACGCGGCCCATCAGCGGAATAGACATAAAAGTAAAGCCGCGCGCAGTGTAAAAAGAAAACAGCCCAGCTCGTAAGCTAAAACATCAGGTAAGGGTTTGGCTAATCTGACCTAGGGTTTCGCCTCTGGTTTTGGGATTTGGGGAAAACGGCTTTGGTGTTTGCATAATTTGATCCGATCTCCCTTTTCTACATGCTAGCAGAGACGAAAGAGCCTAGATCTAGAACAACATGCAGTCATCTAAACTGGACCACTAATTTAGCGCTAATTAGGACTAATTGCATCTTTACAGAGACTAATTGACAACAATTAACCCTAATTAAACCCTAATCAAGACCTTAATCATGATCTAACCGAAGCAAATCGGGGCTTAGGGATCTAGCAGGGGCTAGTTAGGCATCTGATACCAAATGTTAGAACTAATCATGCATAAACATGAACCAAACAGTAGATCGACAGACCTCCGAGACTAGATCATCACATCAAAGAGGGAATGACATTAGAACTCACCATCCCCAGCACGAAGCCATTAGGCCAAGCGAAGACTCGTGCCTGCGTGATGCATGCGTAGTGGTGGTCGGCTTGGGGTAGCGTCGTCCCTCCGATCGCCAACAGCACCGGCCGGCGATCGGAGGGGAGGTCGTCGTCGTCGTCCTGCAGAGATGGCGGCGGCGGCCTTCGTCATCATTAGTAGCGCACGGATGATCGCGTCTAGGGTTGGGAAATGTAGGGGAGGGCAAGACTCGGAGTCGTTGGATCAACCAGAGCCGCCGGCCTCCCTCCTTTTTATAGCGCTGCTGTGGGACGGGGCCGCAACCAATTGACCTGGTTGCGCCTCTGATCAAGGCGCGAAAATTAGAGGCGTAATTATCTCGTTAATTAGAAAATAGTTAATTTCCTTCCCCAAATAACCGGCTGGACGTTGGCCCATACGGTCATATCCTAACAAAGGCTAGTTTTAGTCTTGTAACTCTAAAAACTAGCGAAAGTTTCACGAGGAACTTTTAAGAAGCTGACTACCTCGAATGTCACGAGATCAGAGCTTCATTGGGGACAAGGTAGGCCATGTTGTGGCCCCCTGGTACAGCATATAATTCAGTCATTGCTACTGCCTCAGCCCCTGTTAGTTACTCACTCATGCTCTGCCACTGATCACGACAACACCAATTCTTTGGGCAAGTGTTTGTGTGGATTACAGCTTCTTTATGCTCCAGTCGCCATCAACTCATCATTTCAGTTTCATCTACAGTTGCAAAGACCTGTGTGGTCTGTGTCGAGCTGACGGCCTGTGCATTGTGTGTGCAATCTTCTCTGCCTACGAAACCGGGAAATGCGACGGTTCATCGTTGTGGCCAGAGATAGGAAAGCAACAACTGTATCTGCAAAAGGACAAGCGCGAGGGTGCTATCCACCGCTGCAGTTGGGATTTGGAATATCATCCAACGATACGCCCAGAATCGGGGTCGAAGTAAGCAGAGCATTCTGATGGTGGTTTATGCAATCGTCATCGTATTGGTGACTTTTTTTAACCGAAGTCAGCAGGAGCCTCCTACCTATTTTTGTTTGTATTAATTAACCAAAACTTTATGTACAAACAGCCGCTGCAAAAAAGACCCTACTTAATCGTCATCGTATTCGTGACTTTTATTCGTCCGTGATAACCACCGGCATATATCAAAGATGCAGAAAACGTAACAGCTGCAGGGACTCCTCTCTTGGACACAGGTGCTGGCCGTAAAAGAAACTACTTATATATGCGGAGAAATTTTTAGCTTACGAAATGGAGCACAACAGGTTGAATCTAGTAGAGGCAACAAATCGGGCCTGTCTAATGCGCGCGTGTGCGCGCGGAATCATGGAAGCAAACCTTAGGACAGCTATATAATAAGATAGGTGGATCCCGCATAGCCAGCTTCCGCAGTGAATTCCCGCTTCAAGTTTGCACGTTTACTTTTCCCGCTCCGTATAGTCCGTTCCCTTTTCCGCGCGGGCCGCGCGCCCCAAGTTTACACGTTTCCTTGTCCCGCGCGGACCGCGCGCGCTAAGCTTGCCCGTTCCCACTATCTAATAAAAATTATAAAAGAGGTGCACACCAAAGAAATCCATCTATGTACCGTAACCAAGTGAACCTGTCCACACTACGTATTTGCCATCATGTGCTAAATAAAATATATTTTCCTTGCCTTATTTTTGGCGTCAATTAAAAATCTTTTTTGTTATAATAAATTGGAAAGAATTCTCCGAATAACCATCCCGTGCCAATTAATCAGCCTATGGAACCACGTCCCCCATGTTACCCCTGATCGAAACCTCCTCCGCCGTATCTACAACAGTACAGCCTATGAAGCCATCCCAACCCAATCTCCAGCATCACCGCAACCAGCCAATCTTAATCTTAATCTTAATATATCTAAAACGCGTGCGTTTACTCGTAAAAGAGCCACGCCACGTCATCACGCAGGGTTACAGCCGTTAGATCGATGAAGGAACAAATATATCTAAAACGCGTGCGTTTACTCGTAAAAGAGCCACGCCACGTCATCACGCAGGGTTACAGCCGTTAGATCGATGAAGGAACAAAAAACAGCCGCTAGATCCATTCTCTAGGATTTTTCATTGAGGCCCTTCTAGAAATGTCTAAACTACATCTTACAAACTGGTCCTCCCACCTTCTCTTAGATTCATTTTGATTAAAAAAATTGAGATCCTCTCCGTCCGCCCATCGTCTTCCTCCTGCTCCATTCCAACATCCCGGCGGCGGCGGTGGCGGCGGCTCGGCGCGGGCTAACGGCGATCTCGAAGCGGCCTACTACAAGCAGAAGGCACACGACGGGCACTATTCCTTCCCGTTAGCACGGCGATCCAATAGAGTCGGAGCGTCAATGGGTGCGTCGTGTGGAACAACCTCTCTCGCCGTCGTGCTTACTACCGCTGGTCCGCTACGGCTGCCCGGAGCGACGAGGGCGCCACGTACAGGACACGGGACGATACTGCGCACTCGGTCAATACCGTGCCGACGCGCAAGCCCATGCTTGGCGAAATCACTTCCCACGGGCACTTCTTCTTCCTCTACAACAGCCTGGCATAACGTCCATGCTTTTTTGCCTTGCTTCTCTGCTATGGATGGCGGGGTGAACTCGCATCTCAACCTGGTAAGCTCCGTCCGCTCCATGGCTGGCTGCAGTGAGGGTGAGGCCGAGCTCGAGCGGCAGCTTTACTCCACATTCCATATCATGCATTCATGCTGCTCGATGGGCACATCTTCCCTCACCGGCCACAGCACAACTCCTCTTTTTGCACACAATACCTCACCATTGATTTTAGTTAGGCTTGATGGCACATCACGCCATGGCAGGAGATGAGAAACCAAGATACTCCTTTCATTTACCCACACCAGAACCTCCTCTGTCCTCCCGTAGGTAACATTTTTCTCCTTTTGGACTTTGCAATTAATTGAATCTTCAGACCAGCTGCAATGCTATGCTTGCCACTGAGGCTTTGATTGGGTACCAGAGCTTGTTTTTAAATCTGATCATCCCGTTGCACTGCTGCAGTCTCTAACGTTTGTCCTTTGAAAGGAACACAGACCCACCAAGTGCTTCATGCTTTGCCTCTAAGAGAACAATCTTCAATCAGTTAGTTCACACTTGATATCTCCTCTTACCAGTGGACCTTGCTTAATTGTGGTGTTTAGCTATATAAAGATTAATGGGGCACCTCCGTAAAAAAATAATGACTGGATCGTCTGTCCTTGTATCAAATTATACTCGGGACATATATTTATGGTACATGGATTTCATATTTTCAAAAGTTGTATTTAATACACAGAAATCATAGGCCTTGGACAAACAATTTTTTTTAAGAAAGATTTTTTTTCTTACAGATTTACAAGTTCTCACTGGTCTTTGCAAGTTCGCCTAATGGACCCCTTCTATAGTTTAGGTCTGGCCACTGTCCATATTCTATAACATTTAGCAACTGACATACTGGTGAGCCTACATTCTATACTTCAATTTTCAGTAAGAAATGTCAGGTGAAAACACTCAATTTGAAAATGTTATCTCATACATTTGTTAGCAATTAGTTGAGATGTGTTATCGAGTTTATTTTGTAGTTCTAAAAGAACACTTCCAATAGTATTTATCTTAGTGACAGAGTATAAGCATAAAGCTGGAAATAAAAAATGGTGAACTTTGCAGTGGCATAAGTGCTCACAAATGTGCTGATTTGCTGTAACAATTCTGGAAATAAGGACATCAAAGTGCTAAACTTTACAGTGGCATATAAGGATATCAAAAATGTACAGTACCATTCTACAGAAATAACAAGTTTGGAAAACCATCAAAGTTCTGAAAAGTTATTTCTAAAACACATCCCAAATGATAACTGCTCATATGCATATACTAAAACTCTTATATCTTTTTCTACTCCACTGTCCAGAGTTAGCTTCAGAACCTTGATGTGTATACAATGCTGATTTGCCGTAACATTTCCTAGCTACTTAACATTGCTAGCGATAGGGATAAATGTGATCATTTTAAAAATAAAATAAATAATTTATTTTTTCACAACAAATCTATCCTAATCTTTCCTCCATATATCAACATCTCCAAGCCACAAATAAAAATGATCACATTTAAAACACTCTGGTTTTTCCCACAAATAAAAAGAGACACAACTATGAAAATTCTTTAGTTATTTGTAAGAGCTAAGCTACTACCCACCAGCACTTTTATAAACAAAATAAATAAATAAATGACGACACCATTGTGAATGGTTAACATATCAGATTTTGAAAATCTAATCATCGGTACTTATCTTGAGTTTTTTTTTCTGTGTGAATCCAAATCTTGAGTTTAATTTTTATTCTAATAATTTTGATCCCCATGGTGGGACCTATTTCAAATCTTTTTTTTGCATTGAATCCTTTTCTCCTCCGGGTGAATGAACATAGTCCCTTATCTTCCCATGCAATCACAAGTGTTAACAGAGAAGTTTCTGTAATATGGTCGATTTAAGGTGATTTATTTTCAGTGCTAAATTTACATTCCATTCTGTACCGCAATAGGTCCTATTCAAAAAACCTATCCAAACCAACTCATTCTTTTACAAGTCTCTCTTTTTTATTTTACAAGTCATGAAATATATCTTAATTTTGTATGTTTATTACAACTCCTCTATCTTGAATAAAGAATGAAGCATGTAACATTTTGATGCATGTCTCTTTGTAAAAAATGATGAAATATTCCTTATTTTCTAAGATTTTATCAACTGTAAAATTTTGCTATCGACGAAATAACACTAAATATATGTTAGACACTATGGTAACTCCAATTAGGAATAGAGTTGTTAATAAATATATTTTTTTTATCAGAAAAAATGATACTAACATTTTTTAGATATGGTCTATGTACAATTATGAAGGATAATTATAACGGACCACATGGTAAGCTTTTAATTTATCTATATATACATGATGATATGGATCATTTTATATGCATTGTTTATATTTGACTCATTGATAAATATATACTAAATAGTGATGGGCCACAACCGAAATTGCAAAAACAAAATAACACGTTACGCGCGGCAAACGCCGCGCAATATTTTCTAGTCCACAACTTGAAACCCCCTCCCACCTGGTGCCATCTTGATTTGTTGCAGCAGCTCCATGGAATCGCTGGCCAGAATCCTAATTATGCACGCTGACGTTCATCGGATCTAAGGTATCTCCCGTCGCCGAAACTTATTGATCTACAAATGATCCTGCTGCGATTTGTAACCCTGATCATTAGATCCAATGCCTGCACCACCTGAATTCTCCTTCTAATTGATTTCCTCTCCCGATCTGTTGCCTAGTGTTGTTAATCTCCTCCCTTCAGGTATTAATAAATACGACTTATTTTCCATATACCTGCGTAATTATGGTATATTGGCTGGGTGTTATTGTTTTAATCAGGAACCTTCTGTTCAATTATTTTCCAGTTTTTGTATGAAAATCCAGAGACAATAATTTTGCAGTCTGACTAACTAGAATTTCTCGCTCTGTTCTTTTTTATTTCCAATACAGAATCTAGAGCCAAGATGGGCATTATAGAACTATTGATTGAGAAACCAGAGTTCAATGTAATGTGCAGCATCTGTGAAAATCTTTTGCCACATCAATATTGGAGTGAAATTTATGATGATGATCACTAGATAAGACCAAGTTCAACCGCAACATTATAATGATGATCCCAGGATGGGAGTGAAATTTAGCTTTTCTTTATTAAAAAAAGATAGTAGTGTGCTAATATTTTTTTTTCAAATGAATGAATAATATGTGTGAGATAATACAGAGTAACCAAGGAATAGGTAAAAGTAGTTTGAAAATACAAATATCTATAATCTGCAAATGGTATGAATCTCTTCTGGCACCAACTGTTTTGTAGTGACCTGTGAAGCAAAGGTGATAATTTCCGACCACAAGTATTGAAGTTGAGAACAAGGTACTCACAAACTGTTTTCTAGTAATAGTTGTTTATTATGAGTTATGACAGACAAATATTTCATCATGCAGAGAATTGAGAATGATGGACCTAATTCACAAGACTCAATGAGTGAATAGCAAGATAAAAGTTATCATTCTACCATACATGTGACCATTCATTTTTTGTTTAGGGCTACAACACATTATATTCAAACTTCATTGCATAACTTAATTATGTATAGAGCTAATTAGTAAGCCCTAAATTGATCATTGTGTGAGGTAAAATTTGATAACTATTGATAAACATTTCACTCTTACTGGTTATGAATGTCTCACTTTTTGCAGGTTAAAAGGTTATTGGTTGAATTATTCGTACAGCCTACTGATCATGCCACGAGGATAAAGAACAGTCTACCATGAATATTAGTTGCAATAGATATATATTTTGTATTTATTTGGAGTCATTTGACTCACATTATATGTTACAATTTTGTAAGGATACCCCAGTGGATGTATAAGCAATTTAGTGAACACTTTTCTTCCTCACTAAATGCTCATTTGGAGTTGTATTATACTGTTTTCTGGAATGATGAAATGAACAATTTATCCTTGTGTGGTACCATCAATTGAAAACAGGAAATAGTGCACATTTAAATAATATGTATATAAATCATATTAATGTGTGGTCAGAAGTCTTAATGTGCCTGGAATTGTGTGTCTGATATTTGAAAATGTGTTGCTAACAAGTGTTACTAAATCTAAAAATTATGTTGCTGAATTTGAAAATATGTTGCAGTACCTATATGCCAGTGACACCTTTTTTGGAATTTAGCAACACTTTTTGGGTGTTGCAAACATTAACTCTAGCAACACCACCTATAACAACACTTATCTTTTATGTTGCTAGAGACGTTAGCAACACTTATTTGTATATATAACAACACACACCTGTGTTGCTATAAGCTTGTTCTCTTGTAGTGTCCCTTTTTCGCGTGGGCCGCACGCAACAAGTTTGCAACCGTGATGTTTGTTTTCCGCGAGAAATGTAACATTTTTTTTCGTGCCGTCAGACGTGGGTCCCATCAGCGTTTCTCTTTTCGCGCGAAGCGCAAAATCATTCAGGAAATGGGGATAATGGGGTAATAAAAGAGTGGGGAGTTTTACTTTCAATCAATAAGATATATTTTTTATCATTTTTCCATGCTACATAATATATTTTTGAAAGTAGTAGTACTTATTGATTGAAAGTAAAACTCCCCCTACCCTTTTATTACCCCATTATCCCCATTTCCCTGAATGATTTCGCGCTTCGCTCGAAAAGAGAAACGCTAATGGGACCCACGTCTGACAGCACAGAAAGAAAATGTTACATTTCCCGCGGAAAACAGACACCACGGTTGCAAACTTGTCGCGTGCGGCCCACACGAAAAAAGGGAACGGGCAAGCTTAGCGCGCGTGGCCCGCGCGGGAAAAAGAAACGTGCAAACTTAGGGCGCGCGGCCCACGCGGGAAAAGGGAACGGACTATGCGGGGCGGGAAAAGTAAACGTGCAAACTTGGGGCGGGAATCCACTGCGGAAGCTGGCTATGCAGGGTCCACCTATCTTGTCATGTAGCTGTCCTAAGGTATGGTTCCAGTATTCCGCGCGCACGCGCGCGTATTAGGCAGGCCCCAACAAATCCTTGAGAGAACTTGAGAACTCTCAATGATTGTCCACATTCGATGGTTGTCCATAGAGTGAAGACTAAATATCTTGATAGTCCGTAGACATGGATACAACAAAGATATTTGCTAGTTCTCAGTTAACTGATTTTTTAGCAAATAATAAATCTTCTCAGCCTCATATACAATTGAAACAAATCCTTGAGGGAACTTGAGAACTCTCAATGATTATCCACATTCAATAGTTGTCCATAGAGTGAAGACTAAATATCTTGATGGTCCGTAGACATGGATACAACAAATATATTTGCTAGTTCCCAGTTAACTGATTTTTTTGTTAACTAGCAAATAATAAATCTTCTCAGCCTCATATACAATTGAAACACACAATCAGTACTATGACTTTGGTGA
The DNA here is from genome assembly GCA_031894775.1 of Chloris gayana. Classification (NCBI taxonomy): domain Eukaryota; kingdom Viridiplantae; phylum Streptophyta; class Magnoliopsida; order Poales; family Poaceae; genus Chloris; species Chloris gayana. The sequence goes on from JAUNZO010003265.1 coordinate 174,000, forward strand.
GAGTGATTTTGTTGTGGTCATTCGTGAACCAATCTGTTGGGAAGTACGAACTCCGTTTTTAAGTAGACTTTGCATAATTCAGTACTATGGTTTAGGCCTCATTGATGTTCTACAGCATGTTATTCCCTCCTCCAAGAATGTAAGGATTTCTTGACTTTCAACTGTTGTGTACGACCATTTGTCTTGTTAAAAGTATTTACATAAATACAAAATTAATAATTAATACTTTAAATATACCTAATGATAATACAAATTGTAAAAAACAAATTTTTAACAAAAAATTTGAATAAGACGAGTGATCAAAGCTGATATCTGGAATCAACAAATGCTAATATTTTTGGACAGTGGTGGTACTATTAACTAAAAATATTCAAAAAAACGTTTGAAATTAAAATGTTTTCTTAGCAAGTATGTCAATTGTCAAACATACCTCTGGTATAACCTTTGCCCCAATTTATTCGTCATCGGAGTGTTTTTATCCAAATTCAGAGAATATTCACAAAATCTGAACATAAAATTTGTGCAGATTCAGAGAATGAGGAACCTGTCACAGAATGATTAAGGAACCTGATAGAAAAAATAAGGTAACAAATAATTTGTGACAGAGGGAGTGTGTTTTATATCATAATCATGATATCATGCAAATGTGTGTTAACCTATTGATAATTTGGAGTTGATTGAGTTTGTGGTTGTGAACAAAGCTTCGATCTAGAATCCTTTCGGACCAGCTGGGTAAGCTTCCTCCCCTATACTCCTCTTAAAAACACGAGTTGGTGATGGTCGTGGTCCGTCCATGCCTCCCTCTCACCTCTTTGCGCCAACATGTGAGTCCCATACCTGAAATCCTCGGGCTCGACCGCTCCACAGAAAAAGAGAATTCTCTTTCCCTCTTGGTCTGGCGAGGTCACGTTGATTGAGCTTGAAGGCACTACAATTGATTCATGGCAACAAATCTAGCTTTCTTTGAGCTGGATTTGCCGCCCTCTACTGTTTCTTTTTTAGATAAAGGAATGATTCTAGAGACGGAGACCGAATTCTAGAAAATATGAAGCTCTTCACTGTCGCTGTTCCCCTGCCTCGGTTGGCTGAGCGATGAATGGGATGAAGCAGGCAGAGCTCGCATTTAGCAACAATCCCTTTTTCGCGTGGGCCGCGCACGACAAGTTTGCAACCGTCATGTCTGTTTTCCGCGAGAAATGTAACATTTTTTTCTATGCTGTCAGACGTGGGTCCCATCAGCGTTTCTCTTTTCACGCGAGCGCGAAATCATTCAGGGAAATGGGGATAATGGGGTAATAAAAGGGTGGGGGAGTTTTACTTTCAATCAATAGGATATATTTTTTGTCATTTTTCCGTGCTACATAATATATTTTTGAAAGTAGTAGTACTTATTGATTGAAAGTAAAACTCCCCCACCCTTTTATTACCCTATTATCCCCATTTCCCTGAATGATTTCGCTCGCGCGGAAAAGAGAAACGCTGATGGGACCCATGTTTGACAGCACAGAAAAAATGTTACATTTCTCGTGAAAACAGACATCACGGTTACAAACTTGTCGCGCGCGTCCACGCGAAAAAAGGGAACGGGCAAGCTTGGCGCGCGCGGCCGCGCGGAGCCCGCGCGGAAAAAGAAACGTGCAAACTTGAGGCGCGCGGCCCACGCGGGAAAAGGGAACGGACTATGCGGAGCGGGAAAAGTAAACGTGCAAACTTGGGGCTGGAATCCACTGCGGAAGCTGGCTATGCGGGGTCCACCTATCTTGTCATGTAGTTGTCCTAAGGTTTGCTTCCAGTATTCCGCCCGCACGCGCGCATTAGACAGCCCCAACAAATCCTTGAGAGAACTTGAGAACTCTCAATGATTGTCCACATTCGATGGTTGTCCATAGAGTGAAGACTAAATATCTTGATGGTCCGTAGACATGGATACAACAAAGATATTTGCTAGTTCTCAGTTAACTGATTTTTTCGTTAACTACCAAATAATAAATCTTCTCAGCCTCATATTCAATTGAACAAATCCTTGAGGGAACTTGAGAACTCTCGATGATTATCCACATTCAATGGTTGTCCATAGAGTGAAGACTAAATATCTTGATGGTCCGTAGATATGGATACAACAAATATATTTGCTAGTTCCCAGTTAACTGATTTTTTCTTAACTAGCAAATAATAAATCTTCTCAGCCTCATATACAATTGAAACACACAATCAGTACTATGACTGTGGTGAGAGTGATTTTGTTGTGGTCATTCGTGAACCAATCTGTTGGGAAGTACGAACTCCGTTTTTAAGTAGACTTTGCATAATTCAGTACTATGCTTTAGGCCTTAATGATTTTCTACGGCAGGTTACTCCCTCTTCCAAGAATGTAAGGATTTCTTGACTTTCAACTCGTTGTGTACGACCATTTGTCTTGTTAAAAATATTTACATAAATACAAAATTAATAATTAATACTTTAAATATACCTAATGATAAAACAAATTGTAAAAAACAAATTTTTAACAAATTTTTTTGAATAAGACGAGTGATCAAAGCTGATATCCTGGAATCAACAAATGCTAATATTTCCGGACAAGTGGTGGTACTATTAACTAAAAATATTCAAAAAAAAGTTTGAAATTAAAATGTTTTCTTAGCAAGTATGTCAATTGTCAAACATACCCGTGGTATAACCTTTGCCCCAATTTATTCGTTATCGGAGTGTTTTTATCCAAATTCAGAGGATAAGCGAAGACATTTTCTCGGACTATCCGTACCGGTCGCACATTAAATTTATCCTTTAAAAGAAATTTAAATTCGTCATCTAAGAGGAATATTATTTTCTGATCAATAAAGATTCTCTCCTCTCTATCCACCTTTCATACATCCATTGATACTCCATATTCATCCTCCATATTAACAACCTAATATTTTATTGAACCATCTTCAATTACCATCTTCTTTCATCTCTGCTCCTCTTTCTTCTTTTCTTTTCTTTTTTCACTTCTTTCCATTTACAATGGTTTTTTTAGTTTTCCTTTTCTCCCTTTTCTCTTTTTTTCTCTTTTTCTTTGATACGACCGATGCCTAGCAACCGGCCTCCCGATCCTGCCTCGCCTTCCGACACGCATCGCGGCTTGACGCTGCTCCATCGCCTCCCCGCCACCAACCGGCCTCGCCCCTTCTCCTCGCTTCCTCACGCGCGGACCACAACGGATCTAGTGGAAGGGTCCAGCGACAGGGCGACACGAAGGAGGGACCTCGGGGCCGGCGCCCATGGAGAGAGGGGATGGCGGAGAAATGAGATGGAGCTTGGAGCCACGGTCGATGCTCACGACGGCCGGTGTGGGCACAACGCTTCCCTCTCCGGCGACCTCCGTTCACAGAGCCGCCACTCGCCGACCACCCCGTCGCGCACATCTAACAAGGTCACATCGATGACCGGTCTCTCTCTCTCCTTCCCTGTCTTTCCCCATCGGTTTCGGCTCGCGGCATGAGGAGGAGGGCCAGCTGCAGACCCACGTCACGCCGGCGGTACAATGCGCAAATCGGCGTGCGGGAGGGCCGTCTGGAACGGTGCCGTTCCACTTGGATAGAGATTCTCTGCAGTAGCTAGTAAAGCAGGTCAAAATGGTGGGTACCGTAGCATGTGCTACAGTAAAATGTGAGGAGGTGAACAGCTTCTCTCGCATTAATACTGTTCACATGTACTAGACCGGATTTTTATTTTTTTGCATGTTATCGTATCATTAAATATGACACGTTCGTTTCGGATCAAACGGTTGAGAATATGTCTAATGCCGGCTACAGTAGCCCTTTGCATTTGCTAGTTGTCAATGCAGAGGCTCAATCCGTTCCACTTCTAGTGGGTGGTGATTTTTTATAGGGGCACCAGAAGGTGAGTGATTTTTTATGGGGCACCAGGAGGCTAGGAGTCACGTGAGGGGGCCGCCTGTTTAGAAAATTCGATCTTTATGGGGCCCACAAGCATTGCCAAAGATTGTCACCTAACCCCTCCGTCCAAGAATGTAAGGATTTGTTGACTTTCAACAGATAGTGTTTAATCATTCGTCTTATTCAAAATATTTACACAAAAATAAAAGTTACTAATTGATACTTAAAATATAGCCGGTGATAAAAAAATTATAAAAAAATAAATAATATTTTAACAAAAAAATTGAATAAGACGAGTGGTCAAATCTGATCACTGAAAGTCAACAAATGCTTACATTCTTGGACAGAGGTAGTACTACGAGACAGCAAAAATATTACTATGCACAGTGCAACCAACAATTCTTTTGCAGCTACTGTTGCAATACAACTAGCATGCACCATTTTTAGGACAAATTATCCTCGCGTTTCCTTTTTGATAATTAGTTTCCAATGCTGGCAGCCATAAAGACCAAACATTTTCTTAAGAAAATATTTGGAACTATAAGAAAATTTTCACAAACATTGCAAGTAATGAGTTTACATTGGAATTGAGAAAATTTAAATGTGTCTTGCAACAATATATTTGCATATTGTCAATTTAAACTGCAATAATTTAAAGTTGTTAATTTAAACATAACAAGGTACGGAAAGGCTATAGTGGAATAAAATTGTAATTTAAAGTTAGAAGAATCTAAGTGGTTATTTTTTTTGCAAGGGCTAAGTGGTTATTTAGGAATAAAATATTAAGAACATTTAAATGAAAATATCACAAATCATTTTATTTATATTAAATGATATTTTTTGAACCGTTGCAACGCACGGACATCAAACTAGTTACATGTCACGTCTACCTCACCAAATCAAGTATAAAAAACTCATTTGTGCAAAGCAAACTGTGCCACCTGCTATCCTCCGAAAAATCTTAATCTCTGCAACACACGCTAACACGAAATCCTCCTAACACGTGCGCTCCACCGCGGGCCCCACAGGACGCCAGCCTTTCCGTGTTGTCTTCGCTGCTCAGCCACGTCCTCGCGTCGCGTCGCGTCGCCGTGGCCGTCATCGTTCTGGACACACTGCGGAAGTGCGGAGTGCGGACGCGGCTCCCATAATAATCCCCCTTCAAAACCGTAGGATTCACTAGGAGGGAGAAGGCTTCCGCATTCGCGCACCGATCGAATCAGGGTCCTGTTTCCAGGAGAACCTGCTGCCGAGCGGAGAGATCTCTCCTAGTTGACCCAAGATTCCCCTTGCCTTCCGTCTCGCCGCGGAATTCCGGGGTGAGTCTTAGTCCTGTTCTTGCGCCGCCCTCCATTCTGCTACTGTTCTTCCGTGGAATCCGATCCTGGAGTCCGGGTTTGGCCTCCAAAATCCGTCACTGGATTTGCTATTGGTATGATGTATTGTTTTTTGTTATTCACTCCTACTATCAGACAGTGTGGGTGCACTTGGTTGCGGCATAACTGTGTTTTCTTTCCTTGCTGGACATCCGCGTTTAATTTCTCTGGTTCATGCATGATTCCTGTGCTGGAGACCTTGCTGTGGTCGTATGCGATTTACCTCTTAACGAATTCTGATACTGTACTAAATATTGATTCAGTGCCTGATTTGTAATTGAAAGCATGCTATGATTTAGTAAACACATTACTGTGGATAACGTATTAACGTGCACTATGAATTCCATTCTGCTCCCAGGGAAAGTCTTAAGGAAATAAAGAAATGGTAGAAAATGGTGTGATTGAGCAACCAAATGGTGTGTCTCAGAATCGTTCACCTGATCAAATGGGTGCTGATTCGGTGAGTTCTTATACCTCCTAAATTCAAATGAGAGCTTGGATCTGCAACTAAACTTATGCATGCTGGATTGATTTTACTAATTCTACTATTGTGTTTAATATCAGGAAAAGGTTGATTGATTTTACTAATTCTACCATTGTTTTATATCAGGGAAAGGTTGATTGATTTTACTAATTCTTTTATTGTGTTGATATCAGGGAAAGGTTCATCCTGGACGACTTCCAGTGTTGACTTGGGAACATAAGCTTAGTCAAGCTGGACATTATTTGCCATCATTCAGACTTACATGGAGGGAGATACGGCAGCTGGTATTCTCCTATTATTTTATAAGATCTCAGTTTTTTTTTAATAAGATCCTATCCTTTTTGGTATACTGAATCTCATACTTCAAAGTTGTATCATGGTTCTTTCTTATTTTTCTTTCAAACACGTACCTACTTTAAGCTTTACCCATTTCTGTAGGCTGGTATTGGGTTTCGTCTCAGTCGGCATATCCTTGAAGAAACTTCAAAAGGACGAGTATGTTTGACTGTTCATCTATAAGAATATTGATTCGTCATTCTCCGTATTTCTATATTCATGCTACGTGTCAAGCGTGCTTTTTTTTTGCACAGATTGCTGTTATTGATCCCATGAAAAAGCGGATTGCAAAATCTGGTCAGGGTGTTCCACTTGGTGGTATTGGGTATGCCTTCTTTTCCCTTACTAACATGTATTTTGTAGTTCCTGAGTATTGTTAATGTTACATTTGCAAAGATAATCAGAATTCCTACAACCAAGTCATTTATCATGTTTACTGCTATGACGTCTGGGTCAGAGTTATTCATGGATAGGAAATTCTCTTCTGTCATTGTACAGATTAAGGGCCAGAAATTGTTTGGCATCTATAAAGACAATAGCACCTCAAATGTCAAACTGTTATATTAGTATTTCTCCTAAGAACATAATTTTGGAGGAGACATGAAAAGAATGTAACCTTTGATTTGAAACTTAACTGCTACATTTATACATGTTCTAATTGTTAAAACTGTAGTGCAGGAAGTATTGGAAGAAGCTACAAGGGTGACTTCCAACGTTGGCAGTTGTTCCCAGGAGCCTGCGAGGATAAACCTGTACTAGCAAATCAATTTTCTGTAAGTCTTCAATACTTGGTACACTTGTTGGCTAATGATTATCTAGATTTGGCACACTTGCTGGCTTATTCCTTTGCCTAATGATTATTTAGATTTGGTATACTTGTTGGCTTAATGGTCAGACTTGTCTTTATTTATATGATTGGCACAGTAATTATTTGATATAGAAATAAAAGTACTCCCATTAGTTGATGAGAGCAATGATAAGAAAGAAATTTTTTGAATACCAATATTATCTTTTGTTGCTTATGTACAATGTGTTCCACTTGTAGGTCTTTGTTTCCCGCGAAGGTGGTAAAAAATATTCCACTGTGTTGCATCCGGGGAGACCAGATTTGCCGAAGTAAGTATCCTTGAGCCCCCAGTGTGACAGTTTGTTTAATTCAAAGTATTTGAGAAAATTCCTTAGAGCTTTTTAAATGCAGAGGAAGTGACATTTCAGGAATAGGATCGTGGGACTGGAGTATGAGTGGAGAAAACTCTACTTACCATGCTCTTTATCCAAGGGCCTGGACGGTATATGATGGTACTGCTGTAACTGTAACTAAAGAGTTCTCTGTTCGGTAAATACCTACTTTTGTCTGAATTTGGATTGTGCTTTGTAGGAGAACCTGACCCGGATCTCAGTATAGTGTGCCGTCAGATTTCTCCGATTATTCCACACAACTATCAACAGAGCAGCTATCCAGCTGCTGTATTCACTTTCACAGTAAGAAATGTCTCCTGGAAGTGGAACTTCTTCAATATAATAGTTTAATTAGTTTTATTTTTATGGTATATTGCTCTACACCTTAAGAAATCACATAATTTTTTCAGGTATCAAATTCAGGAAACACAGCTGCTGATGTAACACTGCTGTTCACATGGACTGTAAGTTCCATTGTGGATTTTAGTTTCATGGCAAAATATCAATAGGCTTTATCGTCATTGAAGATCTACATTTTATATCTCTGCTCTGCTTGATCATTTACCCCCTTGATTTATGTTTAAATCCATGCAGAACTCTGTTGGTGGAAGATCTGAACTCACTGGATACCATTCTAACTCTAGTATGATGTAAGGAAACTGGTGAATTGGATTGTCTACCTTAATTTTAAGTCTTGCGAGTTGTTTGGTTTACATTCCTAATACATATGTCAATGCATGACAGAGAGAAGGATGGTGTGCATGGCGTGCTGTTACATCACAGGTAGCTAAAAGTTTCAAATCCGTTAAATACATGCCAATATGTTCTTGGCATTATCATACTATGAAATGAACTGGACTTCTTGACCTGTATATGAGAGCAGAACAGCCGATGGACAACCACCAGTAACTTTTGCTATAGCTGCACAAGAAAAGGAGAATGTTCATATTTCTGAATGTCCTTATTTCATAATATCTGGATGCTCTGATGAATTCACTGCAAAGGATATGTGGAATTATGTCAAAGAGGTTTGTTGAAGCTGGAATACTCTGTAATAGTTGCTTTTTGTTTGGTAAAAGTAATTTAATCCCCGACATGTATCATATTGCTAAGTTTTTCATTACTTTACATGCTTTAATTGAACAAGAATCTATTGTTCAGCGTCATCATATGAGTCTGTATAAACAATCATGAGGAATCATATATTCTCTTATAAATGGCATCAGATCTATTTTTAAAGGAAAACTCAACCTTCCTTGGGATCTAGGTGGCAGTGTATGTCAGAGTAAAAGGCATCTAATTTAAGAGAACCCACATTGCTAGACTAGTTCCCATGAGTATTTTTGTTAAACAAGTCAAATTCTTCATCTGTATTTGAAATCTTAATCTCGCACTTTGTCTGTGGAATATGTAATCAATCATACAGCTAAAACTATTCCAAACAATAGAAAGTGGAACAATTTTCTGTTGGCACAGATCTGAATATTTAATTTCACTATGCATCCTAGTTAATGCAATATTGCATATTTTGAAAAATATGTAGTGCCAAAAGGGCCTGTATATGTTGTCTATGTTTCATAGGTAATTGAATTCCCTAGAAATTATTTTTGTAGTACTATGATATGCTTATACAACTTTCTTCCATTATTGCAGCATGGATCGTTTGATAATCTTGATCCTATTAAGACGTCTATGTGTTCCAGAGAAGGATCATCTATAGGGGCAGCCATTGCCGCTTCAGTTAAGCTAGCTCCCAAGGAAACCCAGGATGTTTCATTTGCACTTGCATGGGCTTGCCCTGAAGTGAAATTCTCCAGTGGAAAAACCTATCATAGGTTAGAGCTGCAGCCAGAAGAATTGATGGACAAAAATGTACCAAAGAGTAAAGCACTTGAAGTTGACTTTGTTACATGTTTTGCAGGCGTTACACTAAGTTTTATGGAACAGATGTTGATGCAGCCGGAACTCTTGCTCATGATGCCATTCTTGGTATAGTCTGATTCCTTGCTTATAGTTGCTGTTGAATAATTCCTCATGTTCTTCATTGTAAAAATGGAATAAAATCTGGGTTTCAGATGAAACCTTATCATGTTTCTGAAATACCTTGACAACCTGCAGTTTAGGCACCGAATAATAAAAGTATATTTTGCCAATTTTTTTATCTGTGATGTATTAATACTTATATTCGTAGTAGTTTATGAAACAATGAAAAGGTAATTAATGTTATCATTGGCAAGCTTTGTCAAGACTCAAGATCTAGCGAAATTGAGGGTCCATGTAAGTAGCTGAGGAGATTCCTTTACTTTCTCCTCTGATTAGTAAGGTTTCTTCTGTTCATAACTATTTTTAGGAAAAAAACGTTCCTGGTTCTTCTTTCAAACATTGACAATACTGATTCTTTTAGAAAACTTGTTATTGGGATATACTTTTTTTGTGCTGACTTCACCATTTCCAGTAACTGTCCTGATACTTGAATGGGAATGCATTGATATTTCACATTTCTCTATCTAATTATGTTAATATTCTTTTATGTTGGGAAGTCGATGTCCCTATGCTAACACCGACTTCCTAGAAATGGTACCAAACTGGTGTGATACCACTTCTTATGTGGACCCAAACCCAACACTTCTAACTATATCGAGGAGACCTTCATCTTACTCTACTAACTTGGGAGACCAACTCTCTACGAAAGAGCTTAGTCTTTATTCATAACATACACTTGACACGAGACACAACATTCTTCGTGGCTACACACCACTACTATCAATCTAGGACTCACCATAACACTCCTAGACTCTAAGACACATCATGGCAACCTTTGCCATGCCTTCACATGTGGTGGCTTCTATGGCTCCATGGCATGGTACCTTGGAGGGTAGAGGGCACCCCTATTTATACTTGTACATAGTCTCTAGGATGTTGCCACATGGCAACATTCCACACCCTTCTAGCCAAAATATCTAGCTCTAGAATATTCTCATCCTTATCCTAATATCTAGATATTTCTTACCCTACATAAATATCTAGTTTCTAGACTATTCTTTACTTTGCCATGAAGAAATACTTCTAGACTCTTCCATGGCAAATATCTTCTCTCTTGTGCTTTCCCAAATATTCTAGAATATTCCAAGTATGCATTGTCATAACTCAACATTTTATGACTTTTTTTGGAGGGAATATTATTTCTAACTTAGTCTGTCAACTTATCATTTTTAGAACACGCTTCCTGGGAGAGGCAAATTGAGGATTGGCAGAGTCCTATTTTGCAAGATGAGAGGTTTCCTGCATGGTATGTAAAATCTAATTTACCTGACTACTGCATATGATTTGAGGCTACTGATTGTTGATTCATAGCTTGAATTAACTTCACTAGGTATCCGGTTACACTTTTCAATGAACTATATTACCTAAATGCTGGAGGAACCATATGGACAGGTATGTAAGTCAATAAGTTTTTTTTTCTTACTGAAGGAAACTAGCTTTCACGAGTTTTAACACGGAAACATCATGTCAGATGGATTGCCACCTATTCAAAGCTTGACTGCAATTGGCGGCAAAAAGTTTTCTCTTGACATGTTAAATGGAGATGGTGATGATACCAATGAGATGGTGCGAAAGAATAATACCGCTTCTGACATTCTTCATAGAATGGCATCGATTCTTGAGAGAATGCATGCATCTATGGCATCAAATTCTGCTATTGGAACAACTTTGCTCCAAGATGAAGAGAACATTGGCCAGTTTCTCTACCTTGAGGGTATCGAGTATTATATGTGGAACACGTATGATGTTCATTTCTACGCATCATTTTCACTGATCATGTTGTTTCCAAAACTTCAACTCAGCGTGCAGAGAGACTTTGCTGCTGCTGTCATGATGCATGATCCTGAAAAGCTTAGGATCTTACATGATGGAAAATGGGCTGCACGGAAAGTACTTGGTGCTGTTCCTCATGATCTTGGGTTATATGACCCATGGTTCAAAGTGAATGCATACACACTCTATAACACAGATAGATGGAAGGACTTAAACCCAAAGTTTGTGCTGCAAGTCTATAGAGATGTTGTGGCCACAGGTGACAAATCATTTGCCCGAGCTGTTTGGCCATCAGTGTATATGGCAATGGCATATATGGAGCAGTTTGACAAGGATAAAGATGGGATGATTGAAAATGAGGACTTCCCAGATCAGACATATGATGTGTGGTCAATGGCCGGTGTAAGTGCATATTGTGGTGGTCTGTGGGTGGCAGCTCTTCAGGCCGCATCAGCCCTGGCACGTGAAGTTGGCGACAAAGCTTCTGAAAAGCTTTTCTGGGACAAATATGAGAAGGCTAAATCTGTCTATAGCAAGTTGTGGAATGGTTCTTACTTCAGTTATGATGATGGAAATAACAAAGTGAGCACGTCCATCCAAGCAGATCAACTGGCGGGACAGTGGTATGTATCACAAATCTGTTTTTTTTTTTTTTGTTTGACAAAACCTAACTACATAAATGAAATTTAGACAAGTTTGGCCCACTGCTATTAGCTTTTGATTTTCATTCATTTTCCCCTCACAACACTAAACATGGATTCTAGGATTAACATGAGTCATGTGTTGTCTCGAAAGATTGGTATCAACTAATTACACAGAAGTAAATGCTTTGTCTGGTTTTACTCATAATTTTCTAGGATATATATTGTGCTCTACTCCTTGCATGTTTGATGTTCCTCTAAAGTTTTGTAAGCCACAGCCAGTACAAAAAATATTTTTTATTGCTAATTACTGCTTTTAAAATATTTAGCGAGTGTGAGATGCTACTGGTTCTCCGTAGAATCCAAATAGTTATTTGTTGTGGTTATATAAATGTGAGTTAGAAAGCATGAAAAAAAGGACAGGCCCCAGTGCAAGCACCTCCCACGTGATGTAGGGTCTGTGTTAGAAAGCATGGTGTAACAGAATGTTTATCAAGTATCAGTCTATTGTTAGTGACAGAGTAGCTCCAGGTCTAGTCGTCGATATCAACCCAATAAATATGTACTGCAGTTATTTTGCATTTTAAAAGCCTAATGTACATGAGGTTTTGTGTCAAATAGCCTAATATATGATAAACTTTGTCATTTTATTAATCACGCTGCTGTTGTGTTAACTTTTTTCTAGGTATGCCAAAGCTTGTGGTCTTTTTCCAATTGTTGAAAAGGATAAAGCACAAAGTGCATTAGAAAAGATATACTCTTTCAATGTAATGAAGTTCAAAGATGGTAAAAGGGGAGCGATGAATGGAATGTGGCCAGATGGCACTGTAGACATGTCTGCAATGCAGTCAAGGGAGATATGGCCAGGCGTGACATATGCGCTAGCTGCGACCATGATCCAGGAAGGGATGGTTGAGCAGGGGTTTAAAACAGCTGAAGGGATCTATCATGCTGCCTGGTCTCCAGAAGGACTTGGGTGAGTTTGTGCACGGAATTTTTTCTTAGACATTTTATGTTTTGCATACATGTGTCCTTCATGACTCGTTAAAAGAATCTAATATTTGGAGTTCTCAGGTACTCGTTCCAAACTCCGGAAGCTTGGAATAACGATGATGAGTACAGATCCTTGTGCTACATGCGCCCACTTGCCGTATGGGCAATTCAATGGGCACTCTCAAACCCAAAGCTCCACAGTACTCCGCCAACAGATATTCCGGAGGGTTCTTTCCCAAAGAACCAGTTCTCTTATGCACGAATTGCAAAGCTTCTGCAGTTGCCTGAAGATGAGTCATCGAAGAGCTTTGTTCGAGTGGTGTATGAGATAATTCACAACAGGTTAAGGTCCTAATTGATAAGTCAAAAAGTGTGTAGTGTCATAATTGTTCAGACATTTGTCGCTGCGATTGGTGATTCATGAACATTCTTGTGCTGATCAGCACACATTCACATATAGTTGATGACAATAATAAAGCAAAACGAATTGTGGATATGTCTCTGGTGGACAATTTTGTTGTGTTTTCCGTGGACCTGGAGACCACTGGTTACTGGATTGCAACTTTTGTGAATGCACAAACTCGGAAATTTAGTTGTGTAACAAGAAAATTTAAACATTCTATATGCTGCAATAAATTTGCGAACTGCATCCGTTACAAATCAGCGACTTGTGATATAAATCGCACGTTTGAGAGTTCAACACAAACGCTGAATATGATATACTGTAGCTCTTTTGGACAAACCAAACACACCGACATATAAGCAGGCTGCTTGCAATCATTTTCATATGTCCGGCCCGGCAGGTCAAGGACGGTGGTTAGGCCCGGCGGCGGTGGCACGGGTGGACATGGCAGCTGCTTTTCGATATTTCTGAATCAGTTTCATTACTCATCTAATCCAGTTGAACGCTACAAAGGCCCTGTTCGTTTCCTGCCCTCTAAAAATTATACCCATCACATCAAAGAGAATCTTACTATTTAGTAATACTTTTATTAATTTAATGACAAAACCTATGTCACGACCCCTCTAATTTGCGAGACGAATCTAATGATCCTAATTAATCTATGTTTGCTACAGTGATGCTACAGTAAACATCTTCTAATAACATCATAATTACCCTCGTTGGATTCGTCTCGTGAATTAGATAGGGAGTCTGCAATTAGTTTCGAGATTAGACTTTATTTAAGTACTCCAAAATGATAAAATTCTCTTTGATTTGACCTCTAAAAATTACATACCTGGAAACGAACACTACGCAATAAAGTGTTCTTGAATTTTTCGGGTTTCGATGTTGAAGCCTCTCTTGAATCTCGAAGAGATTCGGTCATGATGTCCCATAACTCCAACCAGAAATTGGTAAGGATGCCACCAGGTTCTAATCTTGTCCAATGACTTCATCAAAAGTCAAACCAAGACAAAACATACGACAATGTCCTTGTCTCCAGCTCTCAGCATCATGCACGCACGTGACGTAATATTTTGTAACATATTTAAAGCCAGTTTTCTTGGCAGAATCTGTGAAGAGAAGCGGTCACCATCACATGGAGACGGCGTCGTACGAATAAGGCAACATTATCAGAAGACTCCGTCAACTAGCCGGCGAGCCAGCCTCCAGATCAGAAGAAATGAATACCGCGCGCCACGCCGGCCTGGTAAGATAAGTAGCCCTGTGTTGTTTAAGTCGCTTGCGCCTGCATGCAGGTTATACTGGGTACCGCCTATGCAGTCACTGAAATTGACTTTGCACAAATAAATTTGAAAAATTTAGAGGTGGCACCTAACCAGTAGTGTTGGACATGGTACGTTACTGGAGTAGATGTGTGAAGGACTGAAGATCATTTCAGCCGGCTGTTTTGGTTGAACTAGTAGTATGAGTGCTTTAAATAAGGTACGAATGGAGATTTTTGTGGTTTAGTTTGATCAGAAAAAGAAGAAAATCCTTGTGTTCTGAGGCTGCTTATATGATCGCATAATGAACTGTTGACAACTAGAATTTCTCTGAATTAGCTCGCATCTATGATACAATTCATTTTCAGAATATCAACAAGCAATAAGAGAATAGGCCCCCTGTAGGCCGAACCAAGGGACCTTTTGCTAATCCAAACTGACCTATTTTTTCCTTGCCATTTCTGGAGACTAAGTACAGTGGAGCACTACTTGAAAATTGAAGTTTGCCGAGTGAACATCTTTACCGTGTGCCGAGAAAAAAATATACTCAGTAAACACTTTGCGGAGTGCCAAGAAAAATATAAACGCTTGGCAAAGAGGAGAGTGTGCTTTTGTGGTTTTGCTGAGTGCCTTGGGCACATGACAAAAATGCTATTTCCGGTAGTGGGAACACAGTTATTAGCTACAGACATTTGGGAGTCAAAATCATCAAATAATTAGGTCACTAGAAATTTCTTGTAAGCTTTCTACAGAAACTTATAATTAAACAAGGGAGAAACCTTCCCATTCTCCAGCTTAAATATTTCAAGCAAAGGAAAGAACTGTGCTGTATTTTCTGTCCAGTCGTAAAAGGCAATAAATAAGAAAGAACTTACTTAGAACCTAACCATAGAGACCAACACACTATGTGTAGATTTATTACACTTCTAGAATACAACGTACTAGGTCAGCTCAAGCTTCAACGATCATCCCCTCAAGTGCTTATCAATTACCGAGACTAGAGAAGCGCCACATATTTCTTCAATTGTTCCATAGGTTTCACTTAATACCAAATCACAATATAGTGTACGTGGAGTTTGGTTGAGTTTGGTCTACAAAACTCATATGAGAATGACTTTTGTAGGCATAGTGTCATGTGCCCACCCTAGCTTTTTAATTAGTTATGGTTAGATATAAATATTAAATCTCTGATTATACTGTTAAACATATCAAACTTGTTGTAAATGTGTTGTCAATTCATAAATTGAAGTACAAAAATATCAAATTCTGACAAATTCATCAAATTTAATAGAATTTCATGAATTTACCAGAATTTGATGTTTTTATACTTCACTTTATGATTTGACAACACATTTACAACTAGTATGACATGTTTAACAGTATAATCAGAGATTCAATATTTATATTTAACCACAGTTAAGAGAAAAGTCAGGGTGGGCACATGCCCCTATGCTCACTGAAGTATTTCCAACTCATATTGTGGCTGTATTTTATCTCCGGCAATAATATTCAATACTATCTAGTCCTTAGTACATTAAAACTAGTTGTTAGATGCGGCAAAATTATGTTTACCTTTACCAGGAGCAATACATATATAAATGGTGTTTCTATATATATATGACTTAAACTGAATCTACCAGAGTTTCTTCCTGTCTAAATACACAGTTGGAATTTGGAAAGGAGTTGTCTATGGATATTTTGCTATTCTTCATTTTAAAGTGTAAAGTAATGACGAGAACAGTTCTTTATCAATGACTGAAATGAGTTTCAGAGTACAGACAAATTATTCGACAAAAACTGAAATTTATAATTCATTATCAAAGAATTGATTCTTTTGTATTCATGCTGCAGAGAAAAATTCAGATAGCCGCTTTGTTCGAATTTTGATGGCAACTAAACTCAGTCCCCTGCAGGCCGAATGCCCAAACAGACTTTTTCCAAACCCCAAATGACCCATTCGTTCCTTACCATTTTTGGGAACCACGTAGAACAAGAACAGAAAGTTACAAGTCTTACGAAGCTAGTAAGAATCTTAAGCAATCAGATCATTAGAAATATCATTAGAAATATTCTGCAGTATTTTCATCGAAACATACAGTAAAGATTCTAAACAAGCAACCTTCCCGTTGCTCAGTTTAAATATTTCAATGAAAGGAGGGAACCGTACCGTTTTTATATATCCTGCCAACCTTAAAAGCATCAATTAGTGAGCAAGAACTGTGAATAAAGCCATTATAATTTAGTTTCTTCTAGAAGAGAGCATATAAAATGTTTGACCAATCCTACACTCAAATGCTTCCATCTAGAACCGATATCATTTAAGCGCCACACAATTTCTTTAATCATTGTATTGTCACGAAACTACAATCTAGTGGCCATCGGGTTTGGAGTTGGTGTAGCTCCGCAAAAGTCCCCTCCCTGGCTGTAGTTTACCACCAAGCCATTACTAAAAACTAACAGCTGTCAGATGATGGAAAATCATATATATGTTTACTAGTACAATGCACGTTACAAATGTTTTTCTACATATGACTTCTTCCGAATCAATTAATGATTCGAGAGGGTGGGAAGAATAAGATCGAGTTTCCATCTACTCGTCTAAGAACACAGCCCGAAAGGAGTTGTCCATGGAGAAAATTATTTGCCCTTCTTTTTCATTTTTTTAAACTAATTACAATAATGGTGATAACGGTACTGCTGCATCTCCAAAATGTACTATTGGTACGTTCGTTTCCTTGAGTCTAAATTTTATAGCTGTCACATCAAAAAGAATCTTATTATTTAAGAGTATTAAATAAAGTTTAATTATAAAATAAATTACAGGTGCCTAGACTGATTTACAAGACGAATCTAATGAGGTTAATTAAGTCATGATTAGAAGATGGTTACTGTAGCATCACTTTAGTAAAACCTAAATTAATTAAGCTCATTAGATTCATCTCGAAAATTAACACCAATCTGTCAATAGGGTTTTGTCATTAAATTGATCGAAATATTCATAAATAGTAAGATTCTCTTTGATGTGACAGATGCTAAATTTTAGAGTGAAGGAAACGAACAGGGCCTATATTTCAGAAAAAATAAATTGCATGGGCCAGTACGTTAAAAAAGTTACAATATTGCTTTTTTCACTTACTACATCGTCCTGCTGACAGTGTTTCCGAAGTAACTGATAAAAAAATCATTTAAAAAGAGAGATGTAATTTTCTGAACGGTGAGATGGTGCGGACCCGGCACCATCCTGGATGCGCGCGCCGTCGGGATTCAGTCACCCAGGATCCCACGATTCATTCACTGTGCCATGTACTACTACCCAGCCGTGACGATCTGGTCGCTGCATTGACCGGGCAACATCTATCACTGACCTGTAGCCTCTCCCATCTCCCTCTCCCTCGCCATCTTATACCCTGCCCGCGTATAAAAGCCTCACCCGCCTCGATCCCGTCCTCAGATTTATTCATCCCGGAACCCGATCGATCAGTTGACCTTGACCCGTCCGCTCTCTCCGGGCTCCTCCGGCGATATGCTCCTGCACTCCGTCCGGTTCCTCTGCTCCGTCGCCGCCGCCTTCGCTCGCCTAGTGTGCCGGCTCCGCAAGGCCGTGGCCATGGCGGTGACGGCGCGTTCCCCGGTGATCTCCGTACGGCACGCCGCGGCGGCGGGGTGTCCCGTTGGCCTCGTTGCCGGCACGCCCTTGTCTCGTCTGCGGAGGAACAAGAACAGCCCGGTTGCCGTGCAGGAACAGGCGGCGCCGCCGCCTCCGGAGGTGATGCTTGTCCCGGCGCCACCGTGCCACGTCGTCGCCGCCGGTGGTAGAGACGCAGAAGACAAGTGGCAGGCTGACAACAATGACCACAAGAAGAAGAAGGCGGCGTGGGCGGCGAAGAAGAGGCCGTCCATGCTTGTCATACCGGTGACGGACGACGCCGACGAGGTGGCTGCCGGCTGGGGCGCGGCGGCGGCGTCGGAGAAGGATGCCAATGTGGAGGTCGAGGGGGACGGGTTTTGCCTGGCGAGTAAGGCAGGGCCGAGGCATGCAATGGAGGACGGATATGCCGTGATCACTGACAAAAATGGTGGAGATGACGAACTGGTAATTTTTTTTCCTATATTGAAATATCATTTCCGTCCGCTATTTTACGGAACATTTGTTTAATTATAAATAAAGCTAATTAAAAACAGTAAGACTACATCATAACATTGCAATAAGGGGTGAACACTCGAATTCGTTAAGAGTTTGCAAAGCTCCATTTAGTGGCGAATGCTGATATAAAGCAAATGGCCGGCAACTAATCTGACTTTCGCGTCAGTTTAAGTGCAGGCCGCTTAAGAGAGCATCGATACAAATGGCGGCCTACCAAGCAGCCTACTTTGGTCTGGGGTCTAACATTTAGTGATGGAGTTGTTTTAGAGATATTCTATTATTTGCTCTTGGAGAAAATTGATACGCGACATATGCATGGATAGTACTAAAAAAAACACACACGCGCTGTTATAACAGGCTATAAACATATAAACATGCTAACCACTCTTGTTTCCCGAGCAAGCATACTTATTTCGTTGTGCTTTGACTCGGTCCGACGTTGCTCCACCACGTACTGAGGGTAACATCCAGCAACAACCGGCTAATTATTTCTTGTCCTCGCGCTGCAGGCATTCTACGGTGTGTACGACGGTCACGGCGGCCGCACGGCCGTGGACTTCGTCTCGGAGCGTCTCGGCCGGAACGTGCTCTCCGCCGTCCACGAAGCGTCGGCGAAGCGAGGAGAGGAGGACGCCGTGTCGGCGGCGATCCGGGCCGCCTACCTGAGGACCGACAGCGAGCTCCTCGCTCAGCAGCAGGTTCGTATTGGCTCCTCTCCTCTCTAGCGCATCCGAAAATGACGGCAGGCACATGCGTGTTTGCGTTTACCGGGTCTTCCACGCACGTTGCTGCTAGTTGAACGGGTCGTCGTAGCATCTTCTGTTGCCGCGCTACTAGTTTAACGCTCTGGCCACCACGATGGCGATGTGATTGCGACTAGGGTGTGTTTAGTTATAACAGGATATATAGGCACTTTTAAAATTTTTTATTTGTAATGCTGTGTGTAATTAACGAGTGCCATGTCGTCGTGTCCTTTATTACGAGATCATGCATAAACCGTGAATTGAGAAAAAAACTAAATTTGTTCAATTCGTTTCAACGATGCAGGGTGCGAGCGGTGGCGCGTGCGCCACAACGGCGCTGGTGAAGGGCGGGCAGCTCTACGTGGCGCACCTGGGCGACTGCCGCGCCGTGCTGAGCCGCGGCGGCGGCGCCGCCGCCGCCGCGCTGACGGCGGACCACACCTGCGCCAGCGAGGACGAGCGGGCGCGCGTGGAGCGCAGCGGCGGCTACGTCGCCCGCAGCGGCAGCGGCGTGTGGCGCGTGCAGGGCAGCCTCGCCGTGTCGCGCGCGTTCGGCGACGCCGGGCTCAAGCGGTGGGTCGTCGCCGAGCCGGCGGTCACGCGGGTGCCGCTGAACGCCGCCGGCGGAGGCTGCGAGTTCCTCGTTGTCGCGTCCGACGGGCTCTGGGACAAGGTGGGCAACCAGGAGGCGGTGGACGTTGTCAAGAGGAACGCGACGGGCAGGGCGGCGGCGTGCAGGGAGCTGGTGGACATGGCGCGGCGGAGGGGGAGCAGGGATGACGTCACCGTCATGGTCGTCGACCTTGAGAGGTTTCTGCGGTAGAAAAGATGGAGCTGAGACTGACACTAACTGAACACTGATGGTCTTCTTTTTTTTACCTTAAAAAGGTTTAGAGTTTTTTATAGGAGGAAGTAGAAATTTTAGCCTCAATTCCCCCTGATCCTGTATGTATTTGTTGAGGCCCTAATAACGAAGAAAGCAATATTATATTAGACGACCGGGACTATGGAAGAGAGGGAGTAGCACAACTGCCCAGCCGGGCACAGAATACCGGTGTACAACAGCAGAACTATTCTTGTAAGACAGACTTGCAAAAGCCAATTCAAATCAGGAAACAATATGCATTCTAGACTTCCGAGTACGAGCTGATTACAATATATAGTTGAGTTAAATATGAAGCCAGACTAAATACATGATATAGTGCCTTACTGACTCCACAACGTTAGTGGCGAGACAAGTAGAGAGTAGAGATACAACTACAGACATCAGACCAACATTTTTTCCCCCAGGCCAGCTAATGCTTCTGGATTTCTAGTATATGGGAAGTCAGACTGGGTGACATCTACATATGACACTTCCGGCCGACTACTACACGTGGACCATTTTCTTCATACTCTGCCTTTGAGATACTCATCTGCACAAGCGGGAAACAAGAGAAAACTTATGTCAGAACTTCTCAAAGGAACACATGGCAGCCATTAGAAATAAAACCTTGCATTATTACCTGACGGAACGTGTCCTGTTTTGCAAACATTGATCCTCCGATCCAGGCACCGTGCTTCCTCTTTGGTGGAGCGACGACCTTGATGCTCGTGCCATTCGGAGCAAGTGCAGTGATCTCCTTGCTGATGCGGTCGGCAATGCCTGGTAACATTGTTGTTCCACCGCTGAGAACAATGTTGTCATACAGATCATTTCTGATATCAGCGGGACACATCATGATGGAGTCGTGGGTCATGTCATGGATTCCAGAATCTTCCATACCTAATAAATATGGCCGGAAGAGGGCCTCTGGGCATCTGAAGCGCTCTGCACGTAAGGTGATCGACCCATCAGGCAACCAACATGTCTTCTGGATTGATGAGCCTTTCATGTTGACAGTCTCAAGTTCTTCCTCATAGTCTAAGGCAACATATGAGACCTTTTCCTTGATATCACGGATAATTTCTCGGTCAGTAGTTGTTTCGTTGTAGCCCCTCATCTCCTCAACTGCCCTCATGAGAAAATCAGTGACGTCCCTACCAGCAAGTTTGAGACGATGACTGGCATGTGGGAGTGAATACCCTTCATAGATGGGTACAGTGTGACTTACACCATCACCAGATTCCAAGACAATACCTTTACATCAAAGCAGAACAAAAACGCAATGAGCAGTGGGCAACTATCACAGAATGGTGGAAATATACATCAGTGATTTAAAAAACACCGAGACATTTAATTATATTCCGTAAAGAGATTTACTTCGTATAATGTAACTAGTCTTGTTTTAACAATGTCATATATTCGCATTGGTCAATTTGTATGTTACTAGATACAGTAATTGTTCCAGGGAAGTAAAGGAGAACGAGTGCATTATTAATTAGATACTCGTTCATTGATCACTTACCAGTGGTGCGACCAGTAGCATAAAGGGAAAGGACGGCTTGATTGGCAACATACAACGAAGGAACCCTGAAGGTTTCAAATATAATCTCTGTCATCGTTTCCCTTTTAGCTATAGGGTTGAGTGGAGCCTCTGTAAGAAGAACTGGGTGCTCTTGTGGGTCCCTTACACGGAGCTTAGCAAACGTGTGGTGCCAAATCTGTTCCATATCAGCGCAGTTTTCCACAATTCCACGCTCAATAGGGTGTTTAATATTCAAAATACCTTTCCTGGATCCAGCGTCCTCACCAACATAGGTATTAGGGCATGTACAACGCTCGTCCTTTCCTCGTCTCTGTGCTGGCTTTTTTCAGTTTCACCCCCAGCTTACTCGAGAGACAGCCCGCTCGTCGTCTCGCGAGACGACGGCGTCCTCCCGTTCTCCCAGGCGCAATAGACGACCGATCCTCCGTTGTGCGAGCTCGTCCTCAAGAGGCGACGGCACGCCCGGATCCAACGCGGGGCGCGCGTGCGGGAGATTTTCGCGCCAATTTCAATCCACCCACTATATCCCAGCGCCCCAATTCCACTTCCCCCAATTCCACTACCCCCAAATTCCAGTTCCCGCTGCCAACCGCGTGCTCGCCTCACCGGAGTTGGTTTCGTCACCATGTCCACGCCGGCCGCAGCTAGGAAGAAGAAGGGATTGACATCGTCGACGGTAGTTGCGGCGGCAGCGTCAACCCAAGCCCGTATCCCTACTTCTCGGGCTTCGTCCCTCAGTCGTTGTGGCAGGTCAGCAGCGCCGCCCCATTCTCTTGTACGTGGTGGTGGCTCAGCAGCGTCCGCGGCCTACAGAGGCGGCTTCGATGGGTCCATCGTCCATGGATGGACTTCCGTTCCCTACTTCACCTACGGAGGCAGCTTTGGATGGATCCTACGAAGGTGCCTTCCCCACTTGGTTTGATGCGGCTAGTGTTCATGCCTCTTCTAATTTATCATGAATGTTACATAATCTTTGTTATTCGTTGACCATGACTGATGCCAAGATTCAATAATCTTTGTTACATAGTGTTTGTTATTCTCTGATCATTGTGAATACTAATTTGACTTCTATCCTTTGTGATGGAAATAGAAATTCAGTAACTAGTTCCAAGATTCAGTAACTGATGCCATCTATCCTATGCATGCAAGACTTTGAAATGATTTTCAGCAGTGTTATGGACCTCCTCTGTTTTGTTGTGAATGTGGACTGAATGTGAAATGATTTTCTTGACATGTACTTCCAATGCATTTTGCAAGTATTTCAGAGAATGTGTTATGTTAGTTCTATTTAATTCAATTCAAGTAGTACGATATGAAGTGTCTTAGGCAAAAGCTTTTCCCTACCATTGAATGAACAAGTGGCTGCTCTATTTTTCTTTTTTCTGGTGAATGGTCTACAATGTGAACTGAATGTTCTACTATTTTATTTCCATGTGAATGTGAACTGAATAGTTTGCATGTGACCAGTTTGTGTGGCATCAGATCCATCTGGCTTGTCAGTTTTAATAACAAATAAAAGTATCTGCATGAAGTATCACAAGAGCAGCTTCCAGGGATTCAGTTTGTGTCATATTTACCTGTGATTCAGTTTAGAAGGAAATAGAAATTCAGTAACTAGTTCCAAGATTCAGTAACTGATGCCATCTATCCTATGCATGCAAGACTTTGAAATGATTTTCAGCAGTGTTATGGACCTCCTCTGTTTTGTTGTGAATGTGGACTGAATGTGAAATGATTTTCTTGACATGTACTTCCAATGCATTTTGCAAGTATTTCAGAGAATGTGTTATGTTAGTTCTATTTAATTCAATTCAAGTAGTACGATATGAAGTGTCTTAGGCAAAAGCTTTTCCCTACCATTGAATGAACAAGTGGCTGCTCTATTTTTCTTTTTTCTGGTGAATGGTCTACAATGTGAACTGAATGTTCTACTATTTTATTTCCATGTGAATGTGAACTGAATAGTTTGCATGTGACCAGTTTGTGTGGCATCAGATCCATCTGGCTTGTCAGTTTTAATAACAAATAAAAGTATCTGCATGAAGTATCACAAGAGCAGCTTCCAGGGATTCAGTTTGTGTCATATTTACCTGTGATTCAGTTTAGAATTCAGATCTGGCTATAATATTTTTCTGCTGGTGAGATTGAGATGATTGTTTTTTGAAATGTGATGCTGATTAGCTAGAAAATTATTTTCCTGCAGGCTAAAAATGGATACAATTTAGTATAGAGCAGGCTACAATTTAGTTACTGTAATGAAGTGTCTTAGGAAGAAGCTTTTCCCTACCACTGAATGAATAGGTAGCTTCTATGTGCTTCATTTTGTAGTTCAGTTTTTCTGGAATTTAGCCTTCGCAAATTTGATAAAATATGTGATGCTGAACCTGAACCTGCTTAAATTGTATACTCCCTGTTATACTCCCTCTTCACCTGTGAATTCTTAAACCTGAACCTGAAATTCTTCTACCCTGTTATACTCCCTGTTAAAGTGAACCTTAAACTGTATACTCCCTATTACAGGTTTATGTGATGCTTAAACCTGTGAATTCTTCTACCTTGTTATACTCATGTTATAACTAAACCTGAAATTCATCTTGAAGTCGACTTGAGAATGTTAAATGGCTGCTATGTGAAGTTTCTTTGCCAATTTATGATGATCCTGTTTCTTAAAACCTGTTGTACTGATCAATGAATCAGAGTTGTTTTTTGACAAATGTGATGCTGAATGTGAAGTCTATTTGCCAATTTATGTACAGAAAAGTGAGCACCATCATTTTTCCTTAAGGGCAGTGGATCTGATCTGTCTTGATGATGGTATTTGTGCAGGTACCAAGAGGAAGAAACATGCAGAGAGCACCATGATTTCGTTCTGAGAACACAGTAAAGAACACCATCATTGAGAGAGCTATTAGAGAGCACCATGTTTGGTTTATGTTATGTGCTATGTGCCTGTGAATGTGAAATGATTGTAGTGAACGTGGTCAGAATGCTTAAATCTTGTGAATCGGGTGAAATGATTTGATTTTGGTGAAAGGGCCACACAATAGTATGCACAAATTATATGTAGTTGATCTGTGCTTACGTGTGCACTATTAAATAGCTTGCAGACAACTCTCTGTCTCTCGGGTTGTATGACCTGTCTATTTATCTGTCCGTATCATTAATTAAGAGACAGATCCCGTCTCGAGGGTTGTACATGCGCTAATAAATGAACGGGCTCTTGAGCTGATGTGGTAATGTATTTTTGCAAATATGCCTTTCAATCCTTGAAGAGACGGCTGGGTGGTCTCTTGACGAAGAGACTGTCTCTATCACGTGTTTTAATGTAAGAGACAACTCGACCACCGTTGTACATGTGAAGAGACGACTTATGTCATGTAATCATTAATAATATGTATTTTTTGAAAGACATCACGTAGAATCTCTCCTTTGTATGACTAGAGTTGTTTCATGTCTCTTTGCTTGGAGACATGTGCCCAAGAGACCACAATAGACTCTCCTTTGTACATGTCCATATCCTTCCTACCGACTGTATCAAACATGTATGAACGCGGACTGCCAACTATACTCGGAAAACAGCAGGTGGAGCACCATCTCCAGCAAAGCCAGCCTATGAAATGTGAAAGCAAATTACATGCTGGTTACTTAGTTCTATCCACAGCTGCCAAGCAAAAAGGTAAATAAGATACATTATTCGACAAAGAAAAGCCACGTGATCGCTAATACCTTGATCGTTCCAGTTCCATTGTCGGAAACAATGGGCAGACGCTCTTCGGCCATTTATGTTAACTGAACGCAAACTGCATGAGAGAATACTCTGCTTATTAGCAACAGCACCAACCAGGACTAAAATAATTAGTAGCAAATAAGTACTAAAGTGCCTTACGGGCTTCGACAAGGAAGATATAAGATATTCTTGTCGTTTATGATATAGAAAGACACAAATCACATCTTTATGCCATCTGTGACAAAATATCTGAATACATATCTAGTGCTAAATCTGGCATTATGGAGGTTGTCAAAACGGGTATAAACGGTGCGATGTAAGCAAAAGCAAACTAGTCTCACACTCACACGTAAAGAGTATACATACATTAAGCCTCAATTTCGTAATATACGGAATACGAATTGCAAAAACAAGGCTGTGTTGGTCACCTGATGCGGCCATACTCTAATTAATGGAAGCAAAACCGTAGCAATTCTGATGGACTAGCTCCTAGCAACCCTGTGATCTCCAAATTAAGGATGTGTTTGGTTGGACTGTGGCTGTGGAAAAAGCTGCTGTGGGTCGTGGGTTATGAGCTGTGAAAAAACTGAAAGCCGTTTGATAAAACAGCTGTGGCTTTTCGAAATTTACTAGCAGACCCTACTTATCATTACATATACTATCATATATACGTACATATATACATACAAATATATGTATAATACATTTTATATTTATATATTTATTTATATCATGTATATAATATAACATGTATACATGTATATAAATAAATAGATAAATATATTAAATATTTATACATATATATATATTTATTTATTTATTTACATGTATCTTATACTATAAACATATATATGTATATAACATATATATAAATAGATAAGTAAATACACAATATTTATATAAGATATATATATATATATAAATAAATAAAAGTCATATATCATATATATTACATGTATATACATACATACATATACATATATAAGTAATTTCTTCGATCAAACTTATGAAAGTCAAAGCCAGAAGAAGCACCTCCACACCTGCTTTTAGAAATAAACTAGCAAAAAACTGCTTTTAACTTTGATTTTTTGTTGACAGCCAACCCCTTTGATTGGACTACTGGCTTTTTAGAAAAGCCAAAGCCAGAAAAAACCTAACTAAACATACTAACATCCTCCGCGCAGCAACATGAAATGGCAACTCGAAAAGGAGACACAGTGCAACAGCAACATCTATTCCAGTCCGCGGATCCACCATGGCCTCCGGCAACCTCTGTCCCCCGCAGATCGCGAAGCCAACCATGGCCGACAACTCCTCCTTAGAATTGCCGGCATTCTACGATAGCACGCGCTACCAGCCCCCAAGGCCACATCCCTTTGATCCCCTCCCCGGCAGCGCAACATGACAAAATTGCAACTCAAAAAGCGGAGAAGAAGGATACGAACATGTGTGAAAATGCAGTGACCATCTTACCGGTGGAATACTCGGATCCTGGGGCCGAGGCGGAGGCCGAGCGACACGCCACGGAAATGGGGAACGCGTGGGGCGTGTGAGGGGATCGGAGCGAGATATATAGCCGAGGCGCTAGGCGCCATGGCGGCGCGGGGTGCGATCCGCGGAGTTTCGTCCTCTCAGGCACCACCACGTGTCACCAGAAGCGTGACACGCACGGCAGCACACCGCACAGTTTCTACTCCTGCGACCTCTTTCTTCTCTCAATCGCTCCAGCAGATCACGACGACTCCTCTGTCTTCGCTCGCTCATTCTCTCCCAGACGCAATTTTTTTTTTGAAGAATCTCTCCCAGACGCATCATGCGCTGCCACTGGGAGCGTAACCGCCATGCACGCGTATTGGGAACTTTCACTGGGTAACTAGATTTGCAATGTACGCGTATGTAATTCGTGTGTGCAATGTACAACGCTGTGTTAAGTGTGGCCTGTACTGTACAATTGTACAAATCATAGTTGTTTTCCTAATACAAAATACAAGTCATAAACGCCTCAGTGCCTTATACTACATGTTCCTCTCTCGCTCGTATCTAGGAGTGCAGATTCTAAAAGGACCTAGCTAGCTATATGTTCCGATCCTTGTGAATTTGTGCGTCGGTGTATGTATCCTTGTATGGTATCATTGCATACTGGATGTCCTCAATGGTCTTACGATTAGAGGACATGAAGCTAAAAATTTGTACATCACCTTTTAAATTTATACATCACTTTTTAAATTTGCTAGACCGTGCAAGTGCACGGGTTGATGGACTAGTACTTTGCTAATTTATATCAGTATGAACTCAGGAATGCTCAGTTATAGATACTTGAAGTTTGTTGTAATTTTTTGAGAAGCCAGTAGCAACACATTGGTATTTTGCTAGTAAATGTAGGCGTTGGCGTGATCTGTGCTGTTGATGGTGTGTCCGTCCTCGTCGGTCCCACAGCTCCCACCTTGTCATCCGGCCTGGTCGATCATGGCTAGCATGGAAGTTGTAATGGTGGGGTTGCGTAAGAGGAGATGTGAGCGTAATGTCAGACACGGCCTCATCGGTCCGACAACGACCGCTCTATTTGTCTGGCCTCGTCGGTCGTGAATGACATGGAGTCGTAGTGGCTGTGTTGTGTAAGAGGATGTAAGCATAATGTCGGACACGGCTACATCAGTCCGTGCTGCCAGTGATGGCGCAGCCATCCTCATCGGTCCAGCGAACATCCGCTCTGTCGTCCAGCCTCGTCGGTCACGGATAACACGGGTTGTAGGGGTTGTGCATGAAGAGGAGTACCTAGACGTTGATTGCGAATCCGCAGCATTGCCGGTTTGCCCTGCTCGATGGAGACACAGATGTTCGCGTGCAGGCTCCGACGCGCCGATACATAATAGGGCTTCTTGACGTCGGGAGCGACGTGACTGTCCGGGAGGGTGCTCGTCGATCCCGGGGATGGCAGCAACTTGGGAACTCGCGGTGTGCACCCTGAGCAAGGTCCCTAGTGGCTAGTGTGCACAGCCGACTGGACGGGCATCGGCGCGCTTGGAGACGTACACCAAGCGAGTAGCTCCTTCAGCTCCGCAAGCATGCCCAGACAGGAAGCTCGTAGGGGCGGCCATATATACGTTGAGATCGGCTAGTAACACGGACGTTTGGTTTTGCTTCTCATTCTTCAACACGTTTATATTCATAAATAGATGTAGGTGACATGGCCTTTTGGAAATACACTCGTCCGGTACATGACGGCGGAGCTACATTTACAAGATAAATCACATTATGCAGTCCTACGTGTGAGGCAGAAGTTCTGATAGCGGAAGAACAAAAACAAAGAAACGTACTCGGTTTACCACGCTCAAAGTAGGGAGTATTGCTACCAAAGAAAGTGTAGGAATGCCAAACGTCATCCGATATCTATTATTATTATTTGACCAAGAAAAGAAGCTATCACGTTCGCTCTTAGGAGCTAGAAATTACTTGGAGGAAAAAAAGAGAAAAGAAAAATTACCCACTATTACCATTATACAAATATAAAATAAATACCATAATATATATTTAAAATTACCTATCATTACCATTATATAAATTTTTAAGTTACATATTTTTATTATAAAAGTTATAACTCAGAAATTATAAAAATTAAAATTAGTGATATGTACAATATAATATTATTTTATTTGCACTTAGATTGATAATATTGATACTGTTAGATTGCTTCATGATGACTATAGTGAAATCTATTAGTTACTTCTTTAGTTACTTTTTAAAGTAAGACAAAAAAATGAACCGCGCAAATGCGTGGATAGGTTGACTAAAATACTCTCAACTTACATTCTAAAATTACCCACCCATGCCATTATCTTGATATAAGACTTTGCCCTTTTATTTTCTTTTATATACTTAATAAAAATTCACCTTATTCAAGCCTAGAGTCCATCCATCGTGGGTTTCTCTTCTGCCACCCCCCCCACCCCCACGTATGTTTTTTTAGTTGTATCCTCATCCACAAACCCTAGCCACTGCCCCATATCGAGACACAGTGAAGGGTTTTCACTATGGATTCTTCGAACAGCCAAGTTGTCTCACGTCTGTCTCCATCTGAGTCACAGCAAGCTGTTACCGGCAAGAAGCAGAGCATCCGACAACCTATATATGTAGATATGATGGCAGGCGCCCGTGTGGAGAAGGGATCGTCAGTTTGCACCGGTGATAATCCTAGCAGGCTCTTGCCACGATATGTAGGGCACCAAGTAGTGCAAGAAGCATGCGCATTGATAGGGACAACATCAACACAGCGGCAATCTCCACTGCCTCTTGCGATGGGGAACTTCAACGCACAGGTATAGAAGCATTAATTTTGGGGTATCTAGGGCTTAGAATACTTATTGCTGCTATATTATTCCCCTTAGTTTACATGCCACACCATCATGGTATTATTTCTGGTACCAATGAAAAACTCAGAGGAATAATGCTCCATATACCCCAGTAATAAGTTTAACCCCAAATTAATTTGCTCATAACACAATAATCATGAATAGTGCTTAGTGATCAGTGGATATGTTGGGTGTTGTCAACTTAAGATGGAGCGCAGCATTGCTAGCGAGCAAAATAGGAGACAAGGCCTCTAACTGATATAGCTTCATGTCACTCTATGGCCTGGCGCCCAAAACACTGCAATGCAGAGCAAGAGAAATATGTTGGACACACGTATTGCAAAATAAGGGATCAGCTCAATCAAAATGTTAAAGGCGATCAACTGACTTAAGAAAAAAAAAGTCTCAGTCATACCCCTGTGTAAAAATACGACATTCATTTCTTTTATCACAACCAACATGTTACCATCGTCATTGAGATGGTGATAATTGGCACAAGCAAATATGCAAGGTCTAAATTTGAGAAATGAGATAAAATACTTATCTGTCATTGCAAATATGAAAATATTAGAGCAAAAGATACCCTTATAAATATTTTTAAAATTACCTATCACTACTATCGTAAATAATTAGACCAAATGACTCAATATATCTTTCTGAAATATCTTTCCACTTCCATTATGATATAAATTCTAAAATATCTTATTCATATTTTCAACTACCCACTATTCCCATTACAAAATTGTTGAAAATGGCCTTATAAAAATGTTTTGTAACCCAACAGTTTTCTATCCGAGTAATAACATAAAAACAATAATAAGTTACTGTGTGTACAATAATATAACAACATTTTGTAGTTAGATTAATGATATTAGCCTAAAGATGTGTATGAAACTGGTAATTCAAAAAATTTAAAGCTAAATCATGATATTTAGAAATTAGCTATAAAAATTTTGTCTTGACTTCCAACATATGTGTAAGAAATATTGAACATACAAAATAGATGAAATTATAAACTGTCACATATTTTTAACATAATGGTAATAAAGAAAGAAAAATCTCATACATGGTAATGCATTAAACTTTCAATAAAATCATTCAACATTTTTTTCGTTAATTAAAGATGAAGAGAAAAATAGGTAATAGAAAAATATTGTCGTGATTAACTTCTACAACAAAGTAGAAGAAAACAACAACGCAAATGCGCGGGTCGATTAACTAGTTCAACTTGTAAATCGCTTTGTAATGTCTAGAAGTACCCAACCATGACAATTGTGAAGACAACTGACACGCAAAGCATCTGTAGGAAGAAATTAGTTGTCAATAGAACACAAGTTGCACTTATTATTAAGAACATAAACTTAGATAAAAGATAGTCAGTAATCCGAAACTTATTGACACTAAAATGAGCCATACCAGAGCATTGTACACAATGAGATTAATTGCCCATGACGTATTGTTGCCTATGACGGATTGTTTGGCCTGTTGCCAGTGCTTAACAGATTCAGGTAACACCGTGACACCAGTTTCCGTTCCGAGGTGAAGAACATATAAATCAAGATTGTTGTCTGGCTGTTTAGCGTCTTAGTGTCCTAGCTGGCAGAGATGCAAGAGTAACTAGATGGTGACTTTGCTATATCGCCCTGCTCTACAATGTTTCATCTGTAACTAAACAATAAGCAGGGCCCGATTGTAAGCAGAATACAGACGCACATTGTTTCATTGCCCAAGCAGACTAAGAATAACATGCATTAGAATAGAATATATGAGCATGTTGCCCCAAGACCATAGTTCTTCACTCCTGCAACAATTATCACAAGTAGGTATCTAGATAAAGGCTGATCTTTTTTACGGAATTCCCAATGCAACTCGTTGCCCCAACTACCGAACATGCAAGAAACCAATTCATCGAACAGGTAGTGCGGACCCTTCCTCACAACAGGGCAATGCAGCATTGACGTGCGGGAGGTATGGCCTGGCTGCGCCTGCGCTGCATGGGATTGAGATGCAGCAGTCAGAGGAACATTGCAGTGTGGGAATGCAATTCAGGGGCGGCAGATGTGTTGCTTCTAGTAGCTCCACGATCTATGACCGTTCTCAGTGTATCTCTAAAAGCTCCCAAAAAATTGATCCCTAAAACATGTTTTTGTTAGCACCTAAAAAATTGTTAAGGGTAATTTTTCTTCCCTCATCCAACAGTCACCTCTATAAAATGTTCAAGAATACTTTTGATTGGACCACATTAGCATTTGGGGCTACAACAACATTAATTCTCTTGCAAAATAGAAGGATTGGGACTCCGATTTCCCTCGTGAGTATGATTTCTCCTTGTAGTTCCAGACATTTAAAACCACCACTAATTATTTTTCTATCACCAGTAATTTTTCAAAATGCTTGTTCGTGAGTTTCTTACGTACAATAATGGCTTCTAAAATTGGTCAGATTCAATAATTCTTTTTGTATCACCAGTAATTCCTAGACAATTTTCTTTTTAATCGTCAGTAATTTTTCAACATGCTTGTTCGTGAGTTTCATGCACCAGTAATGCTACTATGATTGGTCAGATTCAGTAAGTATGTTTGCCCTTACATATGAGTAATTCTTTTTAAACCATATTTTTATTCAATTGATTTTTAATTTTTGAAAGTGTTACACAGCTTCTAAAGCAAGGTTACTGTGCGACTATATCTTGCTCTGCTAGAACTATCACACATATTCTGGAAGACATGCCAGATAGAATGAAGACATGAATCACTAACTTGGGGTTGCATGGATTTTTGAAGTTTAGGTGTGATGGTATCCGTGAACAGAAGACTTACTGTGCATCTGATGAACCATGTGAAAAAGGAAGTAGGATTATCTGATTTTTTCGTGACAGAGGACATTGCACCTGCGTGGAGTAATTGTGTTACCATTCTAGCAATATCTGAAGAAGATGAAGAAAATATGCTACTGATATGACAAGGACGAGTTGGTACCCAAAAACCACCGATCCTGTCTCCTTTTTTTAATATTTGTAAGGATGGTCAAACCGTTGTGTGTACATGTTTCTTCAATGGGAATAAATAAGTGTTTAGTAACTATGGATAATGCACTTGTTTAGTAACTATTCTGTATTCGTCCTTGTGTATGCGAATGTGGTGTTCAGTAACTATGGATAATGCATTTATTCATTAACTATTGGAATTATGCACTTATTCAACAATATTGTAATTATCACTAGTTTCAAGTTATATCAGACATCTCAAAATAGTTGCGAGACTATGATTTTGAATTTTATTTATGAGATACTTCTTCATCCTCATTTAAGAGGTCGCCATTTTGAACAACAATTTTATTTGTCCATGCTAATGATTGGTGATTCGGGGTAATTATTACTTCTCTCCTACTACCTCTTCCCATTGAAAGTGTCGTTCTCTCCTTCCAAGAAGTCTAATATTTTTAACTTTGACAAAAAATATATGAAAAATTATAAATATTTATTGAATATAATTAGTATCATTAGATAGGTAATTGAATCTACTTTCATAATCAACTTATATAGAGATACAAATATTACTAATATTTTCTACAAATCTAGTCAAAGTTTAAAAAATTTGAGTGGCACGGATACCATGGCGACACTTTCAATGGAACGGAGGGAGTAGTAGTCTAATTCCACTGATTGAAAATGGCAAGCATCAAGTCAGGAATGGTTAGCATCAAGCCAGGAACTATTTTTTCTATTTCATATCAATTCCACTCAACACTATACTAAAATCAAAGTTAATAATTTGAAGTGTCAGTAATTATCAATAATTTTAAATGGAAAAAATTCAATAACAATTCAGTGAAGTCAGCCTTTTGCTATTTTTTGGGACGAGTATTATTCCGTTCTTTCAGTAAATTTCCATCCTTTGCTGCAGTAATTTTTCTCATACCCAAGGCAGATTTGTTCTGTAATAACTGGCTCTTTTATTTGCATTCAGTAATTATTATTTGCTTCAGTAATTATTATTGAATGCAAATTATCACTATGAAATTATTCATTAATATTTTCATCTTTTATCAGACAGCTGATTATTTTCTGTTGATTTTGACATGAATGCTAATGCTTCCAATTCTGGTGGTGCTTGCTGCTTGCCTGCTTTGGAGAAGAGCAGATTAGAACAGACCCACCGCCCCACATTTGACAGAAATGGCTGCCCCTAGTTTCTACAGGTGAATGTCCCTGACTGCTAGCCTTGCGCTACCAAATGGGAAAGGAAAAATCACCGTAAATCCATTTCCAAAATTTACCACGAGCTATCTTCCTGCTCTGATGATCCTAACGTACAGAGAGGAAAAAACAGGATTCATAGAAGTCTTTCACTAAATTCAATCGATTTGCTCCAATTTTTGCTTCGGATTTGAGCAGCCCAGCAACCAAAATAGATGCGCCTTCACCAATTCCAGGAATTTCTACCGAATAGAGACCTTCTGGTCGACCAATTCATAGCTGTGTTGTAATGCACAGCTTAATGAAGAATGGGGTCTGTCTCCAAGCCGTATCTTCATTCCCCTCTAGGTGTTCCTTTCTTCTCTGTTTCATTAATTGAGCTAAATAGATAGCATTTTTTCAACATGGCCTGTACAACAAGCTCAAATTTAATCGAAATCCCAGTGGCTCAAATTTCTTTTGCTGTTGACCTTCCTTTGCAACAGAAGAATGAAAGGCGTCACAAATTGGTGATGCAACAGAGCATATACAACATCAGTGCCAATGGACCTGCACTGCCCGTTCATGCTATTGCAGTAGAAAAAAAGCACGACATCAAGAATCAAATAGAAGTTGAAAGAAAATATTCCATTGTTCGTGAATCAAATGCTCCAGCCATCATTCTTTCTTGCAGTGCGTTCCGCGGCAACTTCGTCGTGCGCTCGCTCACGTTCGTCTCCAACCTCCACGCGTACGGGGTCGGGGCGCAGGAGGGCGTCCCGTTCGCGCTGCCCGCCGCCGATGGGAAGATCCTCGGGTAGGAAAACGAGTAGGAAGATCCTCGGGTAGGAAGATCTATGTCATTGGAGACTCTAGGTAGGAAAAGGAGTCTGCAATGACAGGT
The DNA here is from genome assembly GCA_031894775.1 of Chloris gayana. Taxonomy (NCBI): domain Eukaryota; kingdom Viridiplantae; phylum Streptophyta; class Magnoliopsida; order Poales; family Poaceae; genus Chloris; species Chloris gayana. Next base: position 208,823 of record JAUNZO010003265.1, read on the forward strand.
CATTAGAGACTCTAAGTAGCAAAAGAGTCTCCAATGACTAGTCATTGCAGACTCTCTTTGCCTACCAGAGTCTCCAATGACACTCATTGGAGACTCTATTTTGCCAAAACGAGTCTCCAATGAGGGAGTCATTGCAGACTCGAAAATTAAGAGTCTCGAATGACATATCATTAGAGACGTGAATTTGGAGACTCGAAAATTTAGAGTCTCCTATATGACTTGGGAAGAGTCTCTAAATTCGTTTTCTTACGTAGTGCTTTTTTGTTGACTTTGATATCGATGCTAGCGTTCAAATCCCTGCATGTGCTTGCTACTTGCCTGCTTTGGAGAAGACCAAAACGGTTCCCCACGTTTTATAGGTGATTATCCCACGGGAAAAGAAAATCCAACGCTAATCCATCTCCAAGTTGTATCAGTAGCCTTCTTCCTGCTCACGAGCCTCAATCAACACGAGAAAAAAAACAGCATTCACATAGCAACCCATCACTAAAGCCCATCGGTTTGCATTGGAGCACCAGCGCTGGAATAACAGATAAGAAACTGTGAAAAAAATGGGAAACATGGGAATCGATCGGTTGGAGAAAACCAGGAAAAAAAGGAAAAACATGCCCATCGCGTCCAGCTTTTGCAGTACAGAACACGAGGAAGACGAAGAACACCGAATCAAAAGTGATTAATAGCATCAGTAATTTTTTTTTGTACAACTAGCAAGAAGGTAGCATCAGCTTCGAGAATGAGGCATCAACAGATTTGCTCGGCTCCTGTCCCCGACTCCTGTTTTTCTGATCGGTTGGAGTAGTTGGATCTCAACAGTGTGTGGCGGGGGATCTCACCTGGGATTATTCTCATCGGGAGACGCTGCAGGTTCTGAGATCTGTGCTCCTGCCACGATCAGGTGAAGCTCGACAGGGGGCTCGAGGAAGACCAGGCGTGGTAGGTCTTGCCGCTACTGCAACAAGGTTGGGAGCGCGGCAAGGGGGCTCACTGATCTTGCACTCAGCAGGAGGTAGTGGGACTGCGGGCTCATGGATGGTACTTGGCATCGGGATCGCCGGTCCAGCCATGAGGACGAAGCCTGTCAAGACGGATCTCGCAGCTCTTGCAGTAGGGAGGAAGCGCGATAGCCGAGAGGGAGGACACCGCGAACAGGCCTGCCAGGGCGGATCTCGCTGCTCCCGCGTCGGGGAGGAAGCGCGGGAGGACTATCAGGGCAGATCTCGCCGCTCCCACTGCTGGGAGGAGGACAACGCGGCGAGGAGGAAGCGCGGATTGGAGGGAGGAGGCTCGGGGATAGCGCAACGGTGGAGCTCGAGGGGCCAGTCTTACAGCATCGCGGCAACTCGGAGCAGAGGAATCGCAGGGGATTGGGGACCCTAATGGGTCGGCATATGTGTTGGTGCTCGGACCCGTTACGTGTGTTTCGGTGGGCTGCCTCGGTCGGTGGTGGGTTGGTTGGCTCCGGGTGTAGAATAGTTATATATATATTTCTGTTGATGTATGATTAAACTCACGAAGTAGGAGTCTCATAAGACAATGAACGGCAAAACTATTCTCAACACAATAATCAAAGCAAAACCCAAATCCTAATAAAACAACCACGATTTATATGAGAACCTTGGCCAAAACCTAAGTGGGCTCAACAAGATACATGGCTCAAAGGCCAAAAGGCAGCACCATGATAGATTCTGGATGCAAAATTGTTTTAATTATTCCCAATGAACCTTGAAAGTCCCAAACAGAGTTCATATGTGATCGGGGCATCGATTTTAGTGTTGGCTGTTTCTAGACTCCGAAACAGACTCGAAGTCGACTTTGTTTGAGCCTCCAACTTAACTTGGACATCCTTGCTGCCATCCCTGCCTCTAACCTCTTCCTCAACCATCCGATCATCATCTCCATGATTCCAAATTATAATAATATCTTTAGGTAGTAATATCATCTCAAAATAATAAAAAAGAATATATAGGAACAGGCTCACCTTACCTTTGTAACAAATGGTTGTATGCATCAGTGTCATGTTCTCATCATCCTCCTCTTCTTGATGCAAAGCCGTCCTCGGTGTCTGCTTGAATGGTCATATGAAAGTGTATCATGTCATTATCAATAATTTTCTTGACAAAGATTGGTGCTAATATGTTGGCTTGCAAAATGATGCAACGTATAAGACCACATCATTATAGTTGAACTTTGATAATATCCTATCTTGTTAGGACTTGGTAATAAATCAAAACTTCCCCATAAGATACTAATCTATAAATTTGTTTTGTGCCTACTTGACAATGCGCAGACCTAGGAAAAAGTCTGTAAGCCCTACCCACCTATATATAATTGTTTGAACAACCTTGCAATACTGACCGAATAACTTCCTACCAGAGCCAGTACCTACTGCCCCTTGTCTAATGGCTAGAATGTCATTTAGATTTCAAATGTCATATTCACATGTGACTATCACAGTTAGCGAATGATTAGGGAAATTTATACACAATTTGATTCAGCCAAAGTCAAAGCTCGTGCCTCTGTGCCACTTCATACACCAGTCTGGACGTTTTGGTGGTCATTATTATATTAAGAGACCAACATGTGAATATTCACATGCATGGCTGCATGCTTGCATATGGCAACAATGTGCGTGGCAGTTAGTCTGACCTTTGCATGCATCTAATTAATGCTAATTCTCCTTGTCAGATAGATTAATTATCGCAACCACTAGACAGGGCCCGAATCTCCACACTTTTCTCTGCACGCATATGCCTTTGCCCGTAGCTACCCTTTGTGGTAGAAAATCCACTTTGCCAAAATATCCTATATTGTTATTACTAGGATTTGGTAAATCAACTCATTTGATGAAACTGACAAAACTGCCTCATAAGATACTAATCTATATATATTTTTGTGACAACTTTACAACATGCAAACCTAGGAGAAATTTCCCAATCCCTATCAACATATATAATTGTTTGACCAAGCTTGGTATACTAATACATTGGCCTGCAAAGTGACGATACAGCTAATTAGACCATGTCAGCATATATGAACTACCAAAATAACCTATCTTACTAGTCCTAGGTCTTCATAAAGTATCTTGTTTGATAATATTGATAAAACTGCCCCATAAGATACCGAATATGTATTTAATTTTAGTGACATGCATGTTGGACATGGAGGCCCCTAAGAATAATTCTCCATGCCCTATCGATGTGGACAATTGCTTGACCAAGATTAGTATAGTGATATCTTGGCATGCGAAAGTAGAGATCAGAAATCAAGGGTCTGGATAATTGCAACAACGTACATCTAAGGAGGGAAAGGCCATCTACACCTGCACAAATATATACGAAACAGACAAAAAATATCCTAAAATTAATTGAGTGTAAATTAATCCTACAGAGAATAATTTGACGGAGTTATACGTATCGATCAGATTACCAAGGACCTACGTGCATAAATCTATAGCACATGATTTTGGTAATGCATGGAACAATTGATTGCAATGAAACCTTGTGGGATTTTTGAAGCAACAATTGAAGCTTGTGGCAAATCAAGGCAATTAAGTTCAGAGACGAGAGCACATGTTCAGTTTTCTGTGTTCACCCTGTGGCAATGGAATAGATAAGAGAACTGCAGTACATGAGGTGCCGCCGGGTGGAGATGCCTAACCATAGCCATCTCGTCAGTTTTTCACCACGGCAGACTGGAATAAGACTCAGACCAAGAGGCAGAATGCCGGGATGGTCCATGGAGAATATGCTGTTGTTACTATTCTGACAATTAATTAAAACGATGGAAGTTGAATGAGTCGTGTGGCTCGCTTGCAACGGCTACCAATTCTAAGTTCCCAAAGACGCGATCTGCATGCATATCTGTGTTCTCCTTTGGTTCACTTTGTACTCAAATCAAAGGTACGAGAAATAATGGAGAAGGTGAAGACATGAAAAAAACGGCAGATAAATTTTTCCATGGCTCATTTTGTGAAAAGTGAATACTTCATGTGTAGGAGAACTGAAGCAACATAGTGATAGCACTCAACCTTAAAGACGTTTGAATATATAGGAAGAGAAACGGACAAGTGTAATGACACGTGAACGGACAAATTTGAATTGAACCTTTTGCTCCGAGGGTTCTAAAATTGAGATGATGTGACTTCATGAGAGTTGAGCTTTAGGAAAATTTGTTCGATTTAGTGTACCTACCTCTTAAATAAATTATAGATCTATAAACCAACAGATTTGATGTGACTTTAAGTAATATGTATATAATAACCATTGCTATACTAAACACTGGATATGTAAATGTTGAGATATATTTGTACTACATGGACCAGAATAAATAGAATGAAAGAAGAACAGTATCACACACGATCGTATGTTTTTATTCTAAGGCACAAATAATTTTACTGTAGGATTCTCCTCATGTTTGATTTCAGAAATAAGGGAATAAAACTGCTATTAGCCGCATGAGCATTGTCCACAGTTTATTATTTCTGTCAACTAAAATGCTACTAACTGGTAGAAATTTGCCTCTTTGTTTCTACAATTTTGTTGCAGAACGAGTTGTCAATCTGTGAACTTTCATAAAAAGTTACGTGCATAAAGAAAATTTTATGAAACACCACCTTAAGATACTGAAACTTGACAACATGACAATCACAGAATACGTCCAATTGTTGTGGCAACTTGGACGCCTATGATTGAAACGTCAAGACCTGCCCATCTATATATTGGCGTGCATTTGTGCTTAGATATGACACGCACAGCAGCACTGATAGCTGAGCTATACGAAAATGGTGGTACGTATACATGGTTTATTCCTCTTTTTGGTTTAAATTATCTGTATTACATGACTTCCAGTATTTACGGTGTGCTACTCCTAGCCTAGGGATATGTAGCATGAAAATATGTTTAGTGTGAGTACAATACCTCTCCGTACTAAGAACGCATGCGTCATGCTTAGATGCATCGTAACTCCGTAAAGCGCATCAAAATCATAGTGAATGTTCCAATGGATAGTAGCACTAAACACAGTGTGCATGATATTTTTTCTTGTTTCCTTTGGATGCAACATCCCGGTGTGCCAACAGTCACAACTTATTTCCCTATGGGCTGCCCGTAAGGGCAATCACAATTTCCTTGTCCTTTCATTCCTGGCGGCTTTTTCTTGATGGGAAGCATACATAAACTATTTCCCTGTGTGTTTGTCTCATTTCCCTGACGGTAGTGGACACACAGGGATATTACCGTTTTTAGTAGTGACATCATCTATTATCATTACAAAAATACTAGCTTAATGTAAACAAATATTTGTGCAATATATATTTTAATAGAGAAATCATCATGATAGAATAAAGCAATGCATTTCTCAGCTGTTATTGTTCATATACCAATTGTCTTTTAGTGTCTCCTGGCATAAGTTAATATTTGTGCTAGATGTGGATGATAGAATGTTGTGTCCACGAAATAGTCATGGTAGAAACTTTACGAGCTTTTAAATTGACACTTGTATACTCTTAAATTGGTGGGACCGTAATCTATGATAACTCGAGATATGTTCTTGAAATCGGATAAACAACGACTGCAGGTTATAAGCTTATGCAAAGCCCAAAAAAGCTAGTTTGGTCATTCAATATTTCGAAAAAGAATTACGTTAACATTTTGTAGCATCTCCATTAACAATAATTCGAAAATATGGTCCCAGTGTTCAGAAATGTATTGGAGTACTATAGTTAAATATATTTGTGTATGTGTATTTTACTTCAGTGTTTATTTACCTTTGAGTTGCAACAATGAAAATAACCCAGTGACAACCATTCACATAAGGAGTTGTATGCATATATATTGTAACCAAGGTAAACATTTGTTTTGTTACTTATATTGCATAATATATATACATATTGGTTGTAACTGGCATAGTTCAAATTGCAATTTGACTGTAACTGGAAATATAATGTTATAATGATTGTAGCTGAGAATTCACAGCGTCACAATTGTAGTAGGGTATGTGCAGTCATGAACTAAAATGATCATATGTGAAATAAAATAGACTCGTCAAAAATACAGATATGTTTTAGTATTGCAGGCCCTATACCTAGTGAAAAACCTAGAAGTAATACACTAGCAGGCCACGTCCTCACGTCAACTGGAAATGGATTATCAATTATGGTCCGTCGCTCCCCCGCCCTTTGGAGTCACAGATCTGAAGAAGCTCGCCATGGTTCATTTTGGTAAATGCGATTACAAATCATTTTTTGTAGCAGTGAGGATAACGGGAGTTGCGGCAGAACTGCTTTGTTGATAAACGTATTACAACACTGTATTACCCTTTTGTCGAATTATTTTGTTCGGATTTAATGGACAAAAAAATTGCTACACGGACACAATTTTGTGGTAACAATCCACAACTTAAAGTAACTTTGAGTAGGTATCTCTTATTATTTGACCATGAAATCTAAGCTAATGAGCTGTCACTATTAATATTATCAAGAATTATAACACTTCTTATCATTTCGTAGTTATAGGATTTTTTTGTACGATTGGTAAACATTTCCCAAAAAATTCCAGTAATTTACGAATATAATACCGCTTTGTGCAGAACACATCGCTTGTTAAGATTGGACTGTGGGGTAACGGACAAGGTGGTGGTCCCCATGATGTCAATACTCCGCCTCAACGACTCACGAGCTGGACAATTCGCAGTGATATCGCCATTCATGCAATTGCGTTTACTTACGTTGACATAAATGGGAAGGATGTCAACTCAGGTCTTTGGGGGGTAATGGTGGAGCACCTCAAAGGGTAATATCTGAGTTAAACACATGGTTTTGAATTATAGGCTGAACCTTTACTCTGTGTGTGGCATATGATTTTAGGCACTTTAAAACTGTTAATTATTATAATGGAAAACTAAAATTCATTGCATCCAAATCCACTCAATCTGAACGTCAAAACTTTGGGGTCCGGTGTATGAAAATTAGAATGAATAAATTGCAAGGTCACCTTCTTTTAATAACAGTTGAAGTGCTGTGTATGCATTCAGTTTATAATCTATCTTCCGTTTTCTACCCATTGTTGCCCATATGTGTTGATGTTGCTAATTACCTTTGCACATATTCAATATGCAAACATTTTACGTGAACGGTGGCATTCTCTTCTGCCAGGTTGTGCTTGGCCCTGATGAGTACGTGAGGGAAGTTTCTGGCACAAATGGACCTTTTGCCACGCAAACCAACCAGATAACGTCACTGAATATCGTCACCAATATTACTACATATTCCTATGGAGAACCGAAGGGAACCAATTTCAGCATCCCAGTGGAAAACGGCCAAATTGTCGGCTTCTATGGGCGATCAGGGTCATGTCTTGATGCAATTGGTATCTATATTCACCCCTGAAGAATCAACTTTGTGGAGGCTTTGCCTCGTGTTATTGTGGCTTGCTGTGTTGTTCCAAACTTCCAATAATATGATTGCTCGATGTCCTGCATCGTCAGCAGTAGTGGTTTGTTTTTATGTAACTAGCCCATCAACACGTGCATTTGCATGGGCTAGCATATGTGTTCAATACTTATGTTATAATTCATCTGTTTTCAATATTCCTCAAAGAAAAAGGGGAAGTGTGGCATTGGCATTGTTTTAGAATCACGATTATTGTTGACAAGTAGCTGCAGCTAGGAAAGCACTGCAGCAGCAGCAGCATAGTGATCCACCGCTATGAGTGCGTAGCTAAATATACACTACCATAGCAGAGAGGATGCCTCATTCCGGTTCCGTGCATCCTAGATCCGGCTGGAGAGGAGGTCGTGTGTTGACGGTCATTAAATGCCAGTTTTTATCGTCAATATACTCAAAAAAGTAGGAAGACTTGACGTTTCATACACGCATGTTAGTAAGGCATGTTCCAATTCCATACACAAAAGGAGTGGAGAAATGTCGCATGATCCGCTTCTAGCCAATGGAGGAGAGCGACAACTAGACATGACACGGATCCATGGTGTGGCTACACAGGACTGCGCAGGAGGAAACTGAATTAACAACAAATAGGGCCCACCAAGAGGCCACCCTGAGGAAGCACACCCGAATGGGCCCACACTATAGCAATCGCACACTATAGCCGTGGTTGGGAGAGCTCAGCAGTAGCGGGCATACCCAACCGCGGCTACGATTGCGAGGATACAAAAAACCATTTGTAGCCTCGCAATCGAGCCCACCTGCAGCTACAATAGCTGCGGTTGACATTGCCAACCCGTGGCTATTAGGCGAGCCTCTATTGATCTGGTCAATAGCCAATGTTAACATGTGCAACTGACCCTATTCTACTGTTTTCCAAAAAAGATTGTATTATAGATACATCACATCACAGATTCACATTCTAGAAATATAATAACTTCACATAATCAGATTCCAAAATTACATGTAGAGCATCACATTAACATCCACAAATCCGTCACAAAAAATTCACAAGTTCACAAAAATATCCATAAGTTTATAAATCCATCATAGTAATATTCACAAGTTCCTCAAATTAAGTCTACACTATAGTCACCTGCTACGTTATCGGGCTGGTATGGGCGTTTCAAACCACACCACTCGAATATATAGTTCCCAATGCTCTTTTGTCACCTCACTTTCAATGTCAAAAAACTTACTACGAGGATGGATGACCTCCCAAAGCAAGAAATGACACATCCTATCGACAATTAAGTACATGTCATTTGTACTCAAATGTACCATTTGTGTCGTGAATCCTTTCTGGAAATTTCATCAACTGTCCTCTTATCCTTTATCCCAACCTCTTCTACCTTTCTTGTTCTTTGTGTCAATAAATTAATTCAAAGTGATGATAAGAAAGTGATTAGATTATAACAAAAAAACAAAAAGGATCTAAATTTAACAAAAACAATCTTGGCTTACCTTGGAAACGCGGTTCCCAGGCGCAAAAGTGATGCATGAATCAAATTGTGCAAGTACTAGGTAGGAGCAAAAGTGATCAAGGATTGTGGCTTGCCTTGGAAACGTGGTTCCCAGGCGGGATCGAGGTACTCAATTGGCTGCTCTGGTGGAAACTCGTCAAACTGCTGCTCCTCAAACTCCTCTGTCAACCACGGACGGAGTAACATGGGTTAGACATGCAAATCGAGGTAAAATAGGTATCGAAAGGACAGAAATTACACAACTAGAACATAGACAACAACTACACCAACGCATAGAGAACGTCGCTACGATCCTAATGCAACTGACCTCATATTTTTCTGACATTCTAGGAAAAGATATGAATTTCCAAAGAAAAAGGTATTTTTGGAAATTCTGGAAAAAGGGAAAGGATATTCCCTCTAGTCCACCGCTGTTCCATGAACCGGCCAATCAAACCCTGAGCCTGCGGTTCATGTGGACCGGGTCCACCCAAATGCCAATAATAGGGCCAAGGACTGCTGACGTCGGCGACGCTGGAGACGGGCGGCGCCTCCAGGGCTCCGTCGTGGAGCTCACCGGAATCGCGACGCCTCGGGGCTACAGCTCAACAGCGGTCAAGCCAACACCATCAGGACTCTCAGCCAACTTGCGCGCACCTGGGAGCACTGGTCCAGAGGATGGGCTCGCACCACACCTCCGACGACAGCTCGCCGGAGTATAGGAGGCAGCACGCGCAGAAGGGAAAACCACAGGTATCAGCTAAATCACAAACTAACAGCACCGGAATGAAGCTCATGCTCACGCGAGCCCGATGGGGCTGTGTCATGACCAAAACTCTGGTCGGAACCTCGCCGGCCGCGAGAACCTCGGCGGTGGACGAAATGCCTTTGACGAAACCCCACAAAAGTTGACCATTTACTAGAAATCGAGCGCACACAAGCACCTACACGGCACCACGAAGCTAACCGACCAAACAAAGGAGCATGAGCAAGCCTCTAGGTGCTATCTCGCCGGTGACCATTGCAATGTGGCGGTGGAACCCGACGAGAACGGGGAATTCGCCCACAAATCAGAGGAAGAAGCAAGGGGAAGGATGCGCGTGCTCACCAAGAGTGTCTAGGAGGGCTTGTCGGTGACGGGGAAGGCTTGGCGAGGACGAGCAGCTCGGATGCGAAGATGGCGGACGACAGACGCGCGCGCATGGTGACCAACTCCTGTTCATGACAACGATGTTCCCCGACCGGGAAGGGCCAATAGTGGTGGAGATCGGACCCGGACGAAGGGCAAACTATAGTGAGGAACGAATAAAGTACGAGCCCGAGCGGGACTCACCGATGACGATGACCGGCGGCGAAGAAGGCGATGGCCAGAATCTTGAATTCTCTCGCTCGTCCTCTCTGCGAGAAATGTTGCGTGGTTAGCACCAAGGGCTTCAGCGATGCACGAAGAAGCGGCTGGGAGCGACAGAACTCACCGGCGACGACCTCGGCTGACGGCGGCGAGAGGAGGGCGACGACTAGGGTTAGGGTTGTCCTGCGCCGCAGGTGGTGCGAGGTGGGATGGGGGGTGGTGGCGGCTCCCGGCGGGGTTATCTTGGGCGGCAGGGTAGGTGGGATGTTGGGCGCCAGCACGGATGGGCACCACGCGGCCTCGGCATGCGCTCTCCGCGAACAGGTGGCTCAACGCGCGGTCAAAAGAAGACCCACTGCTGCTCGGTTGGGCTTGGTGGGCTAGGTTCTGATCGCTGCTGGGCCGAAGAGAGAAAAAGAAATGTTGGGCTGTGAAGAATTGATCCACGAAACGAAAATTTCAAATAATTGCTTGATCTTTTCCAAATTACAAAACTCTTAGCCAAATTCAAATTACAAGTTTGCAGTTTACAATTTTGGGACTGTTACGGCAAGAGAGTTTGTAGACCAAATGACACAATATATCTTTCTAAAATATCTTCCACTTCCATTATGATAGAAATTCTAAAATATCTTATTCATATTTTCAACTACCCACTATTTCCATTACAAAATTATTGAAAATGACCTTATAAAAATGTTTTGTAATCCAATAGTTTTCTATCCAAGTAATAACATAAAAACAATACTAAATTACTGCGTGTTCAATAATATAACAATGTGTTGTAGTTAGATTAATGATATTAGCCTAAATATGTGTATAAAACTGGTAATTCAGAAAATTCGAAGCTAAATCATGATATGTAGAAATTAGCTATGTATATACGAAAAACTTTTGTATTGATTTCCAACATATGCATAAGAAAATTTAAGCATACAAAATAGATTGAATTTTTAACATATTTGTAATAAAGAAAAAATCTCAGACATGGTAATGCATTAAAGTTTTAATAAAATTATTCAACATTTTTTTGTTAATTAAAGATTCAGAGGAAAATAGATTAACTTCTACAACAAAGTAGAAGAAAAAAGCCACGCAAATGTGAGGCTAGGTTGACTAGTTCATCTTGTTGGCCGGTGACCACCTTGAGATCAAGGCGCCAACAAACCAGCAAGATGAGCACAGACGGATGGCCACAATAGGAAGCGCATGGATGGCAAACTTTACATGGGTACAAAGAACGCCGCCACAATGAGTGCGTTAATCGTGTATCTGAGACACGAGCCGGACCTAGTGGCGGCATCCTGTTTGAATTCTTGTCGCATCAAGTGCTCCCCTCCAGTCCACATTGTAGATAACGCCTCAATCGAGCTCCATCTCCCGGCGTGGAGACGAGAGAACGACCACGGACGAATTGAATGTACAACGGCGGACTTACCTCGCCGGTCGGTGACCACCTTGAGATCCGGGAACCATCGCTGCGCTTCGAAAGCAGGCGGAGAGGAAAGTGTTCTTCCGTTCGACTCTTGGCTCCTCTCCCTTCGCTGCTACTACAGCTGGTTCGTGCGACAGAAAAGCAAAGGTCGGAGCAGCCAAGGCAGAAGAGGCGGTTGGGAGATTCCCCTCTTTTGATTGTCTGTGGCTCGAATTAGAGTTGTTTTATGTCTCTTTGCTTAGATACATGTGCCAAGAGATCATAGTGGTAGTACATGCCATTAGCAGCTCAAGTACACGTATATGGATATGAAGAGTCTCGAGTGGCGCAGCTTCGAGGATAAACAGTGTCCATGGGAGATTGCAATCATGTGAGACGTTGTTTAGACACAGCTCTTTCAGGCTGCCAAGTGCAGCTCGCAGTAGTATGGGACGCTCTGGTTGCAACCATATCTGCAATCAGAGGAGGTGAACAAAAGTTTGAGACATTTTATGACATATATTTGCATCAAGTGAAGTGCGTTGTTACCTTGCCATTGTTAAAATCTAAGAGGAGGCTCTCTAGCATTATTTGGCCGGCGTTTACTCCCAGAAGCTGACTCAAGCTAATCTCCGCGTCTTTGTTCTCGTGGAGATAGTGATACATGGACAAACTCTTGAGCGAGGGCGCGGAACCAAGTGAGACCGCAGTCGAATTTGGAGAGATCCAGTTGTAGTAAAGCCTTTCGAGCGCCGGCGCCTGCACCAACTGGACGCTGCCGATGTTGCAGCGGTGGCACACCAGCGACTTGAGCCGCGACTGCGGCGCGTCGATGAACAGCGCCGGCGGAGCTGCGAACGGACCTAGCGCATTGTCTGGATGGAAGCCGCAGAACATCAGGGAAAGGAATTCGAGAGCGTTGCAGTCTGCCACGAGCTTGTTTAGTACGGTCGGACGGGCTGTGGAACCAAATGTTCCGCAAGGCGAGCTTGGTCAGACACCGGAACGCTCCTGGGAATTCCGGGAGGAATTGCCGGAGGATCCATTCGCCATAGCCGAGCATCGTCGGCGCTTGATCCGAGGCGGCAGTCTTGTTTGTGGTGGCGGTGATCTCGAGCTGGACGTGCTTGACCTTGCCGGCGTCTGCCGCGTCGCCCAGCATCACGCCGATGCGTTGCGCGTCGTAGGTGTTGTCGAGCCCGGGCAGGATGAATTTGAGGGCCAGAGTCTCGATGACCCGCGAGGTGGACGGGGGCTGCCACGAAGGCCTCCAGCGCGTTCGTCGGTTCGTGAACCGCACCATCCCGAGGTCGTCCTGTTCTTGGGGGTAGAAATTCCCCGTGTCAAGAAACACGTTGGTGATGTGCCACCATGGCAGGGACCTCCACCGCCGCGAGAGGATGGAGGTCTTCGCGACCGTGCGGACATCGCCGGTGAGCACCAGCCTACTCGGTATGTTAAGCAGCGCGTCGTCGGGCAGCCGGCTGATCACGTCGATCTCGCCGTCGGCCGTGTCCACGGGATCGTGAAGAAACATGGCCTCTCGATCAGGTCTCGCAAGGTAACAACAGGTGCGCAGAAATAACTTTACGGTAACAACAGACCAAGTCTATAGTCACTTCCAATATATCAAACTGTCCATATATGCTCGGAAGAGTCACACGAGCTTACAAACGCATGCAGAAGTAACAGCGCAGATCGACTTCGATCTAGTCCTCCATTTGGGGCGAGATGACCCGCTCGTTCCCATTCTTTCGACAGGGACGCAACCAGAACAGAACTCCAAAGTAACTCTAAACATGTCCAAATGGGCCGTGCCAAGTGGGTCGGCCCGAAGCACGGTAAAAAAGCACGGCCCAAGCACGGCACGGCCCGAAATAATTTCGTGCCGTGCTTGGGCCGAGGCCTTGGCCCGACGGGCGGCACGGCATGGCCCATTTATGGTATGGCCTGTTAGTTGTCTATGAATGTACAAATAGAATAGAATTCTCTAAGTGAAACAATGACAATTGTAGTCTAGTGGTGAAGCATCTTACTCTCAACCAACAGGTTCAAGGTTCAAATTCGACCTTCACCCATTTTCCACCACCATTTTGCAATTGTTTCCACTGTTTACGCTATATAGGCCGCTATTGTATACTGGGTCCAGTGATCGACAGGCTGTCATGCCTTGCCGTGGGCCGACAGCCGGGCACGTGGGCCAGCACGGCACGGCCTGAAACTAAACGGGCCCTGCCTTGCCGTGCCCGGGCCGGGCCGTGTCAGGCGGTCCGTTTGGACATGTTTAAGTAACTTACAAAGAGGGCAGATTTTATGGGACCCCCATAAACAGGGGCGCTCAACCCATTAGGCCCATGGACCAAACAATCACTTCTAGAACAACTGGTATCACTGTTGGAACAATTGACTTTAATTACTGGAACAATTGATTTTCAGGGTTAGAATAATTTTTTAAAATAAAAATAAACATTTAAATTTTCAAAAAACATAAAAAATACTCGAAACTTCTACTACTGGAACAATCAATTTTAGTTACTAGAACAATCAGTTTTAACTATTGGAACAACTGATACACAGAACAATTCAAATACATAATTCAATATTTGAATTTTAAATTTTGTAAGAAAATATATGCATGTGGGATCTCATTTTGTTGAATTAATTATAACGAACACAACGATGAAAACGGAGTTTTTATTTGAGAGAAAAATCATTTTGAAACTATGAAGTTGAAACAAATTCGCGTCAATTAATTACATCCTGACACGTGGCGTACGTTACCTACAAGCTACGCGTAGGGCACGCAACATATAGAGATTCCGAATTTTATGTCCGCGGCGGCCGTGCCCACCCGATGTCGGCCCATTAGATCATATATAGTGCCTGTACTGAGATTGTTGGGACGCCGTTTCCTTCCGTTAGCTGTCCGTTCCCCTGGACGGTCCTAATCCACAGGCGTGCAGACTCCGGAGCAAACTTTCGGGCATACACCAAACTTTTCAAAAACGAAAAGTTTCGCATCCACTCTAAAAATCAAACTTTCGCACAAACTTTGATAGAAAATTTTTAGTTTTTCGAACGTTTTAATTAAAACTTTGAGAGAAATTTTTGCACATGCAAAATTTTGCACAAACTTCATAATAAACTTTGACATAAAGTTTTGAGCAACTTTTGGATGGACTTTAAATCAAACTTTGAAAAAAAGTTTTTTATCATACTAAAAGAAATTTTTTTGAATCAAACCTTTGGCTGAAGTTTTGTGAGAAAGGACTGCATGCATGCAAGTGGAAGTGTATATTTGCACCTCCTCTCTTTTCAAAGGCACATATGCCTTTGTTGTTGCGTCCTCTGTTGGAGAGGGATGCTTTCTGAATAGTGTCACGTGAGGTGATATTTTTGCCTTCGCATATTTACGTCCTCTGTTGGAGAGGGATGCTTTCTGAATAGTGTCGCATGAGGAGACATTTTTGCCTTTGCATATTGGAGTCAGTCTAAGCCTGTACTCTCTCTGTTTTTAAATTGTTGACGTCGTTGACTATTTTCGTTACGTTTGACCGTTCGTCCTATTCAAAATATTTTGTGAAATATGTGGAACTATAAATCGTGTTTCAACTTCATTCAGTGATAAAAAAATTATAATAAAATATTTGATAATTCTTAAATTTTTTGAATAAGATGAATGGTCAACATAATGGAAAAAATCAACGACGACAACAATTTAAGAACCGAGGAGTACGTATTTTGGTGGGTTCTAGGAAGATCAGAAGAAGATTCAGGGAAAGCGTCTGGAGGCAGGTGACATTCTCGAATTAGAGAATCTTTATATAACTACGACACAATAGTGTCTGGAGCGTCTGGAGTATTAGATAAGCCGGCACATTCCAGGCAGGAGAAAAGTTACAGGAGAAAAGTTAGCTTTGCATTCATTGTTGGACGATATAAACCTTTTTCATTGTCAGAGTGATTATGTAATTAACAGATCAAATTAACATCTCCATAAGCGAAATCACAGTTTTGTTGTCTATGAAGGCGATGTCTAGTTCAGGAAATAGAAATACATATTCCTCACTATTTTCAGACAAACTAGGGTGTTAGCCAAGGTGAACCGTTATTTTTTTCTATTATGTTCAATACAGTAGTGGATATGTTTGTAATGTTCTCAAATACTAGACTAGTGGTGAGACTAGAGGTTGAGTTCGTAATGTAGTGGACGATGGATTTTTTTTGGATAATGGAACTTTGTTCCAGCTTCTGCACTTCCAAGGAAAGTGCACACAGCCGATCACTTACAAATTTTGAGCACTTAGGCTCTACCTCGTCCACTAGAGTACCAAATGAACAAAGTACGAGATAATGGGATACATCAAATGAACCACTACTATGCAGTAATTCTATTTGAGAACTTCCATCCAAATCTAGCAAACACCTCCATCATCGTTGTCTCCCACCTTTGGCACGCTATCTTGAGGTTTTGCTTTGCTTCTTCCTTCTTATGTAGCAACGACCATGTGCGGATCCAGTGTGTGGCCCTGAAGACTACCTGCAAGACAGTGTTAGTTTTTAATTTATTGAACACAATATCATTTCTATTCAACCATATAGCCCAACACGTAGCCGCTACACCCACTAGAATCTGATCCCTAAGTTTTGGCTCAAAGCTATAAAGCCATGCTCCAATGTTTGAGATACTAAGCGGAGGTTGAATTCCAAAAGTGATATGTATTGAATTCCAAATTGTTCTAGCAAAGTGGCAGTCGAAAAAAAGATGTTGTATAGACTCTAAAGAGCTACAAGAGCAACAAGTCAAATCCCCTTTCCAATTCCTTTTTGCTAGATTATCTTTAGTTAAAGTAACCCCCTTCTTAAGAAACCATAAGAAAATTTTAATTTTCAACGGTATTTTCATTTTCCAGATGGGGCAATGTTGGGGGACAATGGTTTCTTTCATTATGGACTCATACATAGACTGTGTGGTGAAAACCCCGCTCTTATGTAAGTCCCAAATAAACACATCTTTAGTGTTAGATAATCTCGTTAAGAGAATACTCGCCACTAAATTGTGCCAAGACGTGAGATTTTGTTGAACCAGTCCCCTCCTAAAAGATACATTCAATGGTGTGGTACGTAAGACATGAGCCACCGTGGCGTCTTTTTGCCTTACGATGTTATAGAGATTAGGATAAATCACTCGTAGTGGCTTGTCTCCTATCCAGGTGTCCTCCCAAAATCTAATGCTAGCGCCATTGTGTACCTGGAAGTGCCCCCTTGTAGGAACTGGTCTTTGACCTTCATAAGTCCTGCCCGAAGTGGGAGTCCCCGGGTTTGAATTTGCACCGTGTTAAGGTTTTATTTGGTAAGTATTTCCTTCTTAGAAGATTTTGCCAAACCCCTTCCTCATTGATTAATTTAAAGAGCCACTTGCTTAGGAGACACTTGTTTTGGATTTCAAGATTTTTAATGCCAAATCCACCGCAATCTTTTGGCATGCATAATACACTCCACTTAGAGAGCCTCGTATTTTTTCTTATGCTCATCACATTGCCAAAAGAATCTGGATCTATAATAATCCAATTTTTTAAGCACCCCTTTCGGTATTTCGAAAAAGGATAGCATATACATTGCTAGACTGGTAAGGACGGAGTTGATTAGAACTAGCCTACCTCCAACCGAAAGTAGTTTTCCTTTCCAACTACTAAGTTTCTTCTGGAATTTTTTTCAATCATGATCCAATCGCTATTGGATAATTTTCGGTTATGCATAGGAATACCCAAGTACCGGAATGGGGTTACCCCATTTTTGCACCCGAATAATTGTGCATACTCGGGCTCACTTTCTTTGGCCTTGCCATAGCAATACAGTTCGCTCTTATGGAAGTTGATTTTCAAACCCGACAGCTTGCTCAAAAGTACTCAACACTAGTTTGAGATTTTTGGCTTGGTTGAAATCGTGTTCCATAAATAGAATTGTATCGTCCGCATATTGCAGAATGGAGAGACCACCTTCTACCAAGTGTGGGACTACGCCCCTAAATTCTCCATTGTCCTTGGCCCTTTCGATGAGGATTGCAAGCATGTCGGCTACTAAATTAAAGAGGAGGGGGATAGGGGGTCTCCCTGTCTCAATCCCTTCTTCGTCTGGAAATAATGCCCTATGTCATCATTTACTTTGATTGCTACGCTGCCCCCTTTGACGATTTGGTCGATCCAATCGCACCATAGGTGCGAGAATCCCTTCATCCTTAAGGATTGTTGAAGGAAGTACCAGTTGATCTTGTCATAGGCTTTCTCAAAATCAAGTTTGAGAACTACCCCATCTAATTTTTTCCTATGCATCTCATGTAAAGTTTCGTGCAGAATAACCACACCTTCCATGATGTATCTTCCCGACATAAAGGCCGTTTGAGACGGTCTTATGACATTTTGGGCTACTAGAGCCACTCGATTGGTCATCACTTTAGTGAAAATTTTGAAACTCACATTTAACAGACAAATTGGTCTAAATTGTTGTATTTGTTTGGCTTCTTGTTGCTTTGGAAGCAAGGTAATGACCCCAAAATTTAGCGTGTAGAGGGGTAGGTCGCCTTTATGGAAGTCTTGAAAGAGGGCCATTAGGTCCGACTTAATGACATTCCAAAATGCTTGATAAAACTCCGCCGGAAACCATCCGGTCCTGGAGCTTTATTGTGGGCCATTTGGAAAATAGCCATTCTGACCTCCTCCTCCTCCGAAAACGGAGCGGTGAGGGTCTCATTCTCCGCCTCGGTGACTTGGGGTATGTCTTCTCTAGCCGACTCCATCGGAGTGAAATTATTTCGGTCTGGAGCCCCGAAGAGACCTTTGTAATAGTTGGTGATGTAACGCTTTAAGTTATCATCACCCTCTATGAGGCCCTCTTCTTGTTCTAGCTGGAAGATCCTTGTTTTCCTATGTTTGCCACTTGCCACAAGCTGGAAGTATTTGGTATTACAGTCCCCTTTTAACAACTTAGTTGTTTTGGCTCGTTGATACCATTTTATTTCTTCCTCTCGTAGCAATTGTACAAGTCTTTGCTTGAGGCAATTTTTTAAATCAATTTCAGAAGCACTAAGAGGTTGTGACTCAGCCTTTTTATCTAGTGCATCGGCCTTACTTATGATTTCCTTCTTCTCCTTCTTGTAGGCACCACTAGTGTTTTTTGCCCATCCTCGAAGGAATTGTCGGAGCCGCTGAATTTTGAATTGCCATTTAGTAATAGGAGTGTCGCCTCTATGCTCGCTGTTCCATACTTGTGTCACTAGTTCTAAAAACCCTCGCGTAGAAGCCAGCCAAGTTCGAACTTGAAAGGCGGTTGATTCCCGGAATGTGTACCATTTCCGGTGCTCAACAAAAGCGGGGTGTGATCGGAGATATCCCTATTTAGTGCTTGTACCGTGGACAGCGGAAATTTAGACTCCCACTCCGTGCTAACTAGTAGTCGATCGAGAGTCTCATATGTCGGGGTTTGTCTCGAGTTTGCCCAAGTGAATTTTCGATTTGATAGCTCTAGTTCCCTCAAATCTAAGCTATCTATGACAGCATTAAAGAGGAATGGCCATCTATCATTATAGTTGTCATTGTTCTTTTCTTGTGGGTTTCGGATGATATTAAAATCACCACCCACAAGTAAGGGCAAATTCTCCTTTGCACAAGTTTGTACCAGCTCAGCGAGAAAGGTTTCTTTAAACTCGGCCTGTGCAGCCCCATAGACTGCCACCAAAATCCATTGAAACCCGTCATCTTTATTGCGAAGGTGGAACTTCACATAAAAGTCCCCTTCATCTATGCTTCCTATATCAAACGTTGCCAAATTGATCCCGAGTAGAATGCCACCAGACCTACCATGAGGTTCAGTCCAATGCCAAAGGAAATCATGGCCGGCACAAATATTATTTAGAGTGCTTTGGTCAAAATCTTTCTTTCCGGTTTCTAATAGAGCAATAAAGTCTAGCTTATGTTCTCTAGTAGTATCCGATAGGAACCTGAATTTAGCCAAGTCACTAAGACCTCTGCTATTCCAGAATATTCCTTTCATTTTACACTCTCTTTGTGTTTCTTGAGTACCTTAATTTTGGCACTTTTCTTGTTTCGGGTCGAGGATCGTGATTTATTTTTCCTGAAGACAGTTTCAAAGTCACAACTTAGGTGACGACTGTCCTCGTCAAACGTTTCCTCCATTAAGTCACCACATAAGTGACTTAACATGGGGTTTTCCCAATCATAATCCTCTTCAGTATTTTCCACAAAATCAGAGTCATAATCTGAACCACCTTGTTCTAAGTTGGATGCCAGAAGATCTAATCTATTCTGTTCTGCTGATTTTAATGTGGAGATAGCTGCAGTTATTTGTTTTTCGTGATTCCCTAAAGCTACCCCAATTGCATTAACTTTAGATGAAATCACAGAATCTGAAAAACCAAGAAAAGATAGATGATTACCTTCGTGCTCGAGGTTTTTCCAGGCTGCCCGTTTCTGGGCCTTTTCCATGGCGTGCAAGTCTGCCGTTGCAGCGAGCCGGGGACTGGACCGTGGTGAGACACCTACCGCCTCCTTAATCGCTGCCGCAGCAGCGAAAGAGGCCGGTTTCCTCATTGGTGACTGCCCGGCTGTATTAGCCCGACCGCCACCGGCGTTGCCGATCGTGTTGGTGTCGCCCGGCCCCGTAGCGCACAGCGCCCCGAGCTGCGGCACCGGATCAAGGGGCTGCGCCAGGACTGCGCCTAGCCCAAGACCGGTGGAGTCCTCCGGCCCGTCGTGCATCCCAACGGGCTCAGCATGGTGCTGCCCCGTCTGATTCTTTTGTACCTGCAAAACCGGCGTCGTGAACTGCAGACACGGCTCCCTGCTGCCTTGGTTGCGACCAAGCATGGGCGGAGCCGAACCCGCGAGACGTCGGCCACCACCTGCGCGCACAGCTGCAGCGCGCGACCTGCCACGGCCCAGTCCGGGTTGGACCGAGGGTGCCTCCTGCGTTGGGGACTCAGATGCATTAGCATGGACAGCTACAGGCCCATGCATGTCCGCCAGCGTCCGGCCACCGTCCACCACTGCAACAGGAACATCGCATGGTAGCAGCCCGTCGCCGTCTTCATCCTCCAACGATAATAAATCATCGTTAGAGAAATCATCTTCCACCAATCCGTCTTCAGGTTCATTAGCCACTTTCTCTGCTAATTCGTCAATGATTTGGTCTGCACATGTGAGAATTATTTTGTCCGCCATGTTCCGAAGCTTGGCTTCCAAATCCTCATTTTCACCCAGCCCGACCTGCTTGCTCCCACCAGCAGCAGTGTGGCTCGTGAAGTCCATGCTGCTGTCCTCATTCCGTGACCTCTTGGACTCTCTGTGCTTGCTGTTTGAGTCATTTAGTTCCTCCTCCCGCTGACCCGAGTTGCCGTGGTCGTCACTGTCCATGAAATTATATCAATACTATAATATACAGATGATATGATTCATTTTTAAAGACAAATATTCATGAGACAAAGAATATGAAGCTAGTGCTTTGTGCATTTGACCAACTTTTTGGCCTAAAGATATTTTCTTTAAAAAATGAACTCATCTTCGGTGTCGCCTGGCCGAGTATCTTTTAAAGGAATCATAACAGGTTTTTGGGTGTGATATGGAATCATTGGCCTTAAGATACCTTGCCACTCCGGTGCACCACATGCTCTGCAAATGTAGATTGGAAAGAGCTAAAAGATAAACTCAGAATGAACATGGTGGATGGAAGGTCTCTTCACTTGCATAGCAGACATCATCAGTAAGGGTGATTAGTGCTCTTCATTTTGATGCATAGAAATCAAAATAAGACCATCGTTCTCTGCACTCCTAATCTGGGGGAGGGTGAATAAATTTTTGGATGCGATTTTCACAACTGCTTGATCACTTTTTCATCTTCATCAACACTGTCATCATGGTTCGACTTCTCCACATCGTGTGGGATTCTCGCGTCATCAACAACAACATGACTGTGTGGAATGTTGTCCTCACCTCGTCTATCCACCCATCGTCAAACCGGAAACATACTTACTTTTCTCACATATTATGTGTTTCATATTGTCTATTATATATGATCTATCTGTGTATAATAGTTATGGATAGAATACTTAGATATTCTGTTTTTATCTGCCTTGAAGATGTGTCCAGATCTTACGGACTTATTATCTACTTTATTCTATAATTACTTTATCATATTAATAATTTATTTCTGAATTAAATTAAAATTAAACGTGCTAATATATCTAACACCTTTCGGCATCGAAGTAAGCTCCAAAGGATTACTATCTAAATTTCCCAAAACATTCTCCGAAAACAACTATTACTCTCTTACTAAATTGTTGTCGCCATTGACTTTTTGTTAAGTTTGACCATTTGTCTTATTCAAATTAAGTTTAACAAATGTCACATATTTTGTTGGAATATGTTTTATCACTAAAGAAACTTGAAATGTAGCATATTACTTTTTGTATTTGAAGAAATTTTTTGAATAAGACGAATGGTCAAACGCTACGAAAAAATCAATGGCGACAACAATTTAGTAAAGGAGGGAGTATATCACAACCGTATAAGTAGTGTCATGCAAGAATGTACCACACCAAACAAATACTAGCACCAAATAATCATTGCCTTGGTCCCGGCAAGTCTAGCATATAATTAACATGTTCTGGACCGCGACTGACTTAAGCTAGTTCAGCCCCCCATATGCACAACACAACTCAGATGCATGCACTGTAATTAATAAGCAGCATTCATCCATATTAGAACAGCTCGTACTATTGTTGAGAGACAGGCCAATCTTCATGTCTGATTCGGTGAGCCGAACTTGGACGCATGAGTTGACCATAGTCCTTTTCTATACACACGAGGGCACAGGTGTATGTACGAAAATCAGCGGAATAAAATGTACGGCCGTTTCCATGCAAGAATATATTATGTGTGAGGATATGGGAAACTTCTAGCTGATGTCCGCTCCCGTGGTCGATGTCGTGTGGTATGGCTACAGTTTATGTAAAGTTGAGTTATTTTTAACATTAGTTCGAGTGCAACGAAGTGATACGTTTTCCTGATGACTCATGGACTACCTTGTACTTGGTGTTCAGTTTCAATAGATTGGTGAATCTGCAAAAGAATCTAGAATGTACAAAAGTGTCGCCAGAGAATGTACCATTTTTATCCAAAGTTGAAACAAGTTTCTTGAAGGGATAGGAAAAGGCCATATTAGAATAGAAAAATAGAAAACAAGAGCCTTTATCAAATGAATTGTGCACTTTGGGTTCATGCATATTCTTGAGATTGCCTTTCAATCTCTCATGCATCCTTTATAGGAAACAAAATACTAGTAAGTTACATGATGCTTATTTTCCAACCACGTGAATTGCACGTGCTAGCTAACAAGTTTGCTACTGTAACTAGTAACTACCAAGAGAAAATCGGACATCAGGATGACCAGAACATTCTTAACCTGACTACACTATGTAGCATCCTAATTAAGCAATAATTCCTCTGTTCCGAGTTGGTATGTTCATTAAGACTGCACATTTCTAATGTTCTGCACCTTTCTAATATAAAAATCAAAGAATGTGAAGATGCAGCTGCCGGTGGAACTGGGACTTAATTAGCAGTTCCAGACAGGCAAATCCCAAAGGGTTCCCTGGGTCCAGTCGTCATTGTCCGCCATGCTGCACTCCCATACAGGTGGGGCCATTAGCATGGCCTCAGCCAGCTCAGCCCACATCTTGGGCGAGTCAGCGGCCAGCTCGTCGGACCCAAGCAGGACGTCCCACGCGACGTCAGGGGAGGAGTCTCCGCCACCGCCGCAGCCATTGCCGCCGGAGTGCATTACTAGCAGGTCAGGCATGAACCGGACCTGGGCCGCGGCCTCGAGCGCCGCCGCCCTCACGTCGTCGGGCTCGGCGGTGGCCGGGCGGCGGAATTGGTGGACGAGCTCCGGGAAGTTGAGCCTGGCGTCGCGGCCGCGCAGGCGGAGCTCCGCGACGTCGTGCGCCACCGCGGCAATCTCCGGTGACTCGAAGCTGCCGAGCCAGATGCGCGTCTTCTTGCCGGGCTCCCTGATCTCGGACACCCACTTGCCCCACTTGCGCTTCCTCACGCCACGGTACTGCACGGCCATCTCCTCAGCCACGATTCCATTGTCCCTTGTCACCTCCATTCTTAGAAAGATCAGCCGCGAAATCGGGGCAGCAAATTTGTGCTATATATATGAGCAAGGATCTAGCTGTCTCGCTAGTGCTCGATCTGACCTCTGACGATGCAATGCTATATATATGGTGAGATTATGATTGAGAGGGTTTGTGTTGGGATCCAAGAGGCAGATGGGTGTATATATAGCCATTGGGAGAAGAGCAGGTTGAGAGTGAGGTGTGCACGCGTGAACAAGAAAGAGACGGGAAGGCGGTGCAGGTATTTGTCATGGATGCATGCATCGGGGAGGACGAACGACAGGCGAGGCGATGTTTCGGCAGCGCGGCAACAGCTGGAGGCTGATACGTGTCCACTCCAGATTTTATTGTCGTTTGATATGCATGTATGGGTGTTATTTTTTAAAAAATATAGGACAGATTCGCGAAAAATGTGTGCGCGTGAGAGAGAGATTGTGCTGATGCATTATCCACCGGCAGCAAGATATCAGACATGTTGGTTTGCTTGAGTGGAGAGCTTCCTGGATGTTTCACAGGGTCTCGGGAGAAATTTGTTTATGTAGATGTCAGCCTCAGTTCCAACACTCTGAATAGCTCTTGTCGTTAATCTCATACAGGGGTGACTTCTGCAGTGGGATGTGCAATTTTACCCTTCAACTAAGATATGTTCTTTTTGTGAAAGAATTGTCCCGTATGTGATGTCTACTACACTGTTAAAGTAATAGATCTTTCCTTTGTTACCAAGATGTTAGGCTCAATACTGTGCATTACCATGATATAAACCTTGATTGTCTTACAATGTTTTTGGTTTTTACTCTTTTTGAACTTTTGCTCTGATTCCTATCTTAACAGGATCCAAAATAATAATTACTCTGCATAAATTTGATCTGAAATTTATGGCAAACTACATGGTTGAATGTTAGTCTAGGAATCCTTTGTTTGGGTTCTGAAACAGCTGTGAGACACAGTAGTGCTAACAATTAGAAAACACAATTATACAGACACTTGAGATATGATTTAACTTGCGAATAAACACACCTGTCGGGCCAAAGGCACTCCACATCATCTCGGACCCACTTCAATTTTGCATGTGTATGTACCTAATCCCGGATTAGTTTGATGTATAAGGACCTTGATACTGTTTTCCAATGAATTTTCTTTTGCAGTTTTCTTCTAAGTCCTCATGATTTTACCTTGGTTTTTCTCTGGATGAATCCATTCTTTTGTTTATTACCTTATCATTGGAGTGTTTCAGCCGATAGCTCTCATGTAGATAGCATATTGATTTCCAATAAGACCTGGAATTTTTTTATGAAAGTGCATGTTCATAGCTCGCTCATCATCGTTGAATTTTCATATCTTGTTAGAGAAAAAGAAAGGCAAACACACTGTTCTAAGAGAGATAGCGATTAGGGTGCCCTGTCCCTATCACTACAGACACTCACGGTCGTAGAAAAGACGTATGGGTTAGTTGGGAATGGAGAAGGGCAGGCTAGCGAGCTCCCTCGTCAAAATGAAAAGCAAATTTTAAGGACCAAGCTAGGGAGAGCATGCTGTCAAGGCGACACATGGCTTAGTATTCACGGTGACTAGGATTTGGACATGTGGCCACCGCAGAAAACGCATGGCAAATGTTTCGATGTATATATAAATTCGCAGCTCTCGTTGTGTCTTTAGTTTCCTATAATCGACAAATTTCATATGGACTTTTAGTCACAACTCACGAGCACTTTAACCAGCGTATGCGTATATCACGAATAATAATGTACTTTAGATATTTAACAAGGTAATTTTGAAATTGATATATTTATTCATAAATTTTCCTTAAAAGCCATGTGGTTATCACAATCATCAATTTTTGTGTTACATGGTATCAGTGCCTGCACTCTGAAGGAATACACAAATGAAGCACTTTGTGTTACGTGCTTCTGCTTTGACATTATAAGCCACGGCCGCATCATTGATGGTCTTAGACCGCCCCGTCATTAATAGACCCTAGTAGCTAGGCAAGACTTGGTGATTTCATAGTTCATATAGTTCATGAACGAAAATTCATTTACAAAGATGTATGTATTTGGGTTATATAGTTCACCTAATATGTTAACTAGTGAAGTATATATAGGATTACCATGTGAAACAAATCTTTTTTATGGTAATTATGGTAGGCCTAGGCTGACCTGAACGATTTTATTGAATTCTCTTGTTCTTATAGCTGCAATCTCTTGCTCTTATCCCTACAAATGTAGGTACATCATGATGTGCCACACATCAAAGATTGGGGTTGCATTCATACATCTAGACCTATGGTACATGACGTAGTTTGCTTCCCCAGTCTATGAGTTCCGACTTACAAATAGTGTTCGAGGTCCTATGGACCCGAAGGAGTACATCAGAGGCTGCTTCACGTGCGATCAAGGGGGAAGGGGAACGACGTGTGTGGGTGGGTGGGTTGGGGGGGTGTAGCCTTGGAACACGGCATTGTTCCAGCTTTTCTAGGTATTCCACATGATTGATGCAAAAGGCAACCATGGAAGCGGGGCTCGGTGGTGAGTGCCAAAGTAGCAGGCCGCAACACAAGTCGCGAAGGGATGTAGTGTTTAGTACATCATGGGCACCATGAGGGTCCACACTTGTCATGCATGGAACAGTGAAGACGCAAGTGGTCCTTATTCTCGTCAAGGGGGCAACATGGGCAAGTCTCAGTATCTATCATGTGTCACCTGTAAAGGAGGGCTCGGGTGGGTAGTTGGTTATAGTGTATGAACCAGCGGAAGTGCTCTAGATAAGTCTACCTCGGGGTTCATCGAGTAGTGTTCCATAAGGAGGGCATATGTGTTGAGTGTGTCGAAGGGTGTTGTTGTCCCTTTTAGATAGTGCGACAAGAGGCAATTGGGGGGGGGGGTGAACCGTGGCATTCCTTCTAGTAGCATGGGAGATGAGGGCTGGAAAAAGGTCTACCGGAGGGGTCATGTCGCACCAGTGGTCAAACCATAAAACAATGTGGACACCATACCCAACATGGACTAAGATTGCACAGTGGTAGTTGATGAGCAGGGCAAGTAGTCCTTGCTCGACAGGCATGTCTATGTAGTGTGGCGTTCCGATTTCAGCGCCAGCACCTGGTCCATACAAGCATAGGAACCATGCCTGCCATGAGGTGGTTGGGGTGCTTGGTCCTAAATTTCCCAAGGAGACACTTGTTCTACACACGCCCTTCCTTGATTCCCAGGCCTCCGGTTGTTTTGGGTCTTGTAAGAACATCTCGGGCCATTTTGCACTAGCCCCAAAGCATTTGTCGGTGTCGATCCACAAGAACGCCCGATCACGTTGCGTTCTTGCGGGAATTGCGACCGAACACATGTCATGGATGGGTAGGGTGATAGAAGTCGACATGATTAGTGTTGTGCGGCTGAGTACTCACCTGGCCCACCCGCTAAGCTATTTGTCATAGTGATAGATGAGTGGTTGCATGTCTGCCGGCTTGAGCTTGGATGTGGAGATCGGTAGCCCGAGGTAAGTTTCTGGAAAGGTGGATACCGGACAACCAAAGAGGGTTGCTAAGTCTTGGCTCTCCGAGGCGCCAATGTGGATCGGCACCAACATACTCTTGTCACAGTTGATGTGTAGACGGGTGGCTAGGGAGAAGCGTGTTAGGACCCGCTTCAGTTCTACCAGCTGCTGTAGGTATCCTTGGAGGATGATGAGTGTGTCGTCTACATACCGGAGTACTGAACATGGTAAGTCATCGCAACTGGGGTGACATATCTGGTCGGCCGCTGAAGCCTCCTGTATCATTCGTTGAAGGATATCCGCAGCCAGGATGAAGAGGTATGGTGAAACAAATTTATTTCTATTCCCAAAGTTAGCAAACATAGTTTCTCCATGACAATGGTACTGTCTAGTACCGTATTATGTTATGTGTTTCTGATATTGATGCTCAGTGAAGGAGTTGTAGATTACATGGTACGCTCTTGTAAATTGTAATAACATCTATGATGATCAATATATAATTAACCTTTCAAATTCAGTGTTAGGACTAACTATCGTGAAAACATTCAAGGATATTTATCTGTGTTTAGGGCCCGCAAATCAAAACAGACAGCAAGGAGTGGATCTTGTGGGCACAGACGACTAGCTGGTCTAGAGTATTGTAGATAGAATTGCCGGGATGTGTTGTAGATCTATTTTTCTAATAATTCATTCATTCATTCATCAAAATTGATTGAGTATAAGTTGGATAGAATTGTGGATACCCTCTAGATTCGATCCAGCAGGATGGTAGTAACAATTCAGAAGGATCGGGTTTTCATTTATCATATTGCATCTCGACGCGGGGTTCCATACAAATTAATTCTATATATAAAAACTAAAATCATCCGTTGAAACAACTATACTTGCTCTTTAACATCGTACCAGTTGCAAACTTGGGTTTTGTACATAAATCATAATAAATGTAGAATCAAACAGTGTAACACAAAACAATGGCATAAACCGCATAACCTCTCATCCCTAGTATAATATACTTCCTCTGTACTCCCTCCGTTCATGTATTGTTGACGTTAGGACAGCTGCTAGTAGTTGTTTTCTAGTGCAATTTTCATGTCGGAACGTCAAGAAAATACGAACGGAGGGAGTAGTATTTATTTCTGGACATTCACTACCGGAAACTGGAAGTTTACCGTGTGTCAAAATGTTTGCCGTGTGTTTTTTATTGGACACACGGCAAAAGCATATTTGCCGTGTGCTTCTCGTTAGACACACGGCAAATACACTACACACGGCAAATTAGCGGTTTGCCGTGTGTCAAATAGTGGCACACGGCAAACACCACTATTTGCCGTATGCCAACCTATGACACACGGCAAAGAGCCCTCATTGCCGTGTGCCATGTTGTGACACACGGCAAATAACCCTCTTTGCCGTGTGTTTTTTCTTGGCACACGGCAAATAATAAAAAAGGAATAGTTGTCATTCATCTCTAAAACTTTTCTCCTCTCTACATATATTGCTTGATACTCTATGTTCCAATTTAGGGTAGTTCTTGTTATGTTTACTATATTTAAACAATTTATTTCATTCAATTTTTTTTATAAGTCTAATTTGAACTTTAAGTGCATAAAATGATATTTATGATATTGAGACAAGTGTAAGGCCTTATCCAATAGTTAAAATAAAATTCCAAAAGGCGTAATACATGAAACATTTGAACGATTACGGGGTAAAACGGTATTTAAATTGTATAAAATTCAAACGAAATATGAAATTCATGAGATTTGTTGGTATATCCTTTTATCTTGCATGAAGTCTATGGTAAATGGTTGAGGTGGTTTTGCACATTTTGTCACGTACGATGCTTATAAACTGAAGTAGTGAACATGAGGTTATGATCGTAGATGCAATAACATTCCAATTAAAATTTCACTTCATGATTCTTTTTCTATAGACAATAGACAACACATAATGCTTCACCATAATTATTAGTATTTTTCGGATTCATTCGATAATTTTTAATAAATGTAATTATAAAATTATAATATTTATAAATTGAGTTTGATCAATAAGTGCATGAAATAATATAACGAAGTATTTGTCCAATTTACATTCATGTGATTGAGGTCTTATATTGGTTTTTTTAAAAAAATTGAACATTCTATTTGTAATAAAACATAAAAAAATTAAATTTTCTTTACCGTGTACCCTAACCAAGACACACGGCGATAAGTCTTTTTCCCGTATGCCTATAACCACAGTACACGGCAAACATCATCTTTGCCGTGTGTGGTGGATCTAGCCACACGGCAAAGGCTCCAAATAGAAAAATATAATTCCCCTCGCACGCCCACACTTATCCGCAGCAACCACACGCCACTCCTTCCCATCCGAATCTTCCTCCTCCTCTGCATCGATATGCTCGATCTCCTCGGCAAAATCGGATCGCCGCCGCCGCATCCCGTCCTCCCTTCCTCAGATCCGGGGCTCCATCGATGGTGGGCTGCTTTCCATCCTCCAGGCCACGCCCCATCTCCCTCATCCCTTCCCTCTCATTCACGGTGTCTAGGAGGCCAAGGCAGATCCACGGCGGTGGGCAGCTAGGTGGCCAGGATGACCTGTGGCGGCGGGATCTAGGAGCAGGAAACAACGCATCTGCGGTCGCACCAGCACCCTGCCCTCTCTTCGCCGTGCCACCCGCCCCACCGGCTCGCACCGCCGGTGGCCGCCCACGGCGCGCTGGAGGAGGAGGAAGAGAGAAGGGGCAGGAGAGGAGGGAGGATTTCGCCATGGCTACCATGATTTGAGCTCATTTGGCTGCAGCACTCCAAAGATCCAGGTGCATTATGATCTCCAGGCATCTCACCACGCCAAGCGCATGGCGCTACATGCTCTGCTTGATTCCAGGTGCCTCTCTCTCCCTCTCTCCTCTCTCTCTCTCTCTCTCTCTCTCTCTCTCTCTCTCTCTCTCTCCGCTTTACTTGCTTTACGAGTGATCTGTTCTTTGTGCGTCTGGTGTGTCTGGTCAGCACCTAATTGCCTAGTAGTGATGCTAAGGTGTGAATTAGTTGTAGTTGGCTAGGATGTGTATGTGCATTGGTTTTAAGTCATTTCTTTGTGCTCTAGTATGCACGATTTCTTTGCTGCATTGAATCCGTTACCTTAGCTGGATTTACATTAGATTTTGATTTCTGAAGTGAGAGCTTATTTGATTTTGCTGCTTGGGCTGCTTCACTGTTAGTATCAACAAATTGGTACTAACAGTTAATGTTTTCCTTTTTACAATTCAATCTGATTTTGTTTAATTCTGTGATTGCAGATTCAATGTTGTTAGCACCTTCCACTAGCTGGTCATCTCAAGCATCAACAATGAATGATCCGGTCTCTCTGTTTTATAATATTTGAATTTTTTACAGCTTGTTCTTTCAATCTAGGTGTTGTAATCTTTGGTGTAGAATGTGAAATATGCTTGACATCTTGTATATATATTGATAAATGAATAAATTTTGTATTCACAAAATGATAGAACAAGAAATAATCAAACAAAGCTAATTATTTTTTTTTTTGACTGGAAATCCATGTTTGCCATGTGCCCTCGTCGGCGCACACACGGCAAAGTCTAAGGATTTGCCGTGTGTCCTAGGGAAGACACACGGCAAACGAGCAAACTTCGCCGTGTGTCGGGGTGACACACGGCAAAATGTTTTGCCGTGTGTTTGATAAAAGACACACGGCAAAGCCGGCTTTGCCGTCGGATTCTATTGCCGTCAGGACTTTGCCGTAGGCCACCTACGGCGAACGTTTTCGCCGTGTGTATTTTGAGCTTCACCGTGTGCCGCACGGCAAACTGCAGGATTCCGGTAGTGATTAGGACAGGATTCATAGTTAAAACATGAACTACAAACATTGTCCTAACGTCAACAATTAAAATGTAGAGGTAGCAGTTAACTAAAGTTGGAAACTAACTAGGGAACAAATTTCTGATGTGCCCAAATGGA
>JAUNZO010003266.1:0-102932 GCA_031894775.1 Chloris gayana
GGGTGGTGTTGGAGAACGACGACGATGGCGGTAGTTGCGGTCGCGATCGTCGTCCTCGCTGTTGTTGTCGCGGTTCGTCTGTTTCTGCTCCAGGCTACGCGAGCGATCATTGTTCTCTCGAGGGAGGTTGGTCTTGATTGTTGTTGTTGCCTCATTCACCATCGTCACGGCGATTGGATTCCTCTCGTTCCTACTCCGGGCTATGCTCGGCGATCATTGATCTCCGAGGGAGGTTGGTCTTGATCGTTGTTATTGCCTCATTCACCATCGTCACGGCGATTGTCGCGGTCCCGGCTTCAGCGATCACCATCTCTTCGACTACCACCATCATGCTCGTTGTCGCGGTCGTCATGCCTCCGACGATCATTGTTGTTGCGATTGTCGTTGTCATATTGGTTGTCACGGTCATTGTTGTCACGGTCGTCGTCATTACGCCGAGCGTTGCGATTGCCATGACTGCGGTCGTTGTCGTTACAGCGAGGACTATGGTCATTGTTACCACGGTTACTCGACTGGTTGCGGTGCAAAAGTTGGGTGGTCATCGACTTGGCTCATCTTCTTCATGCCGACGTTGATTGCTTACACGTCCGAGTGTGACCGGGAAGAAAGCTAATCACGCTCCTGGGTCTACAATGTAGTTGTGTTTACCTTGCACAATGCACGCCTCAAACTAGGCATCCTTTGAAGTTGTTCTTCCGGGATTGTTTTCATCATGGTGGTCAAGATATTCTTAGCACCCACAATGTTATGGAGCCAAGTTGTGTAGACTTGTTCTCCATCTAACTCTTCTTCCAGGGCGTCCATGTTGAGGGCCCTGGCTGAGCGATGAGGATTTCTTTTGCCATGATTTCCTCGTGATCAGCTATGCTCGAGGTGAAGTGTAGACACACGCTCCACCTTGAGCCCCTGCTTGACTAGTTGCGGGCGCATTGGGATCGGTAGCATTGGCTCATGTAGCCTCCTCTTCGGCAGCACAATCTACTCGCTCTCATTGCTCTCATGCTTCATGATCCAATCTTTCTTGCTCAGCTGCTGCTTCTGCATCGGTGAGTTGATTGACGACCAGGGCGATCGTGAAAACTTATAACAGTGTTTGAACGCCATGTTCGAAATCACTTTCCAACTAAGACGATCGCTAGGCACCACGGACTAGGCGGCAACCATCATCGTAGCCTGGTTGTCCGGATCGAAGGGGAATTCGACAGGTTTGGTTGATTGCGCCACTCGGGCGGGCAGTGCCAAACTTGGCGGGATCCGAAGTGGTGATCGGGATCGCCTCTAGTGATTGCACTTCGAAAGAAGCGGCCGGATTGCGGTCACAATTGACCGGTTGAACCTTTCTAGCGAATCAGCCTCGAAGTCAAGAGATCCGAAGCGTATCGCGAAGCCTCGAGCGAAGTCGAAGTTGATTGTAGATGCCATCGAGCTCGCCGAGAGAATCTCATTGGGATCCCCTACCCGGCGCTACAAATGTCGAGGTTTAACTCGGCGTGTAAACTATGAGGCCCCACATGGATTAGGAACTCGATGGTGCAACACATGAACCAACAGGGATTTTAGACGAGGTTCGGATGCCTCAATCGAGAGTAATACCCTATGTCATGTATGAGTTGTATTGCTTTAGCAGATTGCTAAGGATGTCACATGTGTTCGTAGGGGTCCCTGCTCCGCCTTATATATTTGGAAAGGCATGATTACATGGAGAATCCTAGTCTGTTACAATGTTTACATAATTGGAAACTCTATCTCTAAGCTTTCTTATCAATGTAGAGACCTACTAGGTCGGTCTTGTACTTTCCTTGGGGATTGCGCTAGATAAGTCGATCTTGTTGTTCGTCTCTGTTTCCATATCGGTCTATAAAAGCTTCGGTACCTCGTATCGGTCGGACACCATTCTATGGGCCCTCCGGATCGGTCGTACAATTTCAATGTGCGACCATGTCCTTGATGAATAATCTTCCGAGTAGTATATACCCATAGGGTAAGTACTCGACAGGTGGCACCCACAGAACTTGAGAGAACAGGCAATGAGCCCGATATGCCAAGCATTGTATCGTCATCTTTGTCCATGTCCCTTGTTAGAAAATGTGATGAAACAAAGAATGATGAATTAAGTGATGAAGCCATTTATGATTTTGATTTGCTTTCTCATGATCCTGGAAAGACGATGCCCATCGGATAGTATGATGTCAATGAACGAAATCAAGTGAATACATTGCATTGGGGCCATGTCAACCACGAAGCCATGATTTTCCAAAAATATAAATTGGTGGTAAGCCTCGATGCTTTATTAGCACTTTTTTAAAAACATGACGCTTCATTAGCACTTGGTTTCATGAATATAGTTGGCTTGAATATACTTGTAGAACTAGATGTTGCATTCTATTATGTTTGCTACTTGTTGACTGTAATTGGTTCAACAAATTGTAGATGCATTGGAATTGAGTGAAATAGAGACGAAAGGGTCTAAACCATGAGATTGGTTTAGGAAGGCCCCAATATACTCTCGGACAATGTTGACAATCTTCAAGTCATATGAGTTTGTATTCATGGCACACTAGTTGCTAACCACCTTTGGGTACACATATGACTTAAATCATGCTTTGCAAAAGAGAGATCAAGATATTGTCAATGCGGTCTCATTTATTTTACGAAAAGCATCGATTGCAATTCCTACGAGAGGATAATGGATGGGAAGATTTTCTCAAAGATTTCCATTCCTTTTGTGTAAAATATGTCTCAAAGATTTCAATTTCTTTTGTGTGAAATATAGCTCGGTTGATCCATTTCATTAATTAAAAAAGTAAGTATGCTTCCGGTTAATTACCACATTGAAGCTTCATCGGGAAGAAAAGTGCACTTGTTAAACTGACATTGAAATTTTCTTTTTCCTTTTGTTTTGGGTGCCAATTAGCTATCGTTGCATTGGATGCCAAAGATCACCCAAACGAAGCCTTGGTTTAAAAAAAAGTGAGAATCATGATATTTGAAAACTGTAGAGTTTCTGGGAGACCACACTTAAAAACTTATAGATGTGGTTTGTTAAAACTTCATATCCAAACGGGTCCATACGACCATAAAGATACAGGCCAAAAATATTGTCACTTGTTAGGCTTTGTTTTGATGCCGCTCAGCTGCAGATCATGCCTAGTAGATGAGCCTGCCCATGTCAAATGGGCTTGAATTGGGGTCACCTAATCCAAGGCAAATTTCAGACGCACTCCCTATGTAGCGCGCTACTCCGATGTGCCCGAGCCTCGGGGTAGCACACTTTATTTTTCATGTGCGACTGGGGTGGATGGTCATGGCGCGGTCGTGACGCATGCAGCCGGGATGTCGTGCGGGAGGTAGTGGATTTTAAAAAATATATAATTTGAAATAATCTATTTTTTAAAAAAGTCCACAACTAAATTTCCAACATCTAGACGTTTTAATCACGCCATGTAACGTGGCGTGATTCCGATTGATTCCACTAGAATCACGCCGTATGACATGGCATGATTGGGTGACACATCAGCGTAGACCGCCACATAGGATTGAACGACGTGTCTAGGTTGACCCAATCACGCCAAATGGTCTAGCATGATTGCGGTGCCAATCACGTTGATCTATTTGGCGTGATTGGGTCGGGTATAAGCCGCACGTCGGCCCTTCTTCCTCCTCCCTCTCCTCCATTATTTTCATCCGCCGCACCTTAGAAAGGCGCCGCCCGGCCGCCGCATCCGTCGTTCCCAGCCACCCATTCGCCCGGATTTCGCGGGGGACCCCCGTGGAAGGTAACTCCACCAATCCATCCGCGTATTATTCGAGTCTATAGTCATTTTGTGTAGGGATTGAGTTAGTTAGGGTTAGAATAGGTGTAGGAGATTGTGAACGATTGGGGATGATTGGGATTGCCAACATCACTAGATAGGTAGGTTCAAATGTTTATTTGACGTGTAGGTTTGGTTGCATGCGCCGTTATAATGAATTGTCGTAGTGTAGACATGAAAATTGCTTATTATACCTTTTATTTGTAGGAAAGTATTAATTGGCTTTATTTGTTGTAGATGAATAGAATTGTCCGTATATTTCATGATGGGAGGGTTTGTGGAAATGGTGAGATGGTTGGTATGTTTGAAGAAGTGAGCACATTTGAGAAACCACCTTTTCATAGAGTTGTTGGATCGTGCTCGGTCAATCAAGGATTGTGTGTTAGTTAGTTTACATGGTCGTTTTGATGCTGGTGGTGGTGGTCGAGCATATTATGTGGGTTTGAAAATTTTGTGGTGAGCATGATTGGAATTTATACAAGGATTGTTTGAAGGATGCTCAGATTAAATGTTCCGAGGTGATACTAGATGTGGTAGCAAATGTGGATGTGAACAACGGTTGTAACCCCTCGTGGAACCGAACGTTTGTTCACAAGTGGATGAACCCGTTGAGACATTGACTCAAGAAGGAAGGTTGAATGTGGAAAAGAATAGCCGAGGTGGAGATGTGTGTACGTTTGAGTTAGCAGTGGTTACGAATGATTTTTCCGATGACACATTCGAAGATGAGGAACGTGAGTTGGAGGAGAAAAGGAATGTGGAACAGGAGGTTCGGTCACTGCCCGATTCGGATGATAAAGATGAGCAACCCGAGAGCCGGGCAACGAGACGAGGATAGTCGAGCAAGTAGTGATTTTGGAGGAGTTGGGCAAGACAATGATGGTTATCATGATCATGGGCCGATGGATAATGATGGAAGAGTAGGTAGTGAACCCATTAGTTTCAATGGTGAAGTGGAGATAGATTGGAGAAATATTACAGTGCAGAAGAGTTGCATACATTGAGGGATATGAATGTTGAATTGCCTAAGGTTCCTAGCCACCATGATCTCCATCACACCTTGCTAAATGTGACAATGGTTTGGCGTCGAAAGAAGGATCGGCAAATAGCAGCCAACATATGA
Source organism: Chloris gayana (assembly GCA_031894775.1). Classification (NCBI taxonomy): domain Eukaryota; kingdom Viridiplantae; phylum Streptophyta; class Magnoliopsida; order Poales; family Poaceae; genus Chloris; species Chloris gayana. Next base: position 4,936 of record JAUNZO010003266.1, read on the forward strand.
TTAGAAAGGGTCAGCTGTTTGATAGTATGGCATATTTGAAACACTTCTTTGAGAATTACGCGATGCGACACCATAGGCCTTACTACGTGATTAACTCCAATCAGTGGGAGAGGTACCATATCAAGTGCTAGCGAGTCGGGTGTCCTTGGGGTGTATGGGCCCGATTAGTGAAGAATAGTAGGGATTGTTGGAGAGTGACAAATGTTAGGCAACCTCACACATGCGGAACAATAGATGTATCCCATGTGCATTCACAATGCACCGCAAGATATCTTAGCCTCCGTGTTGCTCCAATGCTATAGGCTAACTCACGTATCACGACTTGCAATTCTAGTTAAGGCTATCCATCATTTCACCTGGTTACCGTGTGAAATATGGGAAGGCATGGAGGGCAAAGCAATATGCAATGGCACATCTATGGGGAGATTGAAAGGAGTCTTACAACAAGGTGCTAAAGTTACTTAATGCTATTGCCCATTGTAATCGTGGAACTAAATATTTCATTGATACTTGTGGAAAGGCAGGGCCGGAGGGCCCTTGCCTTAGCCAGGTGTTTGGTGTTTTCCTCAATGTGTAGAGGCCTTTAAGCATTGTAGGCCTATTATCGTAGTGGATGGAACTTTTTTGACTGGAAATACAATGGCACATTAATAGTTGTTTTAGGCATTAACTAGAGGATCAGTTGATTCCTCTAGCATTTGCAATCACGGAGGGAGAGAACAACTCGAGTTGGTCATGGTTTATCATGCATGTCCGACGACATGTGATTGGTCCAGGGAGGCAGATCTGTATGATTTCGGATCGGCCCTAGGGGCTTATAAATGTTGGCAGAGAGGAATTGGATGGATATCCTCCTCTTGTGCATCGGTGGTGCATACGCCACTTTGCTGGAAATGTTTGGAGAAGGAAGAAAAGCAAGGAGGTCATAAATGGTCTAAAACATGCGTGCAAAGCTATGGAAGACAAAAAATTCTTTGCTCAAATCGAGGAGTTGAAGATGATTATGAATGCCCGAGCTAAGGAGTGGTTGGAAGAGGACATGGAGGAGGTGAGTAAGTGGGCATTGGCTTTTGATGAGGGAGGCTAGAGGTGGGGTACAATGACTACCAACATTTCGGAGGTGTTCAGTTATGTGGTTAAGGGAATTCGAGGGATGCCTATTTCGGCCATCATAATATTCATATTCCACAAGTGCAATTATTACTTTGTGAATCAATGGTTAAAGGCAAAGGTAGGCATAGAGGAGGGTAAGTTGTGGGGAACTCCCGGCAAAACACTTACGTAATGATGGAGTAATTTCTGAGAGTCAAGATGCATGTCTTTGCAATGCACGAGAGTTGGTTTATGAAGTTAGATCGGTTAGTCATACGGGAATTGGAGGTGAGAGGTCCGGTTGAAGGGTGTATAGGGTGGAGGTTGGAGACAATACCTCGTGCACATGCATGACCCCTCAATTGCTTCATGTACCATGTTCACATGTAGTGACTGCATGTCGTACTCGAGGTTTGAGTTATGTGACTCCAAGTTACTTGAACCCGTTCTACTCAAAACAATCTGCACTAAGGTGTTGGGAGTCTACTTTTGAACCATGTTTGGACTCGACGCAATGGCCTGAATATACTTGGATTCCTGATGTTAGCCTTTTGAAAGAAAAAAGGGGTAGGCGGAAGACAAAACATTTGAGAAATAATCTTGACGATATGAGCAAGGGATATGGCACCGATATGTATGGAACATGTGACTTTAATAAGGACCCGATAAAACATCGTTGTTCTATATGTGGTGAAGAAGGCCACGGAATGGAGTGACACATGTTGGGTCCAAAGAATAAACCAAAATCGAAGCGTAAGGCTTGGCGATCTCGGGGGCAAATTTCTAGTACTAGTGGTCGGGTAATTAAGTAGAATGTTGTTCTATGGGTATCTTTAATTTTCATTTAATTCATGTTTTGTGTAATTAAATATTTTTTTAACCTATGTTGTAATCCATTTTCTTCGAGAGATGCCCCCGCCCCACGTGCTTCCCACTTCTTGACACAAACTACAACAACAAGCACCGGGCACACTTAATGGTGGACGACGGGACGGTGAGTCATAAATTTATAGTTTTATTATTGCTTTCATGTAATCTTAAATTTATTGATGTTGGTAATTTCATATTTAGTTATTTTTGCAGGTTCTTTCGCCTTTGAGGATGCGCACCCACGCTCCTACGCAGTGGGAAAATTGCTTCATGCCCTTCCTCAAGCGTTCGGGTTGTTGCCTTCGGCCCGTATGGTCGGCTTCAACCTTCCCTCCTTCGACAGTCCGGCTCCGACGAAGCACTTGTGGACCGCTAGAGGCCGAAGACACACCTTTCACCTACCCTGTGGTGAGGTGGTGCCTACCATGGAGGATGTAGGCATGATTCTTGCTCTACCCATATATGTGCTAGCTTTGTGTGATCGGTTTCAGCCTCGGGGGTGACGTGACAGCATGGAGGAGTGGCTTGGTCCGAGGCCATCGGAACAGTAGCCGGATCGCCGTGACACCAAGACTACTCGGAGTGAGCTCAAAGTTGTTGATGGATAACTTTACTATTGATCTGTGAGGCTGCGTACCCAGAGGAGGTGATTGAGATTGCTTGTAGAGCTTGGCTGTGGCACTTGGTCGGCGGGTACTTGTTTCTCGACGCAAGTGGTAACATCATTTCTTGGATGTTGTTGCCATATATTATGAATCCCCGGGACAAGATTGGTCAATACAGTTGGGGTTCCGTAGTCTTGGCCTACTTGTATCACTAGGCTGTGTCGGGCTTGCCGCAGGGTTGGGTCCAATGCCAATCTTGTCGGATGCGCTTACCTACTGCAGCTGTGGATGTGGGAGAGGTTTCCTCTAGCTAGGCCGGAGCGTGGTTTGGTCGAGGTAATTATTTCATATTTTCCCCATTTGCATTATTCTTGTTGGTAATACTATGTTGGTAATGATTTTGTAATACTTTGTCTTGCAAGCGTGGCCATACGATGATGAAGGCTCCTCGCCTACAGTTGCTTACCTCTACCACAAGCTGTGTGAACATCGTTGGGAACCTTGACCATAGGTATAGGGACTATACCAACACCCTTGACGTCATCACCACTAGTCGGGTAACATGTGAATCATACCTTATCATTGCTATATTAGTCCTTGTATGTAATAAAACCATGTGAACTACTCTTATAGATCACTTGGACACCGTACGTGCGGCTGGAGGTGACCAACTTGCCGCTCAAGCCCATGTGCTTTCGTGACATGAACTACTGGAGGGCTGAGTTGCGTTTGATTTTCTTCTATGCCGTGGAGTGGCACCGACCGCAGAGGGTCATGCGCCGGTTTTGGCACTTGCAAGAGCTGGATGTTCCTTGTGCTAGCACGAACCAAAATTTGCACAAGTAAGTATATTACACAAAATTCCCTTACATAAGCATATTTTCCTGTGATTTATCTACATTGGAGGCTTTCTGCTTACTTGCAGGGTGGATAGACGATCGGACAAGGGGGCGGTGAACTGGGTAGCAAAGCACGAAGCTTGGTTGATTATATGGAATGGGCGGCAACAGAGGTCGGTCCATCCATGGGAGGGACCAGTCCATCACGCTGGTGCTTACAAGGACTACCTCTACCGGCTTCACCAAAACAATCGCTCGAAGCTGCGACCGGCTCTCAACCAGCAGTACCTTGCTGAGCAACCGGACTCCGGTAGCGAGGAAGAATTCATTGATGACTATGATGAGGTAACTCACACGGTGACATAACCGGAGAGAGATCCCTTCGAGGATTACGCAACAAGTATTTGCACTTCAATTTCCATGTCCACATCACTTGTATTTCCAATTCTAAGTACACTCTTAAATGTAGGCAATCCAGCTACTACGAATGGCAAATGATGTCGGGACGCTTTAGGACACCAACCAGGCTCACAGGAGGAGGTTGGGGCCCTTCGTGCTTTACGAAAGTTGCCTAGAGGGGGGGGAGGGGGTGAATAGGCAATGTAGATAAATCCTGAAAATCACAACGCTAAAATTGAAAAAGTCAAATCGCTCACGACGGAACTTCCGTGATAGACGGAACTTTCGTTAGAGGCGGAGAAAGAAATCCTCGAGAATGACAACGAGAAGGGAATCTTACGATTCCAGTTGAATGGATACCTTCCTTGACCTCTTGGGAGTGTTGTACCTGCAGGAATTCAATAGACACACAATACACAAGTAGATCAGGAGATAAACACCCAAAGAGAAACAAACAAGCACACAACAAAGAGGAACAAGAGAGACACGGAGAATTTTCACCGAAGTTCGGACCCCTCACAAAGAGGTTCCTACGTCTCCGGTGAGGAGCTCACAAAGAGCCATGTCTCTATCAACCCTAATCCTCCCCAAGTGGCCACAAAGGTCAAACTTGGTTTTCTTCTTCTTCTTTTGATTCTTTTTTCTTACGGAGGCGAATCACAACCTTCACAAACTTCCCAAGGCTCACCACAAGCTCCGGAGCTCTAGGGTGACACCTAGCCAATCTAGGAGAATGAATTTCCACGAGTAACAAGTGAAAACAAGATTGATTGCTAAGGGAAGATGTGCTCTCGGTTGAGATGATGCTCTCAACCTTGGAATCAAGATGGGGACTCTCTCAAATACCCTTGGATCTCAAGGAGAATGGAGAGAAGTGAGAGAGAGAGAGCTTGAGCAAGATTTGGGAGTTCAAAAAGCACCGGCGCCTTTGCTCACGGGTTGGAGAAAGCTTTATATAGTGGAGGCTCAAAAAGAGCCGTTGCTAGGTCAACTCGAGGCTCGACGAAACTTCCGTCACCCCTATGAAGCAATGGTGGAAAAACGTCGGAACGGAACTTCCGATTAAGTTGGGACTTCTGTCCCAAACTCTCGGAACGGACGGAACTTCCGTCGCCCGAGAGGGAATTTCCGTCGGGTGAGAATTGGCTGAGCTAGAGTCCTAGGACGGAACTTCCGTCCGGTCCGGGACTTCCGTCCCACACTTTTTGGAATTGACGGAACTTCCGTCGGGGAAAGTGGAATGTGGGTTAGGTTGGCTTTTTGGACTTGGATTTTTGATACTTTGGTTTCCAAGCTGATTTAAGGTAGCTAGAGCACATTCTTCCCTCCACGTAAGATCATTTCACCCCTCTTGATAGTTTGGCACAACTATACTCAAAAAGCTACAAATCTAATCTTGTGACTCTTGCTTTTGAGTATTGAACAACTTTTGAATGAGAGGTGTACTTTCTCACATTGTGGGTATTGTTCTTTTGATATCCTGCACATATACTCAAGAACACATTAGAGTTTTTAATTGTTTGTCATTTATCACCAAAACCCACTAGGGGGCCTAGTTGCATCTTCAATCTCCCCCTTTTTGGTGATTGATTATAAACAATTAAAAAAAGGGTAAGGATATCAATAACGAAAGAAAAGAAACAAACAAAATATAGCGGAGCTCCCCTAATGAGATACATGGGTCACACAAACATGTGAGAGAGCTCCCCCTATATTTTGTACATGTGGGGTGCCTACAAAGCGTGCACAAGTGACATGCAAGAGTATATAAGCAAGGACAAAAACGCAAGAGCGCGCACCACACAAAGCCAGCCATATGCTTAAGCAAACGGATATGATCCACACATTAAAGCATTAACACACATCACATCATCATTCAAAGACATAGCTTGCAAGGTATTTTAAGAAACTACCCCTATTACAATAAGGCATACATAGTCTCACACAATACATGGTTCCATAAGTTCCAATCACTAGAGAAAGATACAAAGGCTAAAAGTGATCCCTTTTCAAGCTAAAAGTGATCCCTTTTCTCATGTGATCCCTTTTCTCACTCTCTCCCCCTTTGGCATCAAGGCACCAAAAAGGAAGGAGAGCGAGAAGTGAATTCACTCATCATCGTTGGAGGCGATTTCTTCTTCCTCCTCCTCTTGTCCACCAAAATCTTCCTCCTCATCATCACCATCATCATCATCATCATGAGCAGCCGCATGAGAGCTTTGTCCACCATCACCACCAAGGTATGGAGCATAATCCTCCGGCTGCCACCGATATATAGGAGGAGTTGCTTCCTCCTCTTCCTCGGACCCTGCAGGAGAGACCTCCAAGCCCTGAAAACTGCATCCTCTCTTGGTACCACAACTGCAACAATAGTGTTCGTACCCTAACTCGGATGATACCACACCTCGCCTAGCTGGGACGCTGCATTGACAACGTAGTGTCGGCCTCTCCTCACATGGTAGTGACTTACCATATGTCACATCCTCCAACAATTCTTCCGGATATATGGATATCACGTCTTTGAACCATATATCCACTCCCGAAAATTGCATCCTCTCTTGGTGTCCTGGACATAAGAAATTAAAATGGTATCTAGTCATTCATGACAAACAACCATAATTTTTTTACATATTACCAACCATGCTAGTGAATGGACAATGGAAGGGAGGCTCACGCACACGCCTATATGAAGCATCAATTTTCTCTTTATTAGACATTAAAGGAGGATTAGGCGGTGGTGGAACCCATTTTTCAAACAAATAGTACGGCTTGCCCTCTTGGTCCCAATGGAATAGCAATATCCTCTCATCATATGCCTCCGGCCCCTCAATCCACTGAAAGAAGCTGCATTGCACTACCTATAGCAAATTTCATAATTCCACTAAGTTCAATAACAAACCACCAATAACAAAGATCACGAGTGAGAGTAAACATACCCCATCATTTGAACAACAATAGTATGATCGGGCGGCTATCGGCTGGTGTCGGGATTGCTTCACGTGTACAAGGATGCTACATTCACACGAAGGAATAGGTAGCAAATGTGGAACCGGTGCATCCACGGAGCTTACGTTAGGATACATCTCCCACCGCTTATCTACTTCACCAAAATTAAAGAAAGGAAATACAAACTCTTAGGTTATATCAATTTTGCTCATTTTCTCAACCTAAACCTAAACCCTAACTATCAAAATAATCACTAATCACTACAAATCTTAGGACAAAGCAATACCAATACCTTCGTAGATGAAGCATCCAAGAAATTTATCCAATGAGCTTCAAGTTTTGTAGGGAGGATCAAGATGTGCTTTTTTCACCGTAGAGAGAAGAAGAATGGAGTGAGAGTGGAAGAAGTGAGGAGGAAGAAGAAGGAAGGGGCTGCTGCGACATATAGGGGGCAGCCAAATCATGCCAAATAGATCGGCGTGATTAGCACCGCAATCACGCAGGACTATTTGGCGTGATTGGGTCAACCCGGACACGTCGTCCGATCCTGCGTGGCGGTCCACGCTGACGTGTTACCCAATTACGCCATGTCATACGGCGTGATTCATACTGGAATCACGTCATGTTACATGGCATGATTAAAACATCTAGATGTTGAAAAATTAGTTTTGGATGGTTTTTTCTAAAAAATAGATTATTTATTATTATTTTTTAAAAATCGGGGGCAGTGTGGGGAGGCAAGCCGGTGGATGGAGAGCTCGGCAACACGTGGCGTCATTTTAAATCAAGTTTGATTCACAACTTCAAATCATTTTTTATTCCAAATTACAAATTTGATTTCAATTCCGTTTGAACCATGATATTATTAAGAATAAATGCAATAAAACAAGATCTCACATGATTATATTTGGAATAATTTAAATTTTCATGTTTCTACCATCATTATTATATGTTCTACCTATATAATAATATTGTTCTAAGTATTAACCAACATTGTTCTAAAAATATACTACTATTGTTCTACTTGTGCAAATATCATCTTTCTACATATCTTCTTCCATTGTTCTAGCTACAATGTGCTATTATTCTACCTATACACCATCATTGTTTTACCGTGTATTACTATTGTTCTCCCACTATTTTCAAAAAAAATCGAATATATTTGTTCAAACATGTGTAAGATGTTCATGCTGCAATATTCATAATGTTTGCTAGCATATTTTGGCAAAAATATATGTCCGCTCAAACAATTTCCCTATGCAATTTTATGGGTGGAAAAAGAATGGGAAAATCCCTTCAACACTATTGGTTAAATCTGTAATCCCTTCATTGCCACCTACAAAATTTATATCCTGTCAAGGCAATTGCCTCTTAAATTGAATCCCTTCTTGCCATTATTCCGTTAGCCCTAAGTGACGCCCGTTACGCTCAACACCAGCTTCGACACAATATGACCAGCGGAAGCCTGAGTTCGTCGGCGCCCGTCCATCCCATCGTCTCCACCGGCTGCTCTACGATGCGCTGATCCATGGCAGCAAGCCTAGCTAGCTGTGCGACGACTACATGCTTTCGTGGCAGCACAACGGCGTTCGCGGCGGCGGCAAGCTTAATTAGTGAGCACATCGGCCAGGCCATGGAAACAAGGGCAGGGTCTTGCCCACACCATGGCGGCCAGGGAAAAAACTCGAGCTCACCCACGCGCTAGTCATGGCCAGGGAAAAACTCGAGCTCGTCTGATTTTATTGTTGCAGCTGTCTGTGGCAGCCATGGGAATCCAAAATCCGATAAATAACACTACGATTTGGCATTTTGAAATGGTTAAATAGGTGTACAAGAACCTCAGGTAGCTACACCCGCGAGGAATCGAACTAAAACTCACCAAGCAGGAAGTAAATGAAGGCGAGGTGGAGCTCATTCCGACGACCATATGCGAGAAAGAAACACCTCAATCTCATCTCTCAACGTGAGAACCTGGAAAAGAAATGGCACGGGGAGTTGGAGGGGTTCCATGTGCTTCTTATGGCGGCATAGCTCGGCCGGAGATGGGTTGATGGCCGGGCAAGCTGGAGCTTCGGTCTGCACAGTGGGGAAGAGGACGATAGGCACCTGACTCAACAGAGTAACGGAGTATGGCAAGGAAGGGATTCATAAGACAATGGCATTAGCAGGATATGAGTTTTTTAGGTGGCAATAAAGGGATTAAAGATTTAACCAATGGTGTTGAAGGGATTTTCCAAAAAAGAATATACGAGGAATGCAACAGCTGGTGGCTATCACTCTCCCGCTCGCGTGCCCGGAAAAGTCAAGAAGTGGGTCGTGTTTGTCCCGGTTAGCAGGCCTGGATTGTCCTACGCGTCGCTCACATACACAAAGGGGTCCCTCGACTCGCACACCTTATATGTAGGCGTGCTACTCATAGCTTGCATGTAGCACGCTTTAGGATTGGTGCGAGAGGGTCCATCGAATGGTGCGGAGCAAGTGCAAGCGGCTTGGCCGTGCCGAAGCGCCTACTGTTGATTGTATTCATGTCACGGCACACCTGTCAATGTTTCAGTCACCAACAGATGGGGTATTTTGGATTCGAATTTTTAAATTGATTTTTCCCTAAAATAAAAATATGTTTTTGAATCAGTTTGAAAACTTGTGTTCTTTCGAATTAATTCAACAGAACTAGATCACATATGAATATATTACTTGAAAATTTGAAAAATTACATATTTGAAATTGATTTTCGAAATTTTCATTTTTTTCTATCATATTTGATTGAATGTTCCAACTGTGGAGCTAAACTGTTTCATAATTAAATTCAGTTGTTCCATAACTAAAATTCAATTGTTCTAGTAACAAAAATCCATTGTTCTAGATTTGAAATTCCATTTGGCTAGCAATAAAAACCAAATGTTCTAATAGTAAAATTCAATTGTTCCATTAGTCTAAACTAATTGTTCTATGTTGTATTTTGAATTGTTCCTATAAGGATTTTTATTATTCCAGAATTGGGTGTATAGTTGAATAGATATAAAATGTATCATAAAAAGTTTTAATGATCAATCCTGTAGTGGTCGGAAATTCATTCTCGTTTTAAAATTTAAATTCCTACATAACATAAAATAATTCACTGCAAATAAGAAAAAGAATGCAAGCCAGCAACAACCGTCCGGTTTTTTTTCTTCATTCAAGGACAACTACCAACCGTCCGTGCCATAAAAAAGGTCAAATCTACTGTCAGACACGACACTAAAAAAAATCATATTAATTGGCGGACACTACCGAAATGTGGTAATTAGCTGCTGAACACTAGAATATAGGAAATGAGTTTTTCTAAATTTTTTATCTTGATGTACATGGTATATGACATTTTGAAATTTTGCATAAGTATGTGTTGTTTCATTCTCTAACTATGTGTTTTTCCCATAATTTTTTTGACAGTTTGCATAGCTTAATATGAAAAATAAATATTCTTCAAGTTACAAAAGTTATCTCCACCCCTTAAATTCACCAGTGGGAATGTTACACATCTAAGGATCGATAATAACCAGCATCATATCCGAGGGCTAAAAACAATCCAAACATCCCACAAGTTACCTCCTCTGCGTGGGCGTGACCCCCCACCCCTTCGACACCTTTTCTCCACCTCTCCACCTCGCAAAGGGCGGCAGCAACGGCCATGGATGCACGGGAGGCTCTCCCCCAAACCCTAGCTTGAAGGGCGCGAAGGGCGGCGGCAACGACCATGGATGCACGGGAGGCTCTCCCCCAAACCCTAGCGTGAAGGGCGCGTCGGGGCGGCGGCGGTGCGCGTGTAGGTCAGGCAAGCTGCGAAGGGCGGCGGCGGTGGCCATGGATGCACGAGAGGCGTGTGGCGGAGGCCCGGTCCTGGTAGGAGCAGGTCCGTCCGCCTCCACCGTCGTTGCAGCGCCGCGCCATTAACTGCCCGCGCGTGAGGCACCATCGGAAGCGATGTCAGGCACGGCGACACCCTCGATCTGCCTCATCAAGGCTCGTTGCTCCCCTCCCGCCACACCCCATGGACCACCATGGACGGGCTCACCTGCGAAGATGAGGGGCCTGCCCTACTCGACAGCGCCGGATGCACCACCCGAGGTATGAGGTCACCTATTTCCTCGTTGCTTTTGTTGGTTCTCAAGAGTATTTGGTGTAGAAAAGATGTGTTGTGTCTTTCCACTTCGTTGTGAAAGAGCAGTGTAACATTAGTGTTTGAGCGTTTACACTACTAGTAGTGTGCACGTGCAACACGCACGTGTTCATCATAAGGGGTGATAGCTCTGTCGCAACCAATAACGGAGAATAAACACAATACGGGAGTGGCATACTCAAATAAAAGCAGATATAAAATGGATTCACCAGACATACCAGCTACCAAACTTCATTTAGGTTCTCACAAGTAAATGTTAGATTCGAATTTGAACACATTGTGGTACAATTTTAACTTCTGTTAACATAGACATTGGACAATAATTATCAGGAGCCAACATAGCGTCAATGTTCAGGTAGGTTATGAGTAGCTTAGAAGATGGATGTTTCCTTGCCTTTCTTCTCTCGAGGATCTGTAAATGATTGCACCTGCGCAAATTGAAATTAGAAAAAGGATGAGAAACATGGAAATACAACTCCCAAGATAACTCAGTACATATGGTGAACAACAAACAGAAATCATTCAAAAGATTGTATCAGGCACAACACCAAGATGAAGGGTGAAATTAAATAAATAAGAGCGTACCATTATTATATCAAGCTTGTAATAGATCTGTATGTATGATGTTCTTGATGTCTTCCATGATGATGTGAAACAACTTTATTCAAGATGTTAGTTGCCCCTGAAAGGAAATGCTAGTTTGTATCATGTATATAAAAGTTACGAGGGAAATTATATTCAAAACATGTACCATTTTCAAGTTTCTAATAGATCTCTATATACAATGTTTTTGGTGCTGTTTGCTTCTTTCTTAATATCTTTGTTTGGTTTTGCAAGAACCCAAGTTGTTTGAAGTGAGACACCCCTCGAAAGAGCAACATACAGTTGACCATGTGAGAAAACAGGTTCTGGTAGATAAATACCAACATGCGGAACCGTCTGCCCTTGTGCCTTGTTAATAGTCATAGCAAAGCTCAATCGAACTGGAAACTGTTTCCTCTTAAGTTTGAAAGGGACAACAAGATCTTCGAGAGGGTTCTAGAGGAATACGGGGGATAAAAACTCTATCCCCGACATGACTTCCACTAACAATCTCTGCATCAATCGCATGGTTGTCATAATTCTTGACAATAAGGCGGGTACCATTGCACAAACCGCTAAATGGGTCTAGGTTTCGTAGAAGAATAAGAGGACAATTTACTTTTATCTTCAATCGATGTGGAGGAAGACCATTGGGTGTGATTGAATTTAGAAAATCTAGTGGGTAATTATTTTGTGAGTCATCTTCAACCGAGTCCCAGCTATAAAACACTTTCTTCGGACCAGGGAATTTGTCGATCATCCTTGCATTTATTTCATCGACATAGTCATTTCTTGTGCATAGGATTCCTCGAGTACTCATGTAATCACGTGAAGTATAATTCATGTGAAGATTTGGGAAGACACAATCAATAAGGTTGTCAATAGAATTATCATTCTGGTACTCGATCATCATTTCTTTGGGGAGACGCACATAATCTCCACCAATAGTTTCTTCGATGCCATCCCCAATCCTAAGTAGATATTCTGCGAACCAAGGATCAGATTGTGCTCGCATGTTTTGTGTTAGGCTTAACTTGCAGATATTATTCCATATATATGACCTCAGTAGTGTCGCATCCATAATTTGTGCTTTAGTACCCCGTGCCACAACCGGTAAAACTTGTCTGAAATCCCCACCAAATACCATGACCTTGCCCCCAAATGGTTGCTTACATTTCATAATATCCTGTAGGGACCTATCAAGAGTCTCCACTGTTTGCCTCTTAGTCATGGCCACCTCATCCCATATCAAGAGTGAAGCATCACGGAGCATCTCAGCTGTATCACTTTGGAAGGTGAAATTGCACATGGAAATATTTGTAATTTTGATAGGAAGTTTAAAAATAGAATGAGCAGTACGACCACCAGGCATAATGGAAGCTGCAATTCCGGACGTAGCAGATGCAACAGCTATAAGCCCTTGAGAACGAACTGTAGCAATAAGAGCCTTGTATAGAAATGTTTTCCCAGTGCCTCCTGGACCATCAACAAAGAATGTTTGTCCTCTTTTTTTATTTATGTGGTCCATTATTTTGTTGTAAGCAGCTCGTTGTTCTCGATTTAACTTATCAACATTATTCAAGTCTTCCTCATTGACACCCAATGCAAACTGCTCCTGAATCTCCTTGTTATTCTCAATACCACCTATTCCTGTATAGGATAAAAAATCAGATTAGTGTTACAAAAAACGATGTAAGTAATTTACACTAAAAAGATGGTTTAGCATAGAAATCCTTACAATTTATTAGCGTGGTAGTGTTAAATGCATAATCGATGTCCTCTCATAAATGGAATGTGTTAATGGACCATATTAAAGGGTCATTGATTTAATAGTTGGTTTCACCATAAGAAAATAATACTTAGTACAAATAGTACTCTATTATTGACTCAAAAAACATATCAAATGTTTGAAATTGTCCATTGTATTTTGGTAATAACAGTATGTAAAAACATTAATTAGTCTGTCTATAGTATAAATGACCATACCTTGAGAAACAAAATCTGGTAGACGAAACTCCCCTATATGTTTTCCCATTGAACTTAAGATGGAATCGATATGCTTAAGAACCATTTGCTCCACCTTTTTAGCATTACCAATCTTGTGGCTAAAATCTTCTGCCAATGATGTATAGTGCTTATCCCATAGTGCACGAATGTTTGTTGACTCACAGAACACCATAATTATAGCGAATAGCCTCCTAAGAGAGCAAGGCATTTGCCATTTAGCAGCCTCTCGTCAAGCAATCATCGAGAGATTTATCCGTGCCAACAATTCCAATAGCTTCGCATGCATCTCTAAAAGTGTCACAAATGACACCATGTATAGTTCTCAAATGGGTGAATGACATGGCGCCCTCACATGATTCAAGAGCACCCGTAAATAATACCTCTCTCCTTCGGCTGGATTTGCATATACCATACGTCCAATTTGTTTCCTTCCATTTTTCCGACCCATCCACTGCTTATTAGTCTTATCCCACCGATATGATTCCGGGAACTCTATGTACAATAATTGTCTAGCTTTTTTGTCAATAGAATTCATCCTGAAATACTCAGTGAGCATAGATTTTTGTGCCTTCTCACGTTTGATAACATCTCGCAAATCATCTTGCGAGTTATATGCAACCAGATGCATACCAGGAAGATGTACAGCAAGCTGCAAGACAGATGGTGATACCTGTAATGGTAAGAAAGCGAAATTGTAATCAGCTTGTATAGATTTACATTATCGCAATAGGTAAAGAAATATAATTCCTCAATGTAGCCACAAAATAATCAACACACCAGGTGCTATTCATGCACGCTTGAGCTGATCAGTTCAGAAAGCAAACCAGCAAGCACTGAATGGATTATTGCAGCCATGTAAAATCAAACAAACAGTGTTATGGGAATGTTGACAAACAGCTAATAGAAAAAATTATTTTCTTTTAGTATGTGTATTGAACCACTTGATGTCCTTGAAATCGTGTGCATAGGACATTGATTCCTGCTCTTGCATACCAAAAAGGGAAATATTGTCTATTGATATAGTAATCTAAAATGTAAATTATATTATTATACCAATAAAATTGACACTACAAAACTAATTCTCACAACTGAATACCTATCAATACAAAAATCCCAAATAATATATATGTTGCAGATTTCCGTATGAACAAATGGTTTTATGGATGACAAAAAAAATAGACTGAACAAATGCATGAGTGTGATAATAAAAAGTGGAGGTGCTGAAAACGCATTGACATGATTCTTTAATTTATAAATTACCTGATATAGTGGAAAAGCTAATAGTCTATATGCTCCTTCAGTCGGTGTTATCATTCGTGCATCTCTATAATTCTTGATCTCATTGATAACTTTCTCTTCTTTTTCTGACTTATCAACAGAAACGGATGCACCATCATGTCCTTTATAAATGTATTTGTATAAATATTTCACTGCCTTAATACTTGAGCAGATCTCAACATTAATATGGCAATTATAGATCATGAGCAAAGCGGGATTGTATGGAACAACCCATCTATTATCTAATTTTGCTCTTCTAGTATCTATCCACTGTCCGTCATCCCTTCTCCGGTATATAGGATATGAATCTTTACCTTGCTGCGTTGCATCACAGAATTCACGAGGATAACGAAATCGACATTCTCCATCAATCATGCATGGACATTTAATGTTTAGAGTACCACATGGTCCATGCATCATATGCTTGCACACAATATCATGCAACACTGGATACTTCTTCTTATCAGGGATCTCTGCAGAAATAAATCTATCATAGTCATCTCGGTCCGTTCAACTTATCCTTTCTTGCCATCACCAATAGGAAGTGCTCATGAGGTAGCCCTCTCTTTTGGAACTCTGTTACATGTGCATATGCTGCTACTTCACCAAAATGTTTCTTGGTAATTAAGCGCTCATGCAAATCACGGAGTTTTGCCCTATAAATCCTTGCAACAAGCTCAGGACGATCTTGAGGTGTCCGACCGGGGAGTAGCTCACTGGTGACTTCCTCCCAATATGGGTTACATGTCATGGTCACAAAATAGTCAGGTTTGCCATAACGTTGGACCAAAGTCATAGCATCAAGGAACCTTGATTGGACATCACGATCACCGCCTCGGAAAGGATCTTGGTAGGACAATTCGCTTTCCAGCCTCGAAGCATGAGCCTCACCTGCTGCAACAGTATCCACAATCCCCTGTGAAAGAAAAACAGTGACCATTTAAATATTTTTTAACATGCCCATAAATCAAAAGATAACAGGGTGTTCGCATAATACGGATGGAGAAAATGCATGATGACAAATGTTAAATAAATAAAGATACCCCTATTTAAGTCAAAACCACAAGTAGGACATTGGACCAGCACAAGTTACCATAAACTCTAATGCATTATGAGTAATGTCTTTAGTAAAGATTCAATAAATTAGTTTGAATAATTTTGATTGTGAATATTAAATTTGGGTTCTCGTGTGACACAAACAGTGACACCCCCTCCCCCACTTGTGGTGTTACTTGAATCGTTGCCCATAAAAGCATATGCTATAAATGATTTTGGGACCAACAAAAGTTACACGACTATAGTAAAAAGGAGTTCTCACTTCTCAGCCTATGATTGGTGTACCTGGTATAGGTCTGCACGAATGATTTTTTGATGTTTATCAAGTGAATACTAATCAAGACGCATCGACTCCACTTTAACATACATGTCAACAAGCCACTGCTGGAACAATCTCCCCCATGCAACAGTATATTGAACTCATTCGGTCTTATTTGCAGCTTGTAACAATAATACTCTCTCGCTGCAACATATAGCCTAGAGTTACCTGCATAAAGATTTATCCATTTAAAAATACTAAAATTTCATCTATATATTTGTTTTTAAGTTAGCCACTAACCTGTTTTTTGGTCAAAACCCTCGTCGTTGTCCTCATCAACGTCATGATCCACAATACATTCTTCCTCATCTGAAAATTAAATATATTTTATAATAAATCACTACAAAATTAGCTAGAGCTATTTTTATTAAAATAAAACACTAACCAGGTGCATCATGTCCAATCCCATGGCTAGGCTCAACATTGTCCACCTCATCACCTACGTTACAACAGTCAACAATAAGTAACCTATCCATATCATTACATAAAAAAATTTGTCAAAGCATCAACGTTATCATTACCACAAAGGTTGCTTACCCGACACATTGTATATGACACTCTTATCACCAAGAACATCGTCGTATAAGATCTTCTTATTCCATCCAGCTTCTCCCCGAGGATAAAACAATGGATAGGACAACGGATCATAGCAACCATAGTATGCTCTAATATATTGTGGTTTTTCAGATCGACCACATACCATGATGCTTTGCTTAAACATATTCTGAGGGTCACTTCCTTGCTCCCAAATAGCAGCGACTTGAGATACAGTCGGTGCATTGTACCTTCTCCGGTCAACATTAATATCTGTGTTCAATTCAATTTTGTACTCATGGAGGTTTCCTACAGTACCCAATGACTTAAAAATGGTAGCATAAGGATTATCGACAAGTATTGCACGAATTTTCTTGATCACACCATGATCTAGATGTGGAGACCGTACTTGTCTATGCTTGATAGTCTCATCGGTATCATAAAAGTATAGTTGCATATGCCTTGGCCCCTTCTCGTGAGGAACTAACTGGTCAAGACAATGATACACCTGTCCATGCACCCTGAATGTGTATACTCCAGATCCAGCCAATGTGGCATAGCGCCGGTCCAGCTTCACCCCAAGAGTTGTAAAGGAGAAATGAGAGTTGAAGTGTCGTATATTATTCCGAAAGTATATTGCATCCAGATCATTTTGACTCGGTGAACGGACGTCGCAACTCATCTGGACAATTTGGTGTATGTATTTTGACTTTTCCCTGTCGACAGCAAAATGATTTTCCTTCGGGGAAGCGCTTAGCACCACAATGCTGACAGGGTGGAACCTTACGCAACAAGTGATGTTTCTTGGGTAGATTATGGTAAACATGGTCAAATGGATCATGCTTCGGCCGATTTGTCCTATCATCTCTTCCAGATTTGTACCTCATTTCTAGCATATAAATGGAGAAATAATTAAAAATAGTACTTATTTAAATGTTCCATTGAAGTATTATATACTTATAATGAGCAAAATGTATTATAGAATTTCCCACCTCTGCCTTGATAGATCATTTCATCAATGTCTTCAATAATTTCCATCCTAGAATGATCAGATGGGTTCAAGCACTCTAGGTCTTCCTCTATATAATAAAACACATTATGTGACAATAAATGTGTAAGGTTGCACATACAAAAGAATTTAGCAAGGGAAAACAAACCATCATTAAATGCTCTAGGATCGTCAGGCTCCCAAAGTCCATAGTCAAATAGTGGATCATCGACGGTAGAACTCATTGTCCCAATTGGTGTCTGCACATTGTGTCTCGTGGCTGGATACAAAAAAGTTATTATCCATTTGGTTTATTCATACATAAAAATTGTCACAATTTTCATAAACAAAACATGTACCAGCAAGCTTTGTTGCCTTAGTCTTTTCATAATACTGTTGCATTTGCAAGTTTCTAGCTTGTCCGGCTTCCTCCGACAGTGAAGCATATCTATGCCTTTCCTTTGCCGCCTTTGCTATCTTTTGGGTACTCAAAGATCCTGCATTTCATATCGAAATGAAATATGGCAATACAGATTCTTCAATAATAAATGGATTTTGACATGCAAATTACCTTCCTCATGGCCCTCATGGTTTCGTTTATCAGTTGGGTCAACATTTCTTATGCAATTGGGAATGACACCTCGGTGCAGCCAACTTTCATCATCAATATCATTATCGCATGATGTAACAATGTTAGATGGTGTTACAACATCGACCAATGTTGACTTAGCCGTGCAAGTCTCTTGAATAATGTTAAAGTTGGCTGTAACCAGAAAAAGTATCACATAATCAGTAATATTATGTGATAGCTTTATTATATAACATAATGCAATGCAAACATGATTTAATAGAAAATTCACATAACTGAATACAGGTCGCTTGATATACATTTCATTATTGATGAGGGTGTAACACTGGACATGATATCTTTTGATATTTACATGACCTTACAATTAAATTACAATTGTCTAAAAATTAATAGGTTAAGATGCATGGAATTCTATACCGTAAAGAAAAGGCAGGGAGTGTTGTTTATAAGATACGATAATTCCAAACCTTGGGGCATTGCCTGCAGATTTGCAGATGTGACAGTGGCGATTATTAGAGTTGGCTCCTTCAATCTTCTTGCGTTGTCTGTAATCACGCTTATATTCTCGGGCTTTTTGACGCTTGATCTCACCTAGAGGGTCCTCATCTGTTTGAGGTGTCAATAGCCCACCAGCAGCGTTGGCTGCTTCATTCTTTTTGCGTTGTCTATAATCACGCTGATATTCTCTAGCTTTCTTACGCCTTATCTCACCATTAAGGTCCTCATCTGCTCCTCGCTTCTTGATCCCCACTTTAGTAGCAATGCCTTCGTTAAATTAAATGAAACTAAACGTTATCAAGAATGGACAAGAAAGATTAGCAAATCTATACTATAAAGCATAAACAAGGAATACCTTTCGTAGCTGAGTCATGTAAGTTTGTCATATCACTAAGTGGTGTACGTTTTGCGCTTCTTTCAGTCATTCCATTGCGCTTTCCGATAACAGGCATTTTGGTTAGCAAAGAGGAACTTCCTGCTAATTGGGTATACATACAACAAAGTCATAACTTTGAATGTATAAGAAATAATGAACATGCGTTTATAATATTTTATACCTTGTGTTTGTATATTAGTAAAATCAACAAGTGGAGCATGTTGTGTGTTTCCCGTGATGTTCGGATTGATGCATGATCTTCTGGAGGGTGACATATCCTCGTTATCCATCTATTGCTAGATATTCCTCTGTAACTTGATGATTTTTTTTTTATGAACTGGCAAGCAGTTCAGCTTAATCAGCGTGTGACTCTTCCTTAGTCACTTGCAACAAATTATCCTTAGGTTTTGCCCATCAGGCAGCATCACATAGCTAATCGCTGTCCTGCTCGTACCAGATGCCGCCTTTTTATCTAGATGAAAAGAACACAAACAATTCAAGATGATCTAAATATGCAGGAGCAGGACAGGATCAGGTAATTAAACTAAAATCGGAGGAAAATGACAGGGATGGCACAACCTTAAGGCAAAGCCGACGATTAGATATCCAGCCTTGTGTTTAGTAAAGGTATACTTAAATAGTTCAATGTTATTATAATTTCATACTGAATAAGAAGATATCATCAGTAGAATGCAAGACTGCAGCAAAAAAGATAAATATATGATGTGATTAGGAACCATTCTAAAAGAAACACAAAAACAATTTGATAAAAAAGTGACAGAATAGTACTTGTATTTGTGATACCTAGAGGGCGTGACATATGATCCATAATGTGCCAGTTAACCACAGCATACTCATCATATCAATTAACCATTCTTATTCAGAGCTTGATGCCCACCAAGAAGTTCGAGACTTATGTTAATCTTAGCAACATACAACATGGACGTAGGATCCAGCTTCCACAAATAAGAGAAGAGAAAGACGTCAAACCTGATGATTGTGTAGTAGTAGAGATCTGTTGCACGCAGAGAGCTCCTAAGACCACGATCATTCAACTTAATGCAATCTTGTGTACTGGACGTCTGGTGTTGATGCAGTTTGTTCCCACTGCACGTGCGATTGCGCCGCGAGATATTGCGTTGTTTGTATTCTCTTCACTGATCGATAGCCCCTAGAGGATCCGGCTGGCCGTCACACCGATGGAGCGATGCACGGCGCAGCAGACGCCATCAAAGGTAGAAGCTCGGAGGGACAGACGGCGGCGCAGCAGACGCCAGAAAGGTCAAGGCTCCGAAGGGGTACGTAGACGGCTGCATCCACCGGCGACGACGGATTAAGCCGTATCCGCCAAGCCGCCAAGAACCTTCTCCAATCATACAGAAGCCAAGATTGTGCGTTCAAAGTATGGCATGTAAGGAGTATATGGAAACCGGAGAGGAAATTAGGAAGGGATGAATATGGAAAAGGTCGAGCTATTTTTTGCACGATTATCGGAAAAGGAAATTTTAGCCGTCAATTGCCTATGAGAAGGTAATATTTGGAAGGTGGCATGATTATCGGCCGTGCATGCGTGTGTGGGTATAGCGTCATTATGTGAAAAAAATTTAAAAATCACCGACAGACGAATGTGAGGCCTGATGCCGCTGGTCTGATGCCTCCTACTATAGGATGATAAAAAAAGGGTGAGATTAGAATGATCACCAGGAAAGGTAGTCTATGCGGTGGTCGAGCTTGACGAAACCCCTTGCACCTCGGCCACTACTCTGCACAGGCAAGCAACCGAAATCCTCCTTGACAAGAGATGCACCCAGGTTGTGTGTGAAGGAAAGTGGGGAGAAAAAGAGATACACGCATTGGGAAGAATCCAGAAAGAAAATTAATCACGTGTTATGGAAAGAACATAATTGTCTAGGAAGCATTGATTACACAGGGAGCAAAAGAAAGGAAAGTGAATGAGCGGGTACATGCGGTGGGTAGGCATTCTTGGGTGAAAAAAGAATTAGATTAGCCAGCAGATGAATGTGTTATTGGGTTGAGAATAGGACAATTGTCCTTTGTAATTGTGGGTCCAGATTTAATCCTAGAGTCATAATTAAAGGGGAAGGGAAATCAAGGGATTAGATGTTGTGGGTAGAAAAGATTTCCGAGTGACAACAAAAAAGGGTGAAGTTTATTCTTTATAGTATAGATTTGAAGAAGTTGAGAATTCGAATAATTTAAGTTCTGATTCATCTAGATATACTAAAAATATATTTTAACTTGTTTTATGGTACCAGATTACAAGAGTTCATGCTGAATGATGAAAATGGTATATGGATGGACCTAAAATTCTATCAATCCTGTGTCTTTTAGAACATATGCAGCAACTTGAATATTTTAAGTAGTTTTGTTTCATCTCTTAAAATGCAGAAAATACTGCAAAGAAGGAGCATGTCCTTTGTATTTCAAGTTCCAGTCTCATGTTCTACCATAGATGGCTTCAAATTACTGGATCGGATGATTCAAGCTGCCAGGGTAGTGCATATGGATGAGGTATTCTTTGTTGTGCCACTCATTATTTTCTTGATGATATAACTTAAAAAATGTGATGAAACTTTAAATTCAATTTGGGTGATTTCTTTTAATTTTCTACAATTAGAGCTTTATTTTGCTGGAGGTGATGATGTCGGTCCATTCTCTGCAAGGAACGAGCTTGAATCCCTAAATCTGTTATTCAAAATCATGAAATCGTTACTTCCTACATCAAATGCTATCACCGAGGAAGTATTGCAGAGATTACATGATGGGATAGTTGTTGTTAGGCTCACAGAGGTTGGCTAGAGAGAGGATGCCCGGATGGTTGTTCAGCCACAGAACCATGATGCTGAAGATTCTCTTCTGAAATGGGGGAAGTGTCATGGTGTTACAACTAAATTGCAGATAGCATGTAAGTCTTCACTCGAGATTCAGATGGATAGTATGTCACTCCAAAACGTTGCAGATAAATGGTGAGGGCTCTATGCAGTATTCCACCAATGAAAACTGAAAACCTTTTACTCTTATTTACAGAATAGAGTTTTTTAAAAAGAATTTTATAATGGTTAAGTCGGTGGATGGGTGATCAATATTTAGTCTTTCATGCTGTAGTGTATCCACTACTCTTCTTAAGCAAGGTAATAGACTTCGTTTTCCTTTTGTTTCTTAAAAGTGAGTTCAAATGCTGCTTTGTTAGAGCAAAGCATCGGGGTTTCTCCTGGTAAGGTATGGTTTCCTAGATTTTGGATTGCTTTAGGATTTCGTCTAGCCTCTTGGTGGCCTTAGGAGTTCGTCTAGGATTGCCAATCAGGAGGATGGGAGGGACCTGACATGGGAGGATAAACGTAGGGAAGGACTCATGCAGGGGACATTAGCACGTAGCTATGTGGCAAGGTGCTCTCTCTCTCTTTCTCTCTCTCTCTCTCATGACTAGGATTTTGGGCTCCGAGGTTGAACTCTATTGCTTGCCCTGTTCGCTTTGATTAGATTTCATACATATAAGGTGTTTCAAACTTCCATGTGTTATTGAATGACACCAACAGCTAATAATTTGATATTTCAGCTTTGTTGAGCATTAGTCCTCAGATATTGTAAATTTGTAATGTCACCAGCATGAAAACTGTTAAAAGTGGACTTTCATATTGCTTCACGAGTTTGCCAACAGTCATGGAACAGATCCCTAGATCATTTACAGTGTGTCTGTTGATTGAAGAATAGTACTTAATATTATTTGTGTGAAACTCCAGGCCAAAAACACAAAGCTTATAGCCGAAGTCATATTCTTTTTACACCATTTCCTAAATTACATTGTGCCCTCCCGGATAGGTACCTTGATGAATCTTTCTTATTCTGGTTACTAATATTGGTTGATATGGTGCTTTATTAGGATCGATGGATTCAGAGTGAGACAGAATAGGAAGGAGAACCGCCGGTCTCTCCTCTCTCCGCGCAGCGCCACCGATCTCTCCTCTGCCCACTGACCCACGCGCTGCTACGGGCGCCGCACTCCTTTCCCATTTGAGACTCCCCCACCACTGCTGCCTCCCGTCAGGTTCATCATCTCTACTCTCCTCGTCACCTTATGGCTGCCTCACTTGAATTACGAGCTATATTTCTTCAAAGACTGGTATAACAATTGTTGGCACACAACCAATTGGGGATACAATCAAGCAGTAGACAACTCCACCAGATCGGTCAATGGCTAGGGAAATAAGAGCAATCATTTAGAGTGCACTTTAGAAGCGTAGTCAGACTCTTTTGGTCAGTTCATTGAGGCAAGTAGGATGGGGTATGAGCTCGGGAAATGCACAGTTGACAGTTCTATCAAGAGATATATATGTTCTTATTATGAACGATTATTTCAGTGTACCTATAGTGCATTTGATAATCATATTTGACTGTTATTATTCTTGACATAACCTGAATCAATAGTCAATGATTGAAGAACAAGAGGAAGAATCCGCTCGTTTATCGTCGTGAAAGGCTCAGTGGTGTTGCTGCTGCAGGTAGGACACTAGAGCCCTGAGCAAAATTCCCTGAGGTTTGCAGGTAGGTTTAGAAGCAGTATCATGACAATGCAAAATTAGCAGTGGTATAGGTAATGCAGTACATGTGAATTGTAAGTATTGTGCTTCTATTTTTCATTGAGTAGGGATGAAGGATAATGGAATTTTATTCGGGGAATGAGGATTTAGGCAAGAAAACAAAATGATATGGAGTTGTGCTACCCTATTGGGATGAGTCAGTTTTATTAATGTGTAACTGAATGTTTAATATGACATCCCAGGCATGTTTCCAAGGAATTGAAAAAAAAATATGCATTTCATTCTGTGACTGCACTAATTTGGCTATATATTCTGAACCGGCCTTCCATAAATATGTGAATTTGCATTTCTGAACTACTCTATGTCTTTATCCTCATTAAAATTTTTGGTTGTTGCATGTGTACAACATTTCTAGCTCTGAATATTTGGAAATTGAATTGGTGATGTACACTCTGGTGCTAAATCTCCTTATATTCATATTGTAACACATGGTGTGCAGTTTATATTTGCCATCTGTCTTTGTAATGTCCTAGAACTCTTTGTTTGGTGCTATCAAACAAATGAATAAAATACTACATTTTTCTTTCAATCGACTGTGCAGCTTATATTAGAACTACGGGTACCATACCTATAATAGTGCAGAAAGTACTAATTGGCCAAATGAAGTACATATAGCTTCTAGAGCTCTTGTTTTATGATACGTGCAAAAGATAGGGTTTTCCTTTATTCAGAGTGGAACTAGCATGATAAATCATGCTAAAAAGGTCACTACCCTCTGCAGTAGTTCTTGCTAATTGACTTTTGTTCGAATCCAAAACAGATCTTTTTTAGCACTGAATTATTACACCACTTTTGTCAAGCTTGTGAATTGAAACAGGTAGCAAGACCCACAACGTATGCGCAATTAGGTGAAAGACACTGCTATTTCCTAAGGCTTTTGTGTTGATGGAGGCAGCTAAGGTCTATAAAGACTAGATTGAGTATGTGGATGGGTCTCCTTTGAGCTGATAATATTGAAGGACACATTTTCAAACTTCTTGGGTTGTTCGTTCTTGCAATGGTGTTGGTGATAATGAAGTCCCAAAGCTTTTTGAGCTAATAGAATTATGTTTATTTATTCACTTGAGAAGACAGTATGTGAGAGAAATATAATTGTGATCACATATTTTCTTGGTTATCCTTATACATATTTCCTGACGGTAATATTGATTTACAATGCTAATATAGTAACACATGCATATAACTGCAATACATTATGATTATTCTGTGTAATAATGTATTTTGTAATAATTTTTTAACTTTCAGAAAATAATATTTCATTCACAAAATGCATATGGTAGTTGGGTTGTTTAATTTATATTACTATAGGTATCACCGTAGCGTTAGCACGGGCAATATACTAGTATAAACTAAAAACACACACACACAGTTAGAGAATGCAACAATACATACTTATGCAAAATTTCAAGTCGTCATGCGACATGTGGATCGACATAAGAAATTTAGAAAAATTATTTGTCTATGTTATAGTATCCAACAGCTAACTATCACATTTCCGTAGTGTCCACCAGCTAATATGATTTTTTTCAGTGTCTCTCAGTTAATTTACAAAAAGTCGCGATATCCTACAGTAAATTTGGCCAAAAAAAATTAATGGAATCCTGCCACTGCCACCGTCCCCTTCCCGTTCCCGCACGGAAAAAAGTCATGTGTCCCGCGTCTTGCGGCCGTTTGTGCTCCGCGTGCTGTGCGCTGGGCCAAAAACTGCTACGGGCCTTGGATTGCGCTACGTGGAAGCTATACTTAGCGTGGGGTACGTATAGGAGGTCTCAATTTCAGACAGCTAATATACAGAAATGTAGAGTCTACCGGATCGACAGTTAGCAAGTGGCAGAACTGGACAACAAATTTAAGAGGGGCTGACCAAAATATACAACATTTTAAGATTAAAAAATTTAGTAAGTTACGCCGTATTTTTTTCCAAGAACACGGCTTAGCAAGCCCTTTTTTAAGAGGAAAACACCGTATTTATGTTTTTCATGTACTGCTAGCTAATTTAGAATTTTTTGTCATGCTGTAGGAAGATACCTTATATCTTGCATAATTAAGGACACGTTTGGTTGGTTACCAATGCTAGCTAGACCAATATTTTGGTGAGCCCTGAACATTTGGCCTTCATTTGATTGAACGCCAAATGTTGGCATACCAACTTACGCTAACAAATGCTCTATTACTATTTTGTTAGGCAAGATTCCGGCGGGCAAATGGTTCACCAACGAATTGGCTGCCAAAACCCATCACAATGCCAACAGAATCTATGACGTGGCAGAAGGAGCTTGGGTGCACAAAGTTCGAGAATGAATGGTTAATCGCATTCAGGTCCTAATATCTCTCTAGTAGGTCAACTAATTTACGATGTGTTTGCATATTAATATTTCTTGCAATTAAACCTACAAAAGAAGATCTCACTTGACTATGTTTCCATAAATAAAGAATTAGTGACATGTGGACCCCATATGTCATACTATGAAGTTGAATAAGTTTGGCATAATTTAGCAAGGCTACGATCCAAACAACTTTGCAAATAATTTGGTGTTGTCCACGATTTGGTCATAACCAATTTTTGGTAGGATAGAATGGGGCGCAATCCAAACATGCCCTAAGAAACTTAGGGGATGTTCATTTTCTTAGGGCTAAAGGGCAAATGACTAAAGTGAACTAAAGTTTAGCTAAAAGGAAACGAACATGTGGACTAAAGTTTAGGCTAAAGTTTAACTCAAGAGACAAAAAAGGGCTAAAAGGAGGGTTAAGCTTTAGCCCCACAAAGGTGCTAAAGTTTACAGTCCAAATTTTAGAGGTTAAAGTTTAGCTCTCATGGGAAACAAACACCCCCTTTAAAATAGGTAAAATTGTCTGTAACACACTCGAGAAAACATGGTTTTGACTCCAACGCATCAACAAAGTCGTATTTGTCTCCTACACACTATGATGTTGTGATTTCTTGTCTAAGACACATTATAACTATTTAAAAATTGATGTCAGTTTTTTATCTCAGTACTCATAGTACATTAGGACTTGAAAATTGGCACAAATGTACATTATCCTATTATCCATTAATAAAAAATAGTGTTAGATCTTATTTTATTATTTTCATGGTTTGTTGGACAAATTGAATAATAAAACAATGAGCAAGCAAGACAAACATCTGAAAAAAAAATTAGCTCTAATTTTAATGATAGATAAAGCAAAAATGTATATTTATGCTAAGTTTCAAGTCGTAATGTATTATGAGTATTGAGATAAAAAAGTTAAAAACAATTGTTAAATGGTCATAACGTGTCCTAGACAAGAAATCACGAAATCGTAGTATGTTGCAGACAAATTTGACTTTGTTGATATGTTAGAGATAAATCCATATTTTTTCAGTGTGTTACAGACAATTTTGCCTTTAAAATAAGGTTAAGAGAAGAACAGCTCAGGTGACCAGCGGACGAGAGAAATTCTATGACTAGTGCAAAACCATTATCCGAATTTTTATCCTAGTGTTTTGAAAAGAAAATAAGAGTTCCATCAGACAACCCAAACTCCCTGTGAAGATGGGGATCGACGTGCAACGTCTATCAGGCTTCATTGGAACAAGAAAAAATCGACCAATGTACAAGAAAATTAGTAGGGAAGAAGAAGGGGCGTGGGAGCGTGGGGGCAGCATCCACTAGGGTAAGGCGTATGCCTGTATCGTCATCGAAGCATGGCCCAACAGCACGAACAACGCGATGACTTTGTTCGGCAATGGTACGGCTGTCCTCCTCACGCTGCCTCCTAATTCCCCGTTGGACCATGTCTAAATGGTGATTGATTTGCAGCAGTGTTGTAGAGAATTTTCGCGTGCTGTAAAGAATTGATTTGCAGCAGTGCTGCAGAGAAAATTCTCTGCAGCACTGCTGCAAATCAATTCTTTACAGCACCATTTAGATTACCGCCACGTGGATGCTTTAACTAATCTCAATGCTCCAAAAAATCTCCCACAATTCCTACCGCAAGGTTAGTGGTTAGCGGCGATAGCGGTGGAGGGTGTCGACGGAGGTGCTGTCAGAGCCAGAGGGGAAGTGAAGGTGGCAGGAGGCGAGCTTGAGGTAGAAGATGAACACAGTGATGAGCCTTGGGCCGCTGCAGGGTGGTTGACGAGGGACGAGCGGTTGATGGGATCGCCATACAACAACCCCTGCTAATATATGGTCGTGTATCTTCTGTGTACACGCATTCTTTATCCTAATATATATATATATATATATGCAAAATGTGGAATAACATACATATAAAAATCAAATTCCTCCATCCGTCATTTTCCTCCTGTTCTCAAGCAATGTACATGTATTCCCTCTAAAGCCTAACAAAAGAATAACAAATCCGTATCTACAGAGTAAAAAATTGTACACATTATAAATTGGAAGTAACATGCTAATTAACCTAGCACAAAAATGAATCACTGGCCTTTGAGCAATATCTGACCAGTTTGCTATTGTCCTGGGTTCCCTAATCACCTAAGCAAAGAATGAAACAACAGAATGGTTCACTGCAACCTGCTCCTCTTGAAGTCAGGTAGAGTGAGTGACACCGCCGTGGGAGGCTGGAACCCCACGGAGGCCAGCCTCGGCGACAGGATCATCCCCGGGCTGGGCCGGGGTGACGGCACTGGGTCCCTCTTCCTCGACGGCGAGCCGGTGAGCCTCGGCGAGAGGTTGACATGTTCCAGGGCCCTGGACTGGAGGTCCTGGGGGTAGTCACGGACGCACCGGATGCGGGGACCCGTGCCTGTCGACCATCGGCAGGTCTGGTGGTTCTTCCCGTGGTCAGAGTCACCACTAACCGGCGTCTTGGGCTCCTCCACCTGCTGCTCCGGCTTCTGCACTGAAACTGAACTGTGCACCTCTTCGCTGGACTCAGGATGGGTATCAGTGTCATCTTCCTCTGCTTCACTCATGTTTCCATCGCCGGCAATCAGGTGACTGTCGCCGTCGACCTCAGGTTCGCTGAGCTGCTCATCGACAGCTATAGCTGCCGCTTTCTGATCTGTGTCGCCCGAGATGGCGCTGGGCTGGGCGTGATCAGGTTTGCTCAGTAAGGGGTACTCGTCATCTTTGTCGATTGGGCATTTCTGAAAAAAACAATAGCGCTCACGTGTCATTACAGTTCTGAAGATAAAAATACATGTAGATTGTAGAGTAATGTGAGATTTACTGACATTTACCTTGACGTTGGTGAGGTCCACACCGTTCTCCTCAAGGTACCGGATGAACTCTCTGAAATTCTCTTCGGTCGGAAGGTAGTGACCACTGTACGGCCATATTGCCTGAAAAGATTCAGCAACTCTGTCGGTCATATCAGATAAACTTTCTGAATGCACATTATTTGTTTCTTTCAGCGGTTTCAAACTAGAATTATCTTTCAATGCCAACACACCTTTAGTATTCCTTCTTTTACAACCAATCGCCCTGCAGATGTTATGGCTCCGCCGGACAGAAAACTCGAGTGCTGAAACGACCCTTTCTTCTTCTGCTCATAGGAAAAACGTACGCAGGAGGTTCAGAAGCAATGCAGAAAGCAACTGATGGAACCAACGCATGTTTGCGATGCTAAAAGTGCAACCTATTTAACTGATAGCTGCGTTTACCTGACCAACGTATAGTGCCCTGGTGGTGCTGAGCACAAAAATCCACTTGGAATCATCCGAAGTGTGCAGTAGAAGTCCATTTTTCTTGTAGATAAGTTTCCCACCCTCCACTACAACTTCATAGTCTTGCCTTTCTTTCTGAAATTCAGAACAGAACACAGGAGAAACGATCAGATAATGATCTTATGCAGTGTAACTAGCATTAGAATTTTTTTCCCTGGATATAAATTCGTATTTGTCTCCGTTATCCAAAAAAAATGTAAATCAACTAGAGTCCAAGAACATACTGGTCCAAGGTACTTGATGCACTGGCTCTGAAGTTTACTCCTGGGGCATTTCTCAAGGTTCACTTCTTTGCCCTCCCCAATGTCCAGCCTGTTCGGTGAAAAGTTCCTCCTGTTAGTCTCATTTTTCAAACTGACAGAATATAAACAAAATAACAAAGTCCAGGTGTAAGTACCAATAAAAGAAGGGCTCTGTACTCTCACTCTTGGACCAGACATCATAATAGATGTGCAAATTGTGCCCATATCGATGCCTGGGGTCAATCTGTCAAGAAACACACAGAAAAGGAACGGCACTATCAGTAAAGTAATCACACGCAGCAATCTCAATGGAGCTTAATCAAACTTGATTAGCTCCTAGGTTAAGTATAGCATGTGGCTTACAGCTTCGAGCCAGTGCTGCCGCGCCAGCTTCTGCGCCTTGCCGTTCTTCGACAGCCCCTTCCCAACCTACGAGGAAGAAGACAACAAAAGTAGCTCACGTCAGCAGCTGCGATTCCGATGGGAATTCCAGGTGGACAGCTGTAAAGCGGCGGGCTCACCTTGGCAGCTCTCGCCCCCGCCCGCGCCCACCGCGACGCCGCCGTCTCGGGCTTGCCGTTGTTGAAGAAGGAGATGGAGCTGTGCTTGAGGGACGCGAAGTCCAGCGCCTTCCACCACAGCTCCTCCACCACCACGGCGCAGTCCGCGAGGTTCCGCCGCGTCCGGTAGCTCTTGTACACCTTCTGGAGCTTCACCGCCGCCGCGTCCAGCTCGCATTTGGGGCTGGGCGAGGCTCCGGGGCTTGAGAGCGCCATGGAATCGTCCCTCCGGTCCTCGCCAGAGATGTTGATCTGCCACTGCTTGAAGCTCAGTGACTGCATCAGGCTGCGCTTCTGGTGTTCAGTCCAAGGAGGGGACACTCTGTTCACCATGCTGATGTCCTCCTTGCCGTGCGTCCTCGGGCTGCCGATCTCGACGCCAAGAACTTCAGCCCATGCGCTGCGGAACAATCCCATAAACTGGGAAAAAATTACTTGTCCTGCAAAAGCAATTAAGCAATTTCAGCTATGCGAATTCGGTGTCAGGTGGAACAGTGATCAAACGCAACTTGCAACAAAGAAACACAGAGCAGTTGGGCTGCCCTCCCATCTCATGACATGGTCAAAGTCAGAGAGGAATGAACCAATTGCTTGGAACAACCAAGTAGCCGGCACATACGACTCGAGACCAACGCATCCAAGAAATTCCACAGCTGGCACAACAGCAGCATAAACAAAGGGCTGAAGCCTAAGAGCAGCCAGGCGGCTTATAGGTGTCTAAAACATTAAACATGCATGTAGTCTCACATGTGAAACATATTCACAAGAGAATGAAGATCTCAAACAACCAGAAAGAATGAAGAAAAGGCTTGCATTCAAGGTCTATGTAGGATCTATGCAGCTTTTCCTATTATCTACTAATCTCCCATGGAAATCAGAACGACCCAAGCAGCTTCAGACTCAGATTGCGGCCACATTGAACGTACAGCAGGCAGAAAATTTAAGATAACGAATTGATGCAAGACTCTGCATTTAGCTTTTCCTATCTACTAATCCATTCACGAAGTAAAGAGCTCTGCGTCGAACAGCTCATACAATATAATTCCAATCCTCATTAAAGAACATAGATGTACGAAGGAATGAACAATGCAAGACCGGAATCAATTAAACTCCATGCTTCGTACCTGTTGTTGATGGTCTTTGGCGTTGAAAGTTGAAACCCAAATGATCGAACTTCGTCAAAAACAGAGGCAGGGCTAGGACCTCGGGAGCGGAGAGAAATCTATGGAACGCGATCTGGCTAGCTGTTGATGTCTTGCAAACTCAGGGTTGTCACTGCTCTCTCTCATATATATACATCGAAATCTAGTAGTGGACCCTCTCTATTGTGGGCCCCTCACTCGCCAAGATATGTGGAAAAATGGAGGAGCACGGCTGAGTACTCTGTTCCCCAAGAAATCTCAAGTCTTCGGTCACTGCTGATGCCGAAGTAGCAGCCTGCAGAAGCTGCTGCTTTGAAAGTAATGGTTGACTGCCTTGCATCTTGAACCCTGTCAAACCTATCTTTTTCAATGAAGACCCTGCTTTGTTCAACCAACCCTTTTATGTTGGGAGGCAAACCTATCGGATGTAATCTTCTTCCACTTGTAGAAAATGTAGGGATGGACCTATGCAGCCAACTCTTTTTTATCTATCCTTAATTTTGGATGTGATACAGTATACGAACCAATTTATATATTAATGACCTACGAAAAATATCCATTTCATATGATGAGAATATAATTTGAATAGTTCATGAATAGTCTAAGTAATAAATTGAGTTGACATTTAGTTTTAGGGCAGGGAAAAACAATGAAAATCACTGTACAGTAAAATATAACTTTTCTAATAAGTATATGGGATTATACACTACCCCTCTCCATACCAAAATATTAGTGTTTAACCATTCGACCTCTACACAATATAAGGGCATGTACAAAGGAGAGTCTATTGTGGTCTCTTGGCCACAGGTATCTAAGCAAAGAGATATAAAACAACTCTAGTCATACAAAGGAGAGACTCCACATGCTGTCTTTTAATAAATACATATTATTAATGATTGTATGACATAAGTCGTCTCTTTACTTGTACAACGGTCCTCGGAGTTGTCTCTTACATTGGAACACGTGATAGAGACCGTCTCTTCGTCAAGAGCCCACCCAACCGTCTCTTCGAGGGTTACAGAGGTTATTTGTAAAAATACACTGCCACATCAGCTCAAGAGCCCACTCATTTATTAGCGTTGTACATGCCCTAACTCACTCAACATGTTCAAGTACCCTTTCCTGCTAATTATTTTTTCACCCTTATTCATTACATCATCTGCTCTAATTAAACGATAAGGATTCTTGATTTTTGCACACATGGTCAGTACACGCGCACACACATTAACTTATCGAGTGAGTAATTGTAATGAAATGAACACTTTACAAAATAAAACTAGGGAAATATGAATGTTTTTACTGCACACATGTAAAAAACTACACTACTTTGACAGCAAAAACAGAAAGAAAGGGCCTTTCTGATTCTGTTTCTTTCTGTTTCTTGATCCTTTGCATCGCAATATAAAATAGTATCGATTGCAAAAACTACCCTATATGTTACTTTTAGTTTGAGATACTCATCTTAAATAATTTTGTCGTAAATCCCTACCCACTACTAGATTTTATTTTATTTCGAAGATCCCACAACTAGATTACATGTAAAATCATCCCAGTTTGCATATGCTTAATCGGTTTCATGTGTTTTTCCTAATCAAATTCAAAAAGTATATAAGTTAACTAAGTTAAACACTTCTTAAGTTTGTAAATAATTTTTATTCTCATAAAAAATACCGGGACCTCATATATGTCACCTTGAGTTTGAGATTTCTACCCATAAGTTTTTCTGTTGAAAATCCCCATCCACCCACTAGATTTTATTGCAAAAAACCACCCCAATTTACATGTGCATAATCAACTTCATGTATATATTAACTAAGTTTAACACTCAATGAGAGAGGGAGGGAGCGAGCCGCTGTCATTCATGGATTCGTATGGTAAGGCCACTAAGGTAGAAGTGGGAATGGAGGTGGTGGTTGACAGCGAGCCGTATGAAAGCAACCGAGGAACAAGTCCGGGCGTTGGACCGGATCCGATGCGTGCACTGCATATGCTCGGACTTTGTGAGCTACGGGCGGTCAAGGCCGTTGATCGGGCCATGCACGCAAATCCTTACTCACGTCATCTGGCACATACGCACATGTACGTGACACCGAAAAATAGTACTGTTCCTCCATATATTTATTTTTTTATTGTATTCGGCTTTTTGCTCGAGCTCTTCATGCCACTACGTGGAGTGTTTGGGATATGCAGAACAAGGTTTGTTGAAACGCGTATGCATGTGTACTGGTTTGGTTTCGGAGCACAGCAGAAAATGGACGCGTGTAACGCATCGTCATCGATGACACACATCACATTAGGTCGGCTTAATTATGAGGTAATCTGTAGTCGCAAAAAAAATTATGAGCTAATTTAAGGTAGTTGAGACTTGAGAGGTAGGATGATACAGACAGAACAAAGAGGATTCACCACATTTTTCCTTATGTATATGTGTAGAATATGATCTCACAAGTACAAGAACTTCGGAATCAATAATTAAAAAGAACTCGGGATAGTCAAAACATTCCGAATGTCCTGGATAATGCGAGAGACTCAATAAGCCCTGCGGTCAAAACGTCAATAACCCAGGGGTTTCCGAGCAATCGGATTATTCTCAGCGTACGTACATGGCGTGATGCATGACCTACTCGCTGAGCTGTGCGTTGTTCCCTTCTCGCAATGTCCTCTAATTAATCCTTGCCATAGGGATTAACAAGCGAACAACCCGGTACGCATTTGAGGTCACCTGCTGTGACGTATACACGGCACGCGATTAGAAATCTCCATGCATCGAAATGTTAGTCGCGTCAGCTCTCTTCGACTCGTTGCGTGCGTGGCCAAACTCTCTACTGCCGATTAGCTAATCGCCTACATCACCGCATAGCGACATCACGATCAGTAGTATTATAAGCTGCTAAATTAGCACCGAGAGAGGTTACAGATGGCGGGCCTCCACGCTAGCACGCTATTACTATATCGGGAAGACTCAGGAGATGAACCCGGTGCATGGCTTAGTTGAGCTTAATCAACCTAACAGACAGATCGCAGTCGTTAAGTATTCAGGTTGAGCTAGAACGTTTGTCTTGGAAACATATGGCATGTGCACTCTGCCCCTAAACAGGGGAGGTTAGTAAGATATTGTGCTAATAGCTCCTTTTTAATTAACAACTCCTGTGTGCGCGTGAGATATTTTTTCTTACATAATTTGTATATACTTTTAGAACTATATAGTTAAGGTGATATTTTATTATATCTTTTAGCGTAATTAAGGTTCTATGAAAATTATCATTGTGAGCACCAGACTCAAATCCTACAAATAAGAGAGTAGATTGCACCAATTTAAATTATTTGAGGGAGTAAAATGAACTTTCTCCCAGGGGATTTTTCTTCTTATCTCGGAAGGAGTATATTCTGAATATAAATCGTGTTCTAATCTCATTTTATGCCATCCTAAACCGAAAAAGGTTCACATTCAACTATCGAAAGTGAAAAAAGAATTGATGACACTCTGCTTTGGTCTTCATCAATAAATATAATCACAAGAGTTTTTCCTTGCTTACGTGTGAGTATTTGTGTTCCTGTGAACTTTTCATTGGAACGCTATTGGTGGTAAAAGAAAAAAAAACCTTGATTGGTAGCCAGCCAGCCAAGGAATTAATTAATTAATCCAGCGCTCTCGGACTCGAGCCGGCGCAGTGAGGACGTAGCCATCTGACCGGTTGACCGCGAGGGCATTGGTTTGGTGGTAAAAGAAAAATCATAGAAACCAATCAATTTTTAAAGGAAAAAGCACATTATTAATACTAGCAATTCTTAGATCCAAGGTACCGACTACAAGAGACAAGTTTGCATTCGTAGCGGATAGAGGGGTTCAAGCATGTGACCCATTTGACCTATATCACAAACAGTGCTCTACGGATATAACATGAATGACACGGACAGAACAGTCAACTGAAATTAAAGAGGGCTCGTGGAAAAGAACAGAGCATCAGTTCCAGCCAGCTGAGCACGACCCGTCGAGTGGAATGAAGAGTTTCCATACAGTGGTTAGCTCCAGCCGTGTGGGGCGGAACCGTTTCTTGGGAATGAAGCGTGCGACCCGTCATTGAGTCAACGGCTGGATAAGCGCGAACGCGAGCGCGAGCTTGATCCGCAAGCTAAAATAAAAGACTCGGAGCTTCACTGCAAAGCTTCACCATGGCATGGTTGACAAATTTTATTGAAAGAAGTACTCCCTCCGTCCCATTGAAAGTGTTGTTTTAGAGTTTTAGACATCATCCTTTAACCGTTCGTCTTATTCACAAAATTGTTGTAAATACTATATATTTTTTCTAACTTAATTTATTATTAGTGATACTTTAATAATAATGTATTTATTTTTGTATTCTTAGAAAATTTTTAAATAAGACAAGCGGGCAAACGTGAAATCTGAAAAGTCAAAAACGACACTTTTAATGGGACAGAGATAGTAGAATTTACGTGCGGCCTTTGGTAACAGAGTTCGAGTACAATCTCATCCAGTATGGATGTAATACAAACTCTCTTGGTAATGCATTAGTTAGCTAAACATTTTTGTGAGTGCAAATAGACAATTTCCATCAACATATAAGGTAAAATATTGTATCATACTTAGCTGTTGAACAAAAATTTAAAAATGTTTAAAAAGGATTGATTCATCTATATTTTTGTAACATGGTTGGGCAAAATCTCAAAATGTTCACAAAGAATTAATTCAGGTATATTAATTTCTAATGAGTTCTCTACATGGGTCATTACAAAAATACCTTTGTTGAGAAAAAACCCAAAATATAGTGCAGGTCGGTTCAAGCTCTTGTTAGTGCACTCAAATTTCATTGTTTATTGGGTTGTGATCGCTGCAGATTTTTGCCTGCAGCTGTTTGCTGCTGCATTGTAGCTAGTGCTCGCGCTACAGTACCCACAGCCAACAGCTGTAGGCAAAAGTCGGTTCCAATCGGTGCCCATATGTCCAGCTAAACCATATTTATTCTAAAATGAAGTTGAAAAGATCTATTATCATAAATTAAATATTGAACCAATAATAAAGAAAATGACATGCACACCAATATGTAGCATGTGAA
Organism: Chloris gayana; assembly: GCA_031894775.1. Lineage (NCBI taxonomy): Eukaryota > Viridiplantae > Streptophyta > Magnoliopsida > Poales > Poaceae > Chloris > Chloris gayana. Next base: position 41,382 of record JAUNZO010003266.1, read on the forward strand.
GGCAAATTATTTAGTGAACTTCAAACTCATTCTATTATATTGATAGATCAAAATGACAATTAGATCAACTCATTTAGTTGGCACATTAAAATTGAATATTTATTTTATTTCAAAAATATTACTTTCATTTATCCAGATGTGCAATGGTAGCTAGCAATATAAATCAAACTATGTGGTATATTAACACTTGAATGACATTTGATCGACGGTTTATAACACAAAGTGAATTTTTTCTTTTAGATAAAGTTGATCAATGGAAAGGACCAATAACAGATTTATATTTCACGTATTCTATTCCAGATGTTTACTCCCATTTATCTTGTTATAAAACGGTAGCTAGTAATGAATCAAACTATGTTGTACTTGCACTTAAAGTATTCTTTTTAAGTTTGAAATCAAAATACACGGTATACTTGCGCTTGGTATATTTTGAACACCATTTGACCGAAAGTTTAAACACAAACTGAAATTTTATTTTAAATAAAAATGATTAATGCGGAAGGACCAATAACAAATTTATATTTCACATATTATATTTAATCGAAAGTTTATAACATGAAGTGAAATTTTCTTTTAGATAAAAAGATTAATGTAGAAGGACCAATAAAAATCACATTTCACATATTCTATCCAAAAATATTTACTGCCATTTATTTTGTTATAAAATGGTAGATCAACGAGCTTATTTTTTTAATGCTTAAATTGAAAATGCATGGTATACTTGCATTTCAATTATTTTTATTTTTCAATGATGGAAGAACCTGCCACAAATTTATATTTTCAGAAGGATCCAGATGTAAAGCTCATGGATGGTGGAAGGACTGGAAACGAAATCATAGTTCGAGAGGGATCTAGGTGCAAAGGTGTAGAAATATGGAGGTGGAAGGACTAGAACATGTTTTGTCTTTTTCGAAGGGGCTAGTCATAAAAGTGGTGCTTATCCAAGGTTTTGTGTGCCTCACAGGAGCAATCTGAAGGTCGAAAATACTTGAGTGATGTGGCATGGATCTTTCGCGTGCAAACGCAAGCGTTTAGAATATTAATGATTCCTTCTACGCTATTCAAAATTTACTTGATTTTTTATTTACCATAGAAATATTTGAAATTCCTTATTTACCATCAATAAAATAATGATTCCTATAGTGCCTCATTATCTAAAGGGTGTTATATGGCACGTGTAAAGATGACATTATCCCTAGAATAACAACAAGCAAGTTGTTTGAGAAAGACCATCGGATACAATTTCTCAAAAAAAAATATTGAATTTAGTTCAAGAGCCAGCGAAAAAAACACAAATATTCTCACAAATAAAATAAAAATATACATGTGTCACCATCCTTTGCTACTTCCTACCTCTATATATAATATAATAGTTTTGTTTTGGTGGAAAAGCATACAAAAATGAAAAAAAACCATTATTTAAAACAAATTTTAGATGATGTAAATAATAAGCTTTGAATATTTTCATAATTAATACTACCTTCATCTCAAAATATAAGCATTTATTCGCTTTTGAATATCACATTCAACCATTTATCTTATTCAAAGAATATATACAAATATTATTTATTTTGTTATAATATATTATCATTAGATATACTTTGAATATAATATGTTTTTAAACAGATCATTCCACTTCCATTTCTATGAAATGAAGATAATTGTCATACAGAAAAATGCTAAAAACGGGAATTCATTTTAGAGATGGATCTCACAATCATTAAGGGGAGAGGCCACAAGAAGCAACAACAAAAACTCTTTCTAGCTATTTTTTGTTTTCTTCTTTCTTGGACAGTGTGTTGTCCTCCTTTTTGTTTTCCTTTGTAAATATTAACTTTAAACATACAAAAAAATTATAAAATGAGATACCAGTATGGAGATTCCCTTCTGTTTTGCTAAAAAAAATGCTAAGAACGAGAAACGTAAAATGGGGAGGGGTCAATCTCCTCGCCGACCCTGCATTGCTACCAGATCTCTAGGAATGGATTAAGATACTACCAAGAACAAGCTAAAGACAGCTAAAAACATGATCCTAGTTTGTCCCTCTCTAGACTAGCCTAACATTGGCCTTTTCTCATGAGCATCAGGTATCTAAGAGGGCCACCAGTCCATCTTGAACTTCGCCTTCTGCACCTTTTTCGTCAATCTTCTGAGAGCTTGGAAGCGGCATTAGAATGCACCTTCCTTGTCGTCCCATCACTGTTCGACGTTCGCAGCATCATATGCATGTTTAATTAGTTTTTTTTCTCAAAGCAAGCCTCATTCCTGGCTTTCCCTGTTGCCCAACAAATTGCAGCCAGTTCAAAAGTGAAGACCATTTCACCTCCTGGTAAAGCTGTCTTGATCCAGTTCTAAATTGCTATGGTTCCACACCCACTTTCATAACACAACAACTGAGCATCAAGTGATCTGATGTTTCAGTTTCAGAACAAAAGTAGCAAGTAGGATCGTCTTTCCATTTCCTTTTTACCATATTATCCTTGGTTAGTATGGCTTGGTTCTCCAACAGCCATAGGAAAAATTTTATCTTTTCATGGACTTTTTTCTTGAAAAAAATTACTTAGTTCCTTATAAATTTTTTTCATAAATTTTATGAATAAGATGAATGATCAAAGCATGATGCTAAAAAGTAAGAAAAAAAATGCTTATATTTCAGGACCGAGGAAGTAAGGAACTAAGGGTGTATTCGTTTCCTGGGTCTAAAATTGTAACGTCCTGCCACTCCGGGCCGGGCCCGCTTACACCTGGCAGCTTAATAGGCCCTCAAGATTTTTCCCACGGACCAACACTAGTCTTTTCTGCGTACTTTGTCCTCACTCATACATATCCGGGAATCACTTCCGGTCGGTCACCCATCCCTAAATTGCTCCGGACCAAGCACGCTTAACCTTAGAGTTCTTTAGAGATAAGTTTCCGGAAAAGAAGTTGCAACTTGTTGACATGAATATTCTATCAATCCTATTAAGCCCCGGGCCGAGGATGTTACACACTCACCTCCTTAGAAGACCGACGTCCTCGTCGGTCAACCCGAGCCGGGAACTTCCTCTCTTGGCCAGGTCCATGTGTCCACTGCCGGCGCATGTGCCATGCTGTGTGACCACTCCGGGCCCATACCAGCCATGCACACCATGCCTGCACACGTACAACACACGTGCCCGTGAAACCGCAAGAGTCGGCTTTGATACCATCCGTAACGTCCTGCCACTCCGGACCGGGCCCGCTTACACCTGGCAGCTTAATAGGCCCTCAAGATTTTCCCCACGAGACCAACACTAGTCTTTTCTGCGTATTTTGTCCTCACTCATACACACCCGAGAATCACTTTCCGGTCGGTCACCCATCCCTAAATTGCTCCGGACCAAGCACGCTTAACCTTAGAGTTCTTTAGAGATAAGTTTCCGGAAAAGAAGTTGCAACTTGTTGACATGAATATTCTATCAATCCTATTAAGCCCTGGGCCGGGATGTTACACACTCACCTCCTTAGAAGACCGACGTCCTCGTCGGTCAACCCGAGCCAGGAACTTCCTCTCTTGGCCAGGTCCATGTGTCCATCTGCCGGCGCATGTGCCATGTCTGTGTGACCACTCGGGCCCATACCGGCCATGCACACCATGCCTGCACACGTACAACACACGTGCCCGTGAAACCGCAAGAGTCGGCTTTGATACCATCCGTAACGTCCCGCCACTCCGGACCGGGCCCGCTTACCCCCAGCAGCTTAATAGGCCCTCAAGATTTTCCCCACGGACCAACACTAGTCTTTTCTGCGCATTTTGTCCTCACTCATACACACCCGAGAATCACTTCCCGGTCGGTCACCCATCCCTAAATTGCTCCCGACCAAGCACGCTTAACCTTAGAGTTCTTTAGAGATAAGCTTCCGGAAAAGAAGTTGCAACTTGTTGACATGAATATTCTATCAATCATATTAAGCCCTGGGCCAGGATGTTACAAAAATTTATAGCTATCACATCAAAAAGAATCTTACTATTTAGGAGTACTAAATAAAGTTTAATTATAAAATAAATTACAGGTCCCTAGACCAATTTACAAGACAAATCTAATAAGGTTAATTAAGTCATGATTAGAAGACGGTTACTTGTAGCATCACTTTAACAAAATATAGATTAATTAAGCTCATTAGATTCATCTCAAAAATTAGCATCAATCTGTCAAAAGGGTTTTGTTATTAAATTGATCGAAATATTTATAAATAGTAAGATTCTCTTTGATGTGACAGATGCTAAATTTTAGAGGGCAGGAAACGAGGGCCTAAGTGACTTTTTTATAACACAGAAAGAAATCCTCTCTATTTTATTAAAGCCCTCTTATCCTCATTCACTGGCTTGTGGCATGCAACGACTAAGGATTGTACTTATGTTTCCTCTCTGACGATATTACAACAGGACCAGCTGCACGAAGCATTTCTAATATCCGAGGAGACACTGAGAGAAGACCAGGCCCAAAAGGAGCATTATATTTGTCAACAGAACTCCAACCGGCAAAAAGCTTCGTCGTCAAAGATACATATCCACAGCTACCACCGTGCACAGATTTTAGAGCCAAGACTTTTGTGCACGATAGGTGACTGACTCGTCGACCCGATTGGGTTGTGTCGGGTCGGGTCGCCGAAGAACAACGCGTCTGCCAGATGCCGGTCTCTGCTCAGCTCTCCGAAACGGATGGGAAACCACGAGATGTTGCGCTCCGGAATTGTTCAATTCAACCACTGGCCCTGGCTGCGCACGCATGTAACCCAACTTTCGCGTCCAAATTCTGTTGTGCGCTGCACGTACTGGCGGCAGATTCACTCTGCAGCTGTGGCGACGACCGGGAGACAGAACGAGTCCAACACTTGATGTCAGTTTCACCGGGAAGGCAGGAGTCTTTAGCCGGTCAACTCATGACCCAAGTGGTTACGTCATCATAGTTTTGAACGAAACAAACAGACAAGGTGACACTTTATTGTTCCTTTTGAAACTTCAATTCAAAGCTCGACCAGTTCCTTCTAACACATTCAAGACGCACGAGGGCTACAGTTAACAAAGACATTCTGTCAGTGAGTCAAATATTGCAGAGGATCTCAGTGAGTCAAATAGGAGACAAAATGTTGAGAACAATTCGGAGTGCCATTTCAAATCACTCCGGCTATTTGAACAAATAATTTTGACGAACAACTTCCCTGTTTAATGCGTTCTAGTATCCAAAGAGAGAAACAAACTGATATCTCTGTTGAGCAATAATTTTGTTTAATTGTTTCTTTGTTAATAAGCCTTCACATATAGGGTTAGAGGACACATTAATTTGTTTTATGGTTTCTTTTATTATTGAGTAGATTTTATCCATATGTTATATATCTAAATTTCAATTTTTTCTTACATGAAGATTTTCCAAATCTTATTTGAAAATGCCAGGTGTTTCCTGTGTCAAGCCCATAACACTAGCTCCCTTACATCAGCTAGAAAGAGTCTATCTCTATCTTAAAAGCGAAATCCAGATTGAAAGCAAAAGATTTAAATTATTTCATATAGGTTCACCAGTGCAGTTAAGACAGCTGAATATCAAGGGTTAAAGATCTGCCACAAAAGAAAAATGGGCAGTTATGTTTCTACCCTTGTTTCCAACTTCAATTGTGATTTAACCCCCGTTTTTCAACTTTGTGATTTTACCCCTGTGATTTCAAAATGAACACAAAGTTTACCCCTATTGAGGGTAAAATCACAATATTTTTATTGTGGTTTACCCCTGATATGGTTAACTTTTGACTTCGTTTTGAAATCGTGGGGGTAAAACCACAAAGTTGAAAAACAGAGGGTAAAATCACAATTGGACATTGGATCAAGGGTAAAAACACAATAGCCCCAAAGAAAAATGTCATGGCTTTAGATGCAGTTCTTCAAATTTGTTGTAGTTGCTGTTTGAGCATATTGGTTCACCAGTTCAGTATGAGATGCAGCTGAATATTTTGTCATCAATGTCACCTATCTAGGCCGTGATCTCATACTGCTCACTCACGTAAAAACATTTTTTACCATATTAAAAAGTTTATACAGAAATAATTTTTTTTATCATAATCTACTTTGAAATAATTTGAGCTCATCGCATATAGGTATGCCTCCCCTACATATCAATCCATATTGTGTGCATGACAAGGGCTTGAACTATTTTAAAAGGAAATTATGGCAACCCATCATGGGTAATGACTGAACATTTTATTGCATATAATAGGTAACAATGTAGAGATTGTTACAAAGTGGCACTACAAGAGCTAAAAAGAAAGGGAAATTGCAAAACAAGTCCTTGTTTTGGATTCTGGTTCTGAAAACGGTGATGTTTTTCAATTTTGCAAAACTGGGCATGTTTTCCAAATACAAAGCTGTCATTCAATCTTGTTTTTATCAACCGAAATAAAACAAGAAAAAGAAAAACAAAAGTGCTGAAAAAAACTTCATGCCCCTAGCTATCTCTAGCAGGCAGCTCACAGCCTGACCTTCCACCATTATCACGTTTTGACAAAGCCTAACCTAGGCGGAGCACGCGGCAGCGGCAAGCAGTGGGGCAGGCGGAGCACGCGCGGTGGCAAGCAGCAGGCCAGGCGGAGCATGCACGAACGAGCGCGCGCGGGCGAGTCGCGAGCGAGGCGCGGGTGCGGCCTTGCGCTTGCGCCAGTGGTGCGCGCAGGGCTAGTCACGTGGGGCGAGCAGGAGTCTGATTTAGCTTCTTGGATTTCAGCAAACCGAAAGGAAGAGATAGCCACCGGGTGTAATACATCTAAGTAAGTGATTTACCTTGCTGAATTTTTGTTAAAACAAACAATTTACCTTGCTGATTTTTTTCTTTCTAATCTAGTGCAAGTGGGGATGCAACTAGAAGTATAATAGCAGGTGACAGTGATGATGGAAGATCGCCTAGTGGAAGAGGGAGGGCGAGATGTAGGGGAAGGGGAAAGAGTGGAAGTCCTGGACGGGGCCTTGGTGCATGGTTTGGTGTTTAGAATGTGATGTTATATATGTCACTAGTTGTTTTGTGCTTATATTGGAATTGTAATGTTGGACTTGCAAATGTGTCTTTGTTGGAGATAATGGACATGTATCTCTTGGATTTATGATGCTTATATAATATTAAGTGATGTGAAATATGATGTCTTAAATATTCTATTATTTTTCTTGTGGTTCATCAATTTTGGTCAAAATTTAGATAAAATGCTGTCAATTTTTTTATCTAACTTATGTCAAAAATTTGTACTTCAAAAACATTTAAATTGTGTAACGAAATGCGTCTAAATATTTGGATTTTTGTTCCACATTGTCATAGCTTAAAACAATGCTAAATTTGAGAATAGTACTTGAAAAGAGGTCTGATTTTGCAAAGGACAAATATGTCTTTTCGCATGTGACTTAACACCGTTAACGTCTCCAAATAGAACATGACCTACTTCTAGCTTCAGATTGGAAAAACAGGACCGATTTTACAAAGTTTGGAATACAAGACCGTTTTCAGAATAGAATCACAAACATGATCGGTTTTGCAATTGCCCCAAAAAGAAACTAGAGGGAAGAAACTGTTCTAAAAAGAAAAAGAATATATCGTATATAAACTAGCTATTCGTCTTGTCACTTCAAGCTCATAAGTGAGTAGGAGAACCCAAAGGTGCTGCTAAAGTATCTTGGACCAATGCAATATGTGCTCATTCACTGATAATTATACAGTATTGCAGTAGATATAAAATTATAGTTGCTGTAAAGGTCAATCGAATCAAATTATTGTTAACAAAAAATAATACTCCGATTGCAGCTAACGATGGGCAGGTCGCCACTTGCCACCATGGTAGAGCTATGCAATAAATAAATAATCATCAGCTGGAACATGAGAAGAAAAAAAAACTGAATTTCAAGCTTTAATGATACGTACAGTAGACGCGTCATAATAATTTTTATTTATTTTTTCATGAAAATTTTGTTGACCTTCTAGATCATTAGATCACTTCCCGAGTTTAACATTTCGATGTTTCTGCACACCTACTTCCAGCATTGACCACGCCTAAATCTCGGATTTCTCAATTAATTTTAACACATCAAAACTTATGCGTGGGCCTTGCCAGATGTGTGCTTGGGAGGGAGATTTCGATGACTCTCTGCTGAGCTAGCTAAGGCTTCCTTGGCAACCAAGCTTCTTTTGCAGATAAAACACGGTGTCCAAAGGCTACTCTAATAGGCAGTTTCATTTCATTATTTCTAAGATGTCACATAAGCAACAAGGGTCAATGAAATACCTCATACAATGCGTAGTTTCATTTTGTTGTTTCCTAGGTAACACATGCAAGAGAGAAATGTCTTGGAAACAGTGTAGAGATGGTTTCATCTAGATGAAACCCCTTTCTTCTTTCTCTTTATTAATTTCCTGTCACGTCAGCAAAATTGCTTATATGACAGCTCATTTATTGAAAATGAAACTCCCACTGAAAGTAGTCTAAAAATTATGAATATCAATACTGCAGTAGCTGGTGTAGGATCAGGTCAACAAACATTTTTGGTTGCTTTGTGATGAGGGTTCAGACGGGCGTTCGAGACACGACCGGCCGGGTAGCGGGACAGCTCAGCGGCAGAAAAAACTAGACTTTCTTGTGCAACACAAACACCATCCGTGTCGTCGACTGAATAATTCTATGCACTGTGTACGGAATAGTACGTGTTCCAGCTGCAGTGCTTAACATGTTGAAGAGCCTTAGGGCATGTACAACCCGTCGGTTTGGCCCGTCTATGTATCGGCCTTTTTGCATTTTGCCCCCGCGCCTCCCCCACCGACGGCTTGGTCGTCGCCTCGCGAGGCGACGATGGCGTCCCGTTGTCCAACGCCGAAGAGACGGATGAGCTCGCGTTGTACGGCCCGTCTTCTCCAGCAGACTCTTCGCTCGGATCCCGCGCGCCTGTGCTCCTCAATCGGCCATGCGCGGGAGATTTCCCCGCCAAATCCAATCCATCCCGCCATATCTACCTCCCAGGCTCTCCTTCCCCAATCTCGCTCGCATTCTTCTCGCCACAGCTCCCTGCCCCTTCCCGCCTAGTTTCGTTGCGGCGCAAGATGTCCACCTCCGTGGCAGGTCGGAGGAAGAACAAATCCGCAGCTTCGACCTTGGATGCGGCGGCCGAAGCCCGTACCCTAGGTCGCGGCGCGGCGGTTGCGGCGGCCGAAGCCCGTACCCTAGGTCGCGGCGCGGCGTTTGCGGCGGCCGAAGGCCGTACCCTAGGTCGCGGTGCGGCGGTGACAGCCGGTCTATGCTTTGGTCGGGGTCGTGGTGTCGGGTTAGCTCCACCGCCCCATTCTCGCGAACGCAGTGTGGGGTCGGTAGCGGAAGGAAGCTCGACGCAGACACCTTTCTCTATTGATGGATTCCCCCGTTCGTCAGCGCCCATGGAAGGATTTCCATTCCCTCCTGCTTCGTCATCATCTTGGTTTGATTCGGCTGGCAACAGTGATCCCTCCTCTCCTTCGTCCTGGTAAATTCTAACTCCTATTGTTGTATGTCCAGTGATTGAATTAGAACGTTGTCATGTACTATCTGAAGAAATTAGGCATGCATTATCTGAAGTAATAAGCATGTATGCTCTAAAATTAGTCATGTATTTTCTGCTTAAATTTGCCATGTTTTGTCTGAAGAAATTTGTCATGTACTATCTGCTGAAATTAGTCATGTGCCATCTGAAGAAATTTGCCATGTATTATTTAAAATTAGTGATGTTTTCTCTGGTAAAATTAGTCATGTATTGTCTGCTACAATTAGTCATGTATTGTCTAAATAAATCAGTCATGTAGTGATGTGTTCTCTGCTAAAATTATTCATGTATTGTCTAAATAAATCAGTCATGTAGTGATGTGTTCTCTGCTAAAATTATTCATGTATTGTCTAAATAAATCAGTCATGTAGTGATGTGTTCTCTGCTAAAATTATTCATGTATTGTCTAAATAAATCAGTCATGTAGTGATGTGTTCTCTGCTAAAATTATTCATGTATTGTCTAAATAAATCAGTCATGTAGTGATGTGTTCTCTGCTAAAATTATTCATGTATTGTCTGCTATAATGCTTGCAACCATCAATTGCACTGTTTCAATGGTGGATAACATTGACAGTAAGCAAACTAGTACACTCAAAGTTAACAACCTGTTATTCATGACCAACATCAATTCAAGCTTAATAATGATGCACAAGGTATACCTTTGAGTGTTGATTGGGAAAGTTATGTATAACTGAATTCAAACCATCTGGTTTCCAACCCACCACATGTTCATTTGACTACCTATTCATAGGATTTTTCTTTTTCTAAATTTTTGTTAGTTCTGTACAAGAGTTCTTGTTGTTTCAGTCACATTGTTGATATCTGTTTTTTTTCAGTGGTCACATTAGACACACTGTGTCATATCATGGTGTTATAATAAGGGCATGACTTTGGTATACTAGATGCAGTATTATTGTAGAGTTTGGACAGTAATTTCAGGGTGTCAAAAATTGATTCTTGCAGGGACAAAGAGGTCATTCCATCTGGTGGTTTCATGAGCTACTTCACAAATCAGGGGCAGAACTCTCATTTGGTTGGTGCAGTGAACAGCCCACTGTCCAACAACTATGTTGATGTTGATAATTCACCGCAAGAATTGGATATTCCAAGAGGCAATGTGAATGACAATGTTAGGACTGAGAAAAGGATAATGTGGACAGAACAAGAAGATATTAGATTGATGAGTGCTTGGATAGAGCACTCAACTGACTCTACATGTGGAGCAGATAAGCCTGGTGGACAGTACTGGGGTGAGGTTGTTGAAGCATACAACAAGACTACTCCAGCACTTAGAAGAAGAAATCTGAAGCAAGCAAAGGATAGGTGGCACAAGATTAATAGGTGGATCGATCTGTTCGAGTGTGCTTATGTAAAGGCCCGTAGAATATTTACAAGTGGTTATTCTGATCAGATGTGGATTGATGCTGCTCATAAGTTTTATGTGGAAGACAACAAAGACAAAGATGCAAAGTTGGGACCCTTTCTTCTTATGGAGGTATGGAAAATTTGCAGAGAAGTGTCAAAGTGAAAAACATACAACGAAGGGTTGAGGAATGCTCGTAAAAGAAAGTCATTTCACTTGGAAGGGGATTCTGAGGAAAATGATGATACTTCTGATGAGATGCCAAAGCGACCAATGGGTCAGAAGGCAGCTAAAAAGGCAGCACTAGCAGCAAATGGCAAGTCAAAGGGCTCAATCAGTAGTGACGATGGTCAGTCAAAGGAGTCAGCTATAGATCTGGACAAGTTTGATAGATACAGCAAATTCCAGGAGGAAAACAATGAGAAGCGCCTGAAATTGTTAGACAGACAAGAGAAGCTATCGTGTGAGAAGCTAGAGGCGTCAAAAATTGCCCACCTGACAGCACAAGAGTACAAAGAAGGTAAGAAGCTAGAGAAAGAATAAAAAATGATGGACACTTATAATAACTTAGTATCACAAGACACAAGTTCAATGTCCGATGACGAAAAGGCGCAACGAGTAAGTATGATGAAGTGTCTTATGAAAGCTCTTTTCCCTCAATGTGATTGAAAAGGTAACAAATTCTTCAATCTTTGAAACTGGTAAAGTAATCCTGGTGTCATGTGTAATTTCTGAACATTACATATATTTATGCAGATAATTGACTACTATCTGGTTGGTGCATGGTGGTACTCAAGGGAAGTGGTGTGAGTCTGTTTTTTTGTTTTTGCCAAATCTAGTTGGAACTGAATGGTGTCAACTGAATAGCACTTTGTCCCTGCATTGTGAACTGAATGACTTTATTACTTCATTGTGAACTGAAACTGAACAGCACTAGTACTTGAATGAAATATGTGGTGTGAATGTGAATGGTTGTGTGTGGTGTGCGCGGCAGAATGGTGAAATTGAACAGCACTAGTACTTGAATGGACTGTGTGGTGTGAATGTGAATGGGTGTGTGTCGTGTGAATGTGAATGGATGTGCGGCTGATAACTGAAACTGACAGGTGCAGCTGAAAGGTGTGAATGGATGTGCGGCTGATAACTGAAACTGACACTTCATTACATCAATGTGAACTGCAAATGAGTGTGAATGTGTGTGCAGCTGAAAGGTGTGAATGTGAAGTGTACAGTCATTTTTTTTCTCTATAAAATCAGGGTGGGTGTGCGACAGGATCATTGTACTCCCATTTGTTTGGCATGGAGCCTGTAGATGTACTCGATGATATGCTAGCAGAGCATGAAGCCTTTGATCTTACTGAGGTGTTCACTGTAGAAGACATGATAGCAGAGGATGAGATGTTCGAAGAAATGCTAGAAGAGGAGATGCTGGCCGGCAAGGATGGAGAAGCAGAAACTCGGCGTCGTCGACAAAGTGGACCACGGAGGTACATACCACGGAACCGAGAAAAAGGTCACGACGATCTTGTCGCTAATTATTTTTCAGCAAATCCTATCTACACGGATGAGATGTTTAGGAGGAGATTTAGGATGAATAGACCATTATTCTTACGTATTGTGCATGAACTTAGTGGATGGTCTCCTTATTTCACCCAAAGAGTAGATGCACTTGGGAGGAATAGTCTATCACCCCTTCAAAAGTGTACAGCGGCTATCCGGATGCTAGCTTATGGAACCTCGGCTGATCAACTTGACGAGGTCTTGAAGCTTGCTGCAAGCACTTGTTTAGAGATTCTGGGAAAATTTGCTGAAGGCGTGATCGAGGTATTTGGTGAAGAATATCTACGCCCTCCAAGAGCCGATGAACTTGAAAAAATCTTACAAGAAAATGAGGCTAGAGGTTTTCCTGGAATGTATGGAAGCATCGATTGTATGCACTGGCCGTGGAAGAATTGTCCGAAAGGATGGGCAGACATGTTCACAAGTGGTACCAAAGGTGTACCTACAATGATCCTTGAAGCGGTGGCAACAAAGAATCTTCGTATATGGCATGCTTTCTTTGGTACGGCCGGGTCTCGAGAATGACATAAACGTTCTCAATAAGTCACCATTGTTCATTGATGCAATCAAAGGAGAAGCTCCTACGGTACACTATAATGTAAATGGAACACAATATGACATGGGTTACTATCTTGCCGATAGAATATATCCAGAATGGGCAGTATTTGTGAAAACAGTATCGGCCCCACAATCGGTGAAAGACAAATTATTTGCATTGAAGCAAGAAGGGGCGAGGAAAGATGTAGAGTGTGCATTTGGTGTACTGCAATCACGCTTTGATATTGTTCGTCGACCAGCAAGGTTATGGAAGCAAGCGGACATTATCAACATAATGCAAGCTTGTGTTGACGTCAAAAGTCGCCGACACACCGTCGTCCGGAGAGTCCACCGAAACCCCGGCTGACGCAGAGTCCTGTGCTCCCAACGGACCGGCTCAGCTCGCCGATGTTCGTGTGCGCTGGTGCGTGCCGGATGGTTTTCCTGCAAACCAACAAAGACAATAAAAGGTATAAAATTCCAGGTCATCGGCCCGGATAGACCGATACCGATGTGCGATCGTGGCCGATTATGGCGTAAGATAGACAAAAATCGGCCATAGACAGGGAACAGCACGGCCCATCCATTTATGTATTAAATGCCAGGCGAACGAACTGTTAAACGAACGATACGGAATCGGCCGACGCTATAACATGCAATCGGTGGCTAGCAGCCGATTTCGTCGATAGCGATCAAATTATTAAGACTTTGCAGAGATGCATTATCGAATGAAATATAAACAGATTAATTATTAATATGATGTAATTCATTTTTATAGCAAAAAGATGATTTAATCATCAATCGGATCCGTGAATCGGCCGATCGGGTATGCGGCCGATTCTGCCATTGATTATATCGGTGAATTATTTAGATCTATCCAAAGGCATAATGATGATCAATAATATCATACTTAGTAACTCGGGTTCAAAAGCAGCTTTAACAGGTTTGGCATTAATTAAACATAAAACAGCTTAATGAACGTGATAAGCAATCGGCTAAACACTCCGAAAGAACAGTAAGACAAATACAACCACACAGATTCCAAATCGACCGGTCGCTCCAACGGGACAAGTCAAGCGATGGCACGCGGCTGGACCAGGTCTAACGGCCGCGCACGCCCGGCCGATTCAGGACAAGCACAATCATAAACGTCTTAACTATGAAAGTAAATCTGCACCCTAGCCAATCGGCTGCATGCGCCTAGGACAAGTCAACTATCGCAAAGGCAAACACGGGACACGTCAAGCTGAATCTGCACGATCGAATCGGCCAAGATGTAGAAGAATTCTCATAGCGGCTACGTGACTCGAACGACCGGATCCGAGCCAATCGGCGCCGTGAGCAAAGGCTGGAACGGGGAGGCGGGACAAGTCAAACTACCTCCACCACGAGCCCGGACCAGGTCAACTTGACTCATCCCGGCCGATACTCACTACGCCGATCGAAAACAGATCCGGTCGCCGGATAACTAGCAATTAAGCCATCTAATTACGAACAATGCGCCGAGAACTAGACAGCATAATTACCTTGTCAAGCCAACGTGTCGTCGACCGGAGCCCCGAAGATCCCGCGCGAAAAACAGTAAAGACTTGACAAGAAATTAGGGTTTGGCGATGCGCCGAAAGTTGTATTGGATGTGAATCGAGTTTACATGTTACATCCGAGTATGTATTTATACTCGGCGAAAAGAATCCTATTCGGACCCTCCTCGGGCCGATTTCCTAACCGACTAGAATCCTTTTTCCAAAACTAACTATTATTTCTAATTTTACAACGTGGGCCGGGCCCATCAATGTTGTGCTCTTCCGTTGGCGTCCGCGCACGATTCCGGGAGAGACGCGCCTTTTACTCGCCCAAGCGGCCGTCGGCCTTACGCCCACCGGCCCTTTTTGACCTATAGTCGGCGACAATGGGTCCCTTGGTCAAAAACCGGCGTCAACACATGTCCCCCGGTCTGGGGTATGCAACGCATGCGTCGGACTGATTTATCCTCTTTCTTTGCGCCGGTTTTCTGCCCGTCACCTCTTCATAAAAGCCGGGGTTACCCCTGGTCATTTCCCATATGTTTCCTCTCCTTTGGCTTTCATCTTCCCCTGCTCTAGCGACCTTTGCCCTTTTCGAGCCTTTTCAACTTCCCACCGTGCCGCCGTCGTTTTCTCTTCCGGTGACCATGAATCCCACTCGTTGCTGCTGCTGCTGCCGCCGCCGCCTGACCGAGTCGTCGCCACCACCAACGCCGTTCCGGAGGTAATGTACATTCGGGCATCCCTCTTCTCTACTTTTGCAATTTTCTTTGTGTTCTTGTTCTTGTTCATTTTCACAATCTATCTTCTTTCCGTCTTGTTTCTCATTTTAGCCCTATTCCTTGTTTTTAGGAGATCCGGAACCAAATCGTCATCCCTTCTAACATCCCGACCCATTTCTTCTTGGGCCCCATGGGCGATCCGGACCCCACGGATCTTATCCGTGCCGAAACGAATCGGGTCCCGTTTCGGCAACAATCTCCATTATCGGCCGAGTGGTCCAGTAGCTTTAGGTCATGGCCGACTCCGTTGCGGGGTGGCGGGATTGGTATAACCGGGTATCGGCCGCCCATCGGCAAGTTCGGGCCGACATCGGCATCGCCCATGCCATCAAACTCTCTCTAGCCGATCACCACAAGAACGAACCATTGCTAGCGGCCGCTTCTTATCTCTGGTCGGATGCCCTGAAGCTGCTTCATGTTCGGGCACGGCCCGGCTACCATGACCCTCCTGGACACGGTCATGTTGGCCGATTTGAATATCACGGCGGAGGCCACCCCGGACGCCATCCGCATCAAGTCCACCCACCGGATCAATCCCAAGGAAACCAGGGGTTGGAAGGTCTATATCCGGACCTACAACAAGGGGCACGGCTCGGTCGATCGTCGCGAGCACGTTGCCTTTCTCAACATGTGGCTTGACCACTTCTTCTTTTGTGGGGTCGGCGTGAGCCCCACAAACAACTTCTGCCGATAGCCGATAGAGCGGCCGACGGCTATGCCCTTCCTATGGGCAAATATCTTTTAGGGTCGGCGTACTTCCTTCTTCACCAGGTTTCGGTGGAGTTGCGTTTTGGCCGATCAGTCAAGAACTCGGGTGGCCCTTGGTGGTTTATCCGGATGTGGTTGTCCCTTCACACCACCAAGGCCATCGATCCGGACCTCGGTGTCCTCACCTTCCCCGGCGATCACGCAGAATCGGCCACGCCCGATCCAGCCGGTGTATTTCCTTCGGGGAAGCGCTATCCATGGCTCCAGGGGCGGCCATATCGGATGACACCCCGGCTTACTTGGTTCGCTGCCCTTTACAAGGGCCTCAACAATGAAAGTACGGATTGGTATCCGTACATTGATTTTTTCGAGAAGGGATACGATACTCCTTTTCCGATCGACCCCACCTTCCCAATGGCCGACGGGGAGGCGGTCAAGATCTTCACCACCTGCCTCCGCCCTGTCTGCTGCCGACGGGACTCGTTGCCGGGAGCAAGGCTCTCTGCTCCTACGAGTTCTACCACCCGTCGGTGGCGGCCCGTCAATTCGGCTTCGACCGGTTGCCCCCGACCTCTTTTATGTGGGGCAAATAAAGGCGCGAGCTACCGTCGACAACGCCGTTCAATGGAATTGGCTCGTCGGCCTCACCGCCGATGTCGTCACCGGCGACTTAGCTGGATTTTCCCCGGCGCCCGGAGCACCCGCCTTTTCGACCGCTGGTGGGGCGAGTGGAACCGGCACCTCCGCGGCCGGAACACCGCTTCATTCTTCTCCGGCTTAGCCGAGGTATGTGTAGCCGATCTATTTCCATAAGGCCGACTTTGTAGATGAAACCGGCCACTCTAAATGCTCACCCTTGTATATTCTTTTTCGAGTCGGACACGGAGGAGCCGCCGACCCGAGTATCGGTGGCCGGCCGATCGCGTACTCGATGCCGAGCCCAATTGTTCCAAACATCGGCTTCACCGATCGTACTCCTGCCCAAGCTTTTGCGGCAATGATTCGAGGGCACCAGCTGCCCGCAAGGTCAAGACCAAAACAGCCGCCATCGGAAAGAGGAAGGCTAATGTGCCAGCCGCAAGGCCGACTCAAGCCCCGAAGCGCCACCGCGCGGCTGTTAAAGCAGCACTGCGCGCCGTCCGACCCGGACTACTTCGACGAACCATCTCCGCCGCGTCGGGTTATTATTGCATGATCGCCGATTCCCTTTTTACTTTACATAGTCTAACTATGAGTTCTTTGCGAGAATCGGCGGTTCTTCCTCCTCGGGCCCGGACACCGACGCCGATAGGCCGATCCGCCTATCAACTCCTCCACCGAGCCAGGACGCCGACACCCGATCGGCCGATTCAAACAGCTTCGGAGCCTGAAGTCATACCAAGCCAGGCCGATCCGAACCCTACGGAAAACCCAACTCACTCGGATCGGCCTGCGTCTCCCGATGTTGCCGCCGAAGTTGAACAAGCCGGCCGTGTGTCGCCCACGGCTTCTCCCAAAGGCAATGCTGCGACGAAGAATCGGCCGGCCGGGAGCCGCCGCGGCTTCTCTTGCGAGCACTGCTGCCGATGAGCCTGCCGATGAGCCCGCCGATATCGAACAAGCTGGCCATGTGCACTGATGCCGCCTCCGATGATGCTGCTTGTTGAAAGGGGATCGGCCGGCCGAGAGCTGATTGAAACACACGAACACTGTGGGTTCAATGGCTCATCCGATAGACGTCCGACCACTTCGCATCGACGCTTCGCAGGTTTGTTTTTACTATCTCCTTTTTATTTTCTTGATTTGCTTATGATTATTAACTTCACCTTATTTTCCTTGGTATTCCGGGCGCTCGGCTTCCCTCGTCCTGCGCCGATTTTGATATCAGCTTCTGGTCTTACCACCATGGCCGAAATCGCGCGCGAGCTTGAGGCTTCTTCGGTTGGTCGCTTGGTGGCCGACGCCCACCCCATAAGGGCCCGGTACTTGGAGGTCCGGACTGAGCTCCCGGAGGATGTTCGCGATGCTCGCACCGTGTGGCATACATGGAGTGCTGGCGAGATGGACTTCACTCGTGCCCAGCGGCGTACGGCTCGCCACGCGGAGCAGCGAGCAAGCGGCGTTACTCGCCGAGAACTCCATCAAGCGCTCCGAGGAGGAGGCCCGGAAGATCCGGGAGATGCAAGAGCAACTCTCAAATCGGCGGGATGAGCTGCAAATAATCAACCAGGAGATTGTCGATTTGAGAGCATCGGCGGCTCTCAAGGAGGAGGCGGCGGCGGCCTTGGAAGCTGCCATTGCACGGTTGTCGGTCGATGTGGCGGCTCAACGAAGACGACGGCCGAAGCAATTCAAACGGCCGAGAAGATGGTCGCCGCGGCGCAGGCTGATGTCGGCTCCATCGAGGATGACCTCTTAGTCATGGCCAATCTCGACTCCATGCTTGGCCCGCGCACTATCTGCCGTCCAAGACTTCTTGTCCCGCGGCGAGGCCGTCGATTATGCTTAGGTGTAATAGGATTTTTGAACAAAGTTTTGGTTGTAAACATTTTTTGCACTAAGGGCGATATATAATCATATCGGCCATACGAAGGCGATGTTCAAACATCGGCTAATTTATCGGTGACTTCCTGTGTTTTACTTTCATTTTTTTTTTTTTTTTTGGGCTAAGGGCGATACTCTCGGTATCGGCCGTCTCAAGCGATGTGCATCGACATCGGCTGTAGTCTCTTTTAGGCCGAACACTATGAGTTAATCCAAATACTAGGATAATACTTGCTTCAAATACTTTCCATTAAGTGCTCGGCCAAATTCTTCCCCTTCTAACTCTTTCAAAATATATGCA
This sequence comes from Chloris gayana, assembly GCA_031894775.1. Classification (NCBI taxonomy): domain Eukaryota; kingdom Viridiplantae; phylum Streptophyta; class Magnoliopsida; order Poales; family Poaceae; genus Chloris; species Chloris gayana. The sequence goes on from JAUNZO010003266.1 coordinate 60,237, forward strand.
TTACCCGGTGCCGATCGGCTAATCAAATAAGGTCCTTCCCAATTAGGCGACCATTTACCAAACCGATTGTCCTTCACACCGATCGGCATCCTAAGCTTCAGACCAAATCGCCTTCTTTAAAGCTGTTTCTGCACAACCTTCTTATCATAATGGCGGGCGACCCTCGCCTTATTCTGCTCTATTTTTTCCAATGCATCCAGCCGATTTTGTACTACATCTTCTAATTCATCCATCATCAATCCATAGTACTTGATCGGCGAAAGCTTTTGTTGCAATTCAATCCTTACGGAGCCGATAGCTGTCTCCCATGGCGATGCGACTTCGTGCCCATATACCAGCTGATACGGCGCAACTTGCATGGCTCCATGCCGTGACATACGATAAGCCCACAAAGCGTCCATCAATTTCATGTGCCACTTACGAGGATACTCTTGTATTTTCCGCTTGATTAACTTGATCAGACTCTTATTCGCCGCTTCGACTTGTCCATTGGCTTGGGCATAATACGGCGACGAATTAATCAACTTAATTCCCATCTCATCGAGCAAAAGATTGAAATTCGTCCGACGTGAATACTGATCCTTGATCTGTTGTGATTGTCTCCGGAATCCCAAATCTATGAATGATATGCTCCTTAACAAATGTTATCACGTCGGCCGTCGAAACTTTGCGATAGGGTGCCGCTTCAACCCACTTTGTGAAGTAATCTGTCGCTACCAATATGTATTGATGTCCTTTGCTTGATGCTGGATTTATCTGGCCGATCATATCCATGGCCCGACCTACGAACGGCCAAGGTTTGATCACTGGATTCATGGCCGACGCAGGTGCCCTCTGTATAGGCCCGAATTTCCGGCAATCTTGGCAACTTTTATAATATTTGAAACAATCGGCCAACATTGTCGGCCGATAATAACCAGCTCGCCTTAGCAGCCACTTCATTTTATGGGCCGATTGATGCGTTCCGCAAATCCCATCATGTACTTCGCTCATTACCACTTTGGCTTCGGTGTCATCAATACACTTGAGAAGCACTCCATCAATTGTCTTGAAAAATAATTGATCATCCAACGAGACATACTTCAAGGCTTTATATCTTATCTTCTTATCTGTAGGTTGGGATGGATTCCTCAAAAAATTTCGAATTTACGTGCGCCAATCGGCTTCTTCAATATCGGCTATTTCCAAGCTGTTTTCGGCAAGCCGATATCCGGATGCTAGTTGAGCCAAGTTATTTGCTTCGAAGTTCTGCTCTCTTGGTATATGGCCGATTTTAACACACTTGAATCTTTTCATTAACTTACGGCACTTTCTATGATATTGCAGCAATATTTCATCTTTACACTCATACTCATCGGCCAGGTGACTCACGACCAACAAGGAATCGCCGAAAATTTCCACAAAATCAGCCCCGGCATCGATGAGTAGTTCCAGTCCTTTTAATACTGCCTCATATTCGACTTGGTTGTTGGTGTGCGCCTCTACTGTAATAGAATATCCACGTATTGCCCCGAGGCGACACAAGAACCAAGCCGATTCCACTTCCTTCCTTGCAAATTGAACCATCAAAGAACACCGTCCATGGCATCGGTTCAACGTATTTGGCCGAGTGTTCACCGTGTTGCACTATTAAATCGGCCAATACTTGCGCTTTCACTTGCTTTGGCCGATTCATAGCCTAGATCAAACTCCGCAATTGCCAACATCCATTTGCCCAACCGACCTTTGGGGACCGGGGCCGATAACATATATTTTACGACATCGGCACTGGCAAACCACGAGTGCACTCCTCGGCTAACGAGATAATGCCTTAGTTTCGTGCATGAAAAATATGAGACGAGAGACATAACCTTTCCACCTCCGGATACCGTGTTTCTGCATCAATTAATTTGCGGCTGAGATAAAATATGACCCGCTCTTTTCCCTCCTGCTCTTGAGTCAATGCAGATCCGATGCACCTATCATCGGCCGATAAATATAACTTAAAGGGTATGCACGACTTTGGCGGAACCATTACGGTGGGGACACCAAATATTCCTTGATATCTTCTAAAGCCTTCGATGGATCGGCTCCCACCGAAACTCTTGATCGGCCTTGAGCTTCAACAATGGCGTAAACACATCAAGCCGGCCGGACAAGTTTGAGATAAATCGCCTAATAAAATTAATCTTGCCGATCGGGGACTCGAGCTTCGTCTTGTTCGTCGGCGGTTCCAACTTTACGATAGAATTAATACTCTTAGGGCCGACTTCAATTCCCTTTTCATGCACAATAAACCCCGAGAAATTGTCCAGTTGAGACGCCAAACGCACACTTGAGCGGGTTCATCTTCAGATCCGTATTGTCTTGTCCTCTTCAACACTTCCACGAGATCAGCCACATGACTTCCAACCGATCTTGATTTCACCATGACATCATCAATATAAATTTCCACCAATCGGCCGATCAAATCGTGATATATAAAATTCATGGCCCTACGGTATGTAGCACCAGCATTTTTTAGTCCGAAGGTCATGACAACCCACTCATATAGTCCCAACGCTCGGGACATCTGAATGCCGTCTTTGATATATCTTCCTCGGCCATAAAAATCTGATTATACCCAGCATTTCCATCCATAAAGCTCAAAATCTTGTTGCCGGCAGCTGCATCAACCAACAAATCGGCGTTTGGCATTGGATACTCATCTTTCGGAGTTGCCTTATTCAAATTTCTGAAGTCAATGCAGACCCGCATCTTTCCATTTTTCTTCTCCACCGGCACAATACTGGAAACCCACTCCGCATATCGGCATGGCCTAATGAAGCCGGCTTCATATAATCCGATAATCTCTTCCTTGACGGCTTCATAATACCTAGGGTCAATCTTCAGAGCCCCCTGCTTATATGGTCGATATCCGGGTTTAGTGGGCAACCGATGTTCAACAATCGATCGGTCGAGTCCGGGCATCTCGCTATAATCCCAAGCAAAACAATCTTTAAATTCTTCCAATAAGGCCACTAATTCATCTCTTACTTCCTTACACAATTTCTTGCTAATATATGTCGGCCGAGGCTTGTCTCCATCCCCTATATCTACTTCTTCTAACTCGTCGGCCGACACAAAACCGTGGCCTAATTTCCCGTCTTCCGGTTCATCAATCGGCCGACCCACCATGTCTTCGGTGTGTATATCGATCGGCCGATTGTCCGTCAATTCTCTTGTGGGGCCCATCGGAGCGGCCGGAGGTGCACGACCCCCGGTCACAATAACTCCATCATCCGTGATGTTTATGGCCTCCGCATCCCAATACGTGCCCGATAAACAAGGCAAGCTCTCTAGACCAGCAAACTCGAAATCGGCGGTTGCAACGGTTACGAGACTTATCGGCTCGCACGATTTCGACCTTGTTGCCGACCCATTGAATCAAACAACTGGTGCATGGTTGAGGGATGCAACAATTGGCATGAATCCGAGTCTCTTCCTAACAAAGTTGTGTATGCACTTTCCCGTCAATGATGAAAAAAGTGGTGGGTATGGTTTTGCTGCCCACGAGTGATCTCCATTATTGCGGCCCCACGCACATCTTGGCTTCTCCCGCTGTAATCCTTGAGCGTCGGATTAGCCCTTATCATTTCTTCGGCGTCTTCCCGAGCTTGCGGTATGTAGTAATCGGCATGACATTGATTGCCGCTCCTCCGTCGACCAACATTTTCCTCATCGGCGACCCATTGACATAGCCGCTAATGTATAATGCCTTGAGGTGCAAATGATCGAGTTGACCGGCTTATCAAATACCGCTGATTCCGGCGTCCACGAGAATCTCCGAAGTTTCCCCAAGCTGGTTCTTCTTCGACCGAATTTTCATCGGCCGATCCGACAATCCTGGGCATCGGTGACATCATATTCACCGCGGCTTCAGCCGGACCACTGAGACTGCACTTTCGGCCTCCATTGCTTCTTGGGCTTGGGCTCATCATTTTGGTCATCTCTGTAATGGCGTCCACCCTTGATTTCCCGACAACGCATTCTTTGAAGCCTCCTCTTTTGGGTTTCTGTCGAGCAAACCAGCAGGGCACCATCGACCTTCGTTCTCGGTTTGATCACCTCTCGAATCTTCATGGTATTGGTAATCGAACTCTTCTTCATCATTGATTGGCCCCGATCGATCGTGAACGAGAGGTTCTCTTTGGCACTATGTATCTTCGTTCATCATATCCGTGATCGTAGTCGATTGCTCTTACGGGGGCCGATTGTCGAGATTCATAGTTGCGACCAATCGGCCGTCCCCGGTAACTTGACGACCCGATGTCACGATACTCTTCCCGGCCGAGTGCACTGCGGACAGTTCTCGATAGATGGAAGCTTCATGTTTCGGTCCCAGCGATGCGAAAGAAAGGACAATCCCGAGTGTGGGTCAAAATCTTCTCGGCGGATCACGCTTTGCACTGTCTGCTGACTTTGGCTGATAGATTCCTGTTCACGTGCCACTTGATCTCTTTCTTCCCTCTCCCTCTTCCTCTCATATCGGCGTATGAAACCAGCTGATCCACCACCGATGGTATTGATGTACATCGTATTAGCGAGGAAAGGGTGCCCATCAACTTTCATCTTCTTCTTCACATCAGTCTGCTCGCAATATCCCACTCGTCAACTGCCTTCCGGATCTCATCTCTCATAGCATAACAATCAACGGTGTTATGATGTGAATTTCCATGCCATTTGCACCACTTAGCCATTTTCTTCAACTCCTCGGCGTAGGAATCTTGTGATGAGGTGAAAGCTGAATTTTCTTTTCCCGCGACGGTGATCAAATATCTCGTCGGCCTTAGATAAATCAAAATCATATTTTCTCTCCTTAGGATTGACATGCGGAGAAAATATCGGCCGTTTGTTATTAGTCCACTCAACTGCATTAATTTCCTCTTCATCATCTTCACCGTCGAAATCAGCATAAGCTACCGATATCGCCGATTCTCGGTGAGCTGAAGATTCTCTTCTGGCCAATCGCCCTTCGTGTCAGCTGTGCCGGCCCATCAAACTCGTGTGGGGTAAACTTTTCTTTGATGTTTGGGAATAGCCCCGTATAAGCAATTTCGGCCAACTGTTGCTCTGTCGGGTTCGAGGTTGTAGCATCGTCCCTCGAGTCCTGAACCTACGTATATAATCAGCCACCGATTCCCCAGTTTTCTGTTTCACTGCCATTAAATCGGACAAACTAAGCTCGGTAATGCCCGTGAAGAAATAGGAGTGAAACCTTTTCTCCGGATCGGCCCAACTCTGAATAGAACCGAGGCGGCAGCGAAGCAAACCATGAAAAGGCCGATCCGGACAATGACAGGGGAAATAGCCGGACCCGCAAAGCCTCCTGAGTAGACGCCTCACCAAGTCTGTGCGTCATATCGGTCGATGTGCTCCATAGTTGATGTGTTATCTTGCCCAGAAAACTTGGAAAACTCAGGAATTTTATACTTATTGGGTAGAGCCACGGAATCCATCCGAGTCTGGGTAAGGTCGCCGATACAATGCACTCTTCTCCTTAGGCTTCAAATCGAATCGATCTTTCATCATATCGGCGATCTTAGTCATGAGGCTACTCATATCATTGGGTTCAGCAATTGCTAATCCGGTCCCCGTCATATAAGTCTGTGTTGGGCTGTCCCCCGATCGGGTGTATCAACCGACCGTTCCCGGAAATCCCGGTGCCGATGGCGGGAATAGTGTCCGCGGAGCAATTCCATAATTCATGGCCGATTGGATCGGTCGTCCGATCATGAATCCCTGTCCCCAGCCGATGCGGTTGGTCGTGGAATACCGGATATCGGCCGTACTATAGTAGGTGAGTTCTCAATTCCACTTGGGCCGATATTTGGTACGTAGAAGAAATTGGGCTCGTTGTGCCATCCGTGGGACCGCTGCCACATTAGTTGCTGCCCCCAACTCGAAGTCGGCTCGTTGTACATCTTGTCTGTTGCCTTCTTCCATTACCGACTTCTTGGGGCCACTTGTCATCCTCTTTGCCTGGCTGGGTTGCACTCGGTACTTGTATTTGCATTGTCCTTGCCAGGCCATAGGTGATGTGGCATACCGTACGAGGGCTGAAACCCTGCTGCGGTGTGGTACTCCGGAGGCTAATTCCCCGATTGAAAGGCTGAGTGTATGCAGGTCCAGAATACCCTTCGATGAATAGCCTGCCATCAATCGTGTCCTTGATCAAATTCCCGATGGTGTTGGTCAACACGCCTGATTGATTGATTAGGGCATGATGAACGGAAGAGTTGACCATATCACCGAGTTGGTTGGCATCCGGCAGTCTCTGGGCTTTGATTTGGTCTAGTTCTTCCGGATGCGAGAATGCGAGGGAAGTCTCCTTTTGTGGCCACTCGCCACGTGTCACTTTGTCGGGGCTTGAAAGTACTTTTTCATTGCTTCGGCCGGGTATTCCTGGTACTGCAGCTTTTGTTACGTCGTCATCTTCCCCCGGGCCGAAAGTGTGTTGTCATCGAAACTTCCCCATGGCCTTTGCCATCCGTCTCGAGAGGGACTGGAACGAAAATCGGCCGATTCTCGGCATCGACCATTGGTGTTCCGTCCTCCCCGACTCGCCTGCATGTACGACATCTTGATCTTGGTTGCTTTGGTCCCACTGGGCGTGCCAAAAAGTGTGTTGACGTCAAAAGTCGCCGACACACCGTCGTCCGGAGAGTCCACCGAAACCCCGGCCGACGCAGAGTCCTGTGCTCCCAACGGACCGGCTCAGCTCGCCGATGTTCGTGTGCTGCTGGTGCGTGCCGGATGGTTTTCCTGCAAACCAACAAAGACAATAAAAGGTATAAAATTCCAGGTCATCGGCCCGGATAGACCGATGTGCGATCGTGGCCGATTATGGCGTAAGATAGACAAAAATCGGCCATAGACAGGGAACAGCACGGCCCATCCATTTATGTATTAAATGCCAGGCGAACGAACTGTTAAACGAACGATACGGAATCGGCCGACGCTATAACATGCAATCGGTGGCTAGCGACCGATTTCGTCGGTAAGCGATCAAATTATTAAGACTTTGCAGAGATGCATTATCGAATGAAATATAAACAGATTAATTATTAATATGATGTAATTCATTTTTATAGCAAAAAGATGATTTAATCATCAATCGGATCCGTGAATCGGCCGATCGGGTATGCGGCCGATTCTGCCATTGATTATATCGGTGAATTATTTAGATCTATCCAAAGGCATAATGATGATCAATAATATCATACTTAGTAACTCGGGTTCAAAAGCAGCTTTAACAGGTTTGGCATTAATTAAACATAAAACAGACTTAATGAACGTGATAAGCAATCGGCTAAACACTCCGAAAGAACGAGTAAGACAAATACAACCACACAGATTCCAAATCGACCGATCGCTCCAACGGGACAAGTCAAGCGATGGCACGCGGCTGGACCGAGTCTAACGGCCGCGCACGCCCGGCCGATTCAGGACAAGCACAATCATAAACGTCTTAACTATGAAAGTAAATCTGCACCCTAGCCAATCGGCTGCATGCGCCTAGGACAAGTCAACTATCGCAAAGGCAAACACAGGACACGTCAACTGAATCCGCACGATCGAATCGGCCAAGATGTAGAAGAATTCTCATAGCGGCTATCGTGACTCGAACGACCGGATCCGAGCCAATCGGCGCCGTGAGCAAAGGCTGGAACGGGAGGCAGGACAAGTCAAACTACCTCCACCACGAGCCCGGACCAGGCCAACTTGACTCATCCCGGCCGATACTCACTACGCCGATCGAAAACAGATCCGGTCGCCGGATAACTAGCAATTAAGCCATCTAATTACGAACAATGCGCCGAGAACTAGACAGCATAATTACCTTGTCAAGCCAACGTGTCGTCGACCGGAGCCCCGAAGATCCCGCGCGAAAAACAGTAAAGACTTGACAAGAAATTAGGGTTTGGCGATGCGCCGAAAGTTGTATTGGATGTGAATCGAGTTTACATGTTACATCCGAGTCTGTATTTATACTCGGCGAAAAGAATCCTATTCGGACCCTCCTCGAGCCGATTTCCTAACCGACTAGAATCCTTTTTCCAAAACTAACTATTATTTCTAATTTTACAACGTGGGCCAGGCCCATCAATGTTGTGCTCTTCTCGTTGGCGTCCGCGCACGATTCCCGGGAGAGACGCGCCTTTTACTCGCCCAAGCGGCCGTCGGCCTTCTCGCCCACCGGCCCTTTTTGACCTATAGTCGCTGACAATGGGTCCCTTGGTCAAAAACCGGCGTCAACAGCTTGTGTTATACTTCACAATATGATAGTGGAAGATGAGAAAGAAGCAATTAGAGATGTCTTGGATTTAAATGAGAATCCAAGTGCGACAATAGTGCTCCCACCGTAAGTGCATACAAGTGACAATCCTAATCCAATATTCTCGGATGTGCTTCGTAGAAACTCGGCTATCAAAGCTCGGCCAACGCACGAGCAACTCAAGAAGGATCTAATCGAGCACATATGGCAACGCTATGGAAATAAATAAAATAGACAAGAGACATTGTATCTATTTATGGTTTCTAAAAATTATTGAAATCAAGAAGGATCTAATATATATATATAATATAATTATTTCTATTTATGGTTTCTAAAAATTATTGAAATCATGTTACTCTTATTCTTGCTTCATAATATTCTATCAAATAGCCACACAATGGTATACACGAATATGTTTCTAGTTGATCCTAGCTACATACAAAGCATTTAAACGGCTTATAGACGAGCCCTCTGTCCGTGGGTTGTACAATCTGTCTTTATACTGTCTGCATGATAACTTCGAGGTAATTGGAGACACAGCCCCGTCCGTGGGTTGTACATGCCCTTACAACTCCAAGAGTATCAAAGCTTCGTCTTACTATTTATGGCAGGACACGTTGCTGTTCTCGGAAAAAAATAAGACTGGAGATTCTTCTTCTCTTTCATTTTAATCTATGGTTGAAACGTATTTTGGAAGCAGATTTGGTACCTTTTGTTTGGGATGAGAAGCAGCTTTGGTTTGGATATCCAGCTTCCAAGTGTTTCAGATGATGATTGGATTATCCTTCAACAACCCATTTGACTGCTGTATTGGGCCAAATTTCGTAATTTGGACTGATCCAATCCAATGTCAGCCCAGCATAACAAGGAAAATGCTCAAAAAGGAAAAATTCTAGCGCACTGGAGACAATCCAGGATGCGCTTACTAGACAGTCATTTTCAGCCATATCACCAAAATGCCGGACCCTAGTTGATTTAAAAATTTCCATGCGTTTTCCTCGATTCCACTCAAATCTAAGCATATTTTAAGATCTACCTATTTTATTATCTACATTATTCTCTCTACATGATATCTAACACGGGCAGATTTTTACCATTTGAAGGGGAAAAGTTTGATGCAAATGGTGGAAACTGCCAACGTCATTTCACTACTACAACACACCCCATATAGATACGCTTTATTTAAGGTCTAGATACGTTTATTTTATTTCAATCAAAATATAGAGACGTTTTCATAAATCGTGTCCGAGGCGTCTCCGAACGTGTCGTGTCAAAGCTTTTGATAAATACGATTTTTAACAACATATCTATTACAGTAAAAGACGTTCAGTAGAGATGCTATAAAGCATAGATATGTTTATAGATACACTTTTATGAATGTGTTGTATGTATTGGAGTAGACACGATTTTATATTGATACGTTTGGGCTGCGTTTCTACCCATATAGGCACGTTGTATATAATATTTCAAAAATATTATTGTAAAACTTCTTCTAAGCGATTGACTTATTCGTGCAATTAGTTAGAATCTACAAGCTCATCTAACCATCTCACCTAGGAAACAAAGTTGTTTTTCTTTGACAACATATTGTTTTATACTCATGTTCTCTTAGTGCTTTAACGTCTCTAGGATTTTCAATAGCGTGTTAAAACTGTCTCTAAATAAGGGTAGATACATGTCTAATATCATCTCACTTTTTATACGATTTCAATAACATGTCAAAAAACATGTATTCTGTCGTTGGATACGGTTAAAACATCTCTAAATATCCTATCATTTTGAGACGCCCTCAAAAACATGTCAACAAGCGTCTTTATGTTCTAAAGTCGTAACACTTTGTGATGTTTTAGAAAGCATGTCAAAAAAACGTGTTTATCATACTATTAATATTAAAGCGTCTCTAAGATCATGTCATGTTGACACATTCTCAAAATCGTGTCAAAAGTGTATCTAGCTACTGATGTAGACACGCTTACAAAAACGTAACAACATAAACGTGTCTAGAGGCTATTTTTCTTGTAGTGTTTGCCAGATCTTTCATCCTTGCAATGTCGACAGTCAGCTACATGGCTTCCTCCAATCTCCTAATATGTTAAAACTGTTTCTCAAAAAAGTTAAATAACCAGGTTTAAGGAAATGGCATACCAATTCTTTCATAATGTTGAAGCACAGACCAATGACGCCTTCTCACCGAAAGAACAATGATGCCTTCTAACCTTTTATGGGCCAAATTGAATATAGGCTGATCCTTCTAACCATTCCCTTGGTGGACGGTAGCTGTGGGCTAATGGGGCTAGTAGGCCCCTATGCGATTTGGGGCTGGAGGTCGACTTCATTCTCCCCTTTTCCCAAAAAAAAAAAACATAAACCATTCTATACACTATCTAAGGTTTTAGATTATATCCTTAATTTTTTAGATGTAAAGAGTCACCTCAATGTGCACGGGCTTAACCATACCAACATGCTCATACTTTCTTTTTCTATAAAAATATGCATGTGCTTTTTATTCCTACAGCTTGAATACTATCAAATGTATATAGATCGCGATAGCATGGAAGACATAATTTTAAGACACTATTGAAGCCATAGTAGAAGATGATTGCAACAGTTGTACGTAGTGGACGACGAGCCAAGCCGCCTAGTATGGAGAAAGTTGATCTGTGACGTTGAAACCGATGGACAATTTAGTGAATCGAGGAAGTCAAGTAGTGAACCATCAACAAGGTTTGTAGACATGCTCGCCCATTCGCCATTGATCACGACGGAATTGATTATACGGATCAAAGCGGTCAATACACATCTGTAGAGGGTATACATTTTTTCCTTTTTTTGTCAATACACATTTGTAGAGGTATAGATGGTTTAGAAATTTCACAACCGACTAGCATTGTGAAATGGGCCTTTCAGTTTTTCTGTGCAATTATTATGAAACTAAATGGGCCAAGCCCAATCAGTCCAACAATATAATACAGAGAATCGCGTGCCTAGCACGGGGCTTGCAAACGCCCCTTTATGGCCGGAATTCTCATATGAAGATCACTCTTTTTTTAGCGTTAGGAAGACCAACCAATTATTAGACTCATAAAGTGTGAGCAAACTCGCCCCATTTAGCATTTGTGGGATGTGGAGTTTTTTTATGCTGCCACACGTGGCGTTCTGGTTAAGGCGAGTGGTTGTGAGAGATAAATGAATTGGTTTTTAAATTTCAAATGCATTTTTTTCCTCAACCATAAATTTTCCAATCCGTTTGAGCCACTCTGTTGTTTAGAATTAATTCTACAAAATGAGAACCAATATAATTGAATTTTTCTAAAATTCAATTTTCCAACAATGTTTTGAATATACTATGTCAACATTTATTTATACTGTATCAACATTTAAAATATTTCATGTCAAGACTTTCAGAAAAATAATGTTTCTAGTTTTTAATAAACTATGTATATTTTTTTAAAAAAATATTTTTATCAACATTTTGAACGTACTATGTCAACATTTATTTTTACTGTGTGAATATTTTGAATATTCAATATCAATATTTTCATGAAATTGTTGATTCTATTTTTTATAGATGTTGAAATGAACTTTGATTTTTTTAAAAAAATAGATTTCATCTTATATAAATATATTATGTTAATATTTATTTGTACAGGATCAACATTCCGGATATTTTATATCAACATTTTTAGAGAAATATTGACTCTACGTTATATAAATTTGGATAAAGTCCACTTAACCCCCGTGAACTATGAAATTGTTTGTTTTACTACTACCAAGTTTGCAATACCATTCACACTCACCCCCCCCTCCCCCGGGGTGGTTTTGCCACCGTGGCGCCCAAGGTGGGCCGTAGGCGGTGCTGTGGGACGGACCTCCCCATGCTCGTGAGCCTTGACGCACAAAACAATGGTCCACCTCGCCTTGGCATTGCCCATCGCATCCATTCGTCTCCACGTCCGGTACTGCGCACGGAGACCTCATTCACCTGCATGCCTCGCTACCACCACCTTGTCGGTGCTCGACAAGTGAGCCCGAGCCTCCCATAGCCAGCAGAGTGTCAAAAGCATTTAGCAAAACTGTCCAAGGGGGAAAGTCAATGGTATTGTAAACTTAGAACAAGTAAAACAAACGGTTTCATAATTCAGAGGGTTAAGTGGATTTCGATAATAGTTGGAAGGAGTAAAGTAGAGTTCATCATATAAATTTTGATATTGGGCTGATCATGACCAAATGTAAATAGATCTAATGGGCTAATTTTCCCATCGCTCAAAAACCAATCTTTTTTTTAGTCAAAAAAAGAACAATCTTTAAATAGGAGGTACCTTCACGGCTTCACCCGCTGCGTCGGTCATAACTTTGCGTTTCTAATAACATGGTCGCTTTGTGACTGCGTGTAAGTGTAACTATGATCGCTTATTAAAACCAAGAAGCTGAGCGGGTAGCTACGTCTTGTCCTTTTTTGACGAATCAATGCCTGCATACGTATTAGCTGCTTGAGTGTTTGTCCCTTTGTATGTCTATACTATATAACAAGTACACGTAACTAGAAGAAAACAAGCCGAGCGATGCCTGGTTCGTGTAGAAGAGCATCATCACTGTTGAGCAATCATCGTTGGCATGTGAGGAAGCAGCTAGCCAACCCTAATCTATCTCTAACAGACACGTCCCCACAGCATATGGGCACGGACAAACAGCAAGAAACTGCCGACATGGATGGACACAGGCGCGTGCATAGCTGAAAGCCGGGAAGCTTATCATCATTAATTCAAGACATGCATTGAGAGAAAATGGTACTCTGACCTGGCAGTGGTAAATAACTGACGACCACCTCAATTTCCTTCTTTTCAAAAGCAACAGTTGAAAAATGGCGTCTCTTTGTTTCACCGTTAACCAATTCTACTAATTTCTCTTCGCCGTCAAAAGTACGGTATGACCTTGTGCAGCATCAGAAACTATAAAACGCAGTGGCGTGTGCTGTCCTTACTGTTTTTGCCTTAAAAGGGAGGACATACTAGCAAACTGAACAAGTAAAGGTGAACAGCAAGGATGATCAACAAAAAGAAAGGTGAGCAGCAAGGCCACACTTCCACTCAACTCAAAAGCCAGCAGAATCCCTAAAGAAAAAACACACGAAGTTCTTCCACATGCCTTTAATTTCCAAAAGAAGGTGAAGAACTCGTTGTGGTCTACCAAAGCTACCGGCCGGTCTAAAGTTACAACTTGCATGTAATGCACAAATCAACCGAGAGGTAGTACTAGCATGCCTAATTCACCGGTCTGCATGATGTCACCAGAATGCAGACAGCGCCCGGTGGGGCCGCCCTCTCCCGTGTAATAATTGAACCACCATGCACGGCCCAGATCACTCCCCTCCCCGTAGCTTTGACGCTGACGATGAATGATTGAGAGAGGTGGTGTTCCGAAGATTAACAATGTGCCGGAGAGGGAGCCGAGCTGATCAGAGAGCCGTCCATGGACCTAGTGATTTTTAATTGATTAGTTCGGTTTGTTAATTGGGAGCACGGGAGGTCCGTCCTCCACTACGGACAAGCTTGATTCCGATGCCATCATCAGCTAGGTCTCTCCCGCTTCCTGGTTTGTCCTACATGCATGCACACACGAAGCAAAGGGATTCGGGATTAGAAGAAGGGTTGTTAATAAATCTGGGTAACATTATTCTGTACGTACGAAGACAGATGCTGATCTACCGGTGGCCGTGGGCGGCGGCGGCGGCAGCGGCGACGGCTGCTGGGAAGCGCTGGCCGTGCCACGAGCTATATGTTACTAGTGCCATCTCTGTACTATTAAAAATGTCATTCTCGCTTTTTAAGAAGTCAAATATTTTTAACTTTGATAAAAGATATATGAAAAATTATAAATATTTATTGAATATAATTAGTATCATTAGATAGATAATTGAATCTACTTTCAATAATCAACTTATTTAGATATACAAATTTTACTAATATTTTCTACAAATCTAGTCAAAGTTTAAAAAGAGTTTGACTGAGTATCGATACCATAGCGATACTTTCAATGAAACGGAAGGAATAGCAAATTAAACTTTTAATTTGCATCGTTATCATTGTACATGAACAGTTTGTTTGTTTGTGTTGCCAGTGATTGCATGGCCGCACGCATGTGCCGGTGCGCGTAGCTTCCAGGAGGAGGCACGTGAGAAAGCGATCGCCGGCCGTGTGACGACGGAACCCTGAGTGCTGCCGCTGTGCACAGAGACTGTTTGCCTGTCCCTGGGGGGTTCATTTGGATCGATTTAGGACGGAGCTCCTACATGGATTGGGGAATTCGTCTCTTGTGTTGTCTACTTGTCCAGTTTCTCCATCCGTGTCGTGATAGGAGAAACGCAGGCTACGAAGATGCCCCAATTACAATATCAATGTCAAGAGGGAGAAGAAGGGCCACGTAGGGAGCAGACCTGGCGTCACTTATGATTGGCTTGCAAGCGGAGACACAGATGGTGGACGGAGAGCTGGCTAGCGCTAGCTTCCTTCGTTAGCTAGTTAGGCGTCATATATATTTGCGGTTGACGTAATGCGGTGGACGGAGATTCCCGTTCATGGCGGTTTTGTCCGGGCCTGGGCTTGGCCTTGCATTATTCTCGCCGATGTCGCTGCACGTTCCTTCTTGTTTCCATGTCGGCAGGACAATTGTATTGTACTACTATTTAGTTCCAAAAATAATGGCAGTATACATTAGTCAATCTATATATATATAAGCCGTTGTGTTGGATTCGCCTGTACAGGTCCTTTGAAAAGCTTCGGATCGTTGGATTGGAAACGGATGCAAGTCAGGGGAAATATGTAGTGGAACCCACTACCTAGGTGGAAACATGCAAACTCAATTCAAAAGTTGATTTTGGAGTTTCGAAAAAATCTGCAAATACCTATTGGCTTAGTAAATACAAAAATAACAAAAACATATGCAAGAGGACAAAACTACAATACTATTCACTATTTTGTCATTTTCCTCTCATGCACCATGATTTTGACATTTTTGTTCCTATTAAATCATGTTGCATTTGGACTTGCAATTTGGTATGCATATTTATCCTCATCTCATCTATGCACATGCAAGTTTTCAAATTTTTTTGAAACTCCAAAATCAATTTTTAAATTGAGTTTGCATGTTTCCACCTAGGTAGTGGTTTGCACTACATATTTCCCCAGGAAGTCAAGCCACAAAGATTTCTGAATGGTTGCAGAGTTGATCTCATTTCAGGCATTCACTTGCTAGATTGCATATATACGTAGTTCAACATTGTGAAATTATTTAAAATAACAACAATAATAAATCATATGCGTAGTACTCATGGAGTTACTGCAAACTAAAAAAATCAATTGGAAGTTCATCTTTGGTATTGCGATTCAAAAATTACAAGTGACATTTGTTGCTAGATTAGATTAGTTCTTGTATATTTTAGGGGTGTCTCGCTTCCATGAGCTAAAGGGCTAAAACTAAACTTTAGACTAAACTTTAGCTCTAGGAAACGAACGAGGTGGCTAAAGTTTGGACTAATCTTTAGCTCTAGAGAGAAAGAAGGCAAAACTTTAGCCCTCCAAGAGGTGCTAAAGTTTAGCCCAAATTTTAGGAGCTAAACTTTAGCCCCTTGAGAAAACGAACACCCCTTACTTCTTAACATATAGGATCAATTTCATGGTGAAATTCTTTTTGAACATTTACTTAACTTTGAATTCATATGTCCTACATAAATGATTTTTTGCTAATGTGTAAGCATTGCCACATGTTGAAGTTAATAGGACGCTTGAAAGTGGACACAAAATTCACATATAGTTTCGACTTTTAGGTATACAAATCCAGATCATGAATTATCTTCCATGCATGCATTCGGGTTCAGCGGTTTCTTCTGTTTTCTTTATTTAAAAAAAGACATGGACCTCAATTATAAAAAGAAAAAAATCATTATGATGCCATATCGCTCCAAAGAATCTAAGAGCAAATTTTACTTTTCATAAAAAAGAAGTCAGTGTCATCTGAAAACGGTACTTCACTTTTTTATAGGACAAGATCAATTATGGCTGCTCTAACCATCTTATTTTGATGCTCGCGCCAAATAATCTTTTATTCAAAACCAAGGGAACGACGAATCCACACATACCTCAAAAACTTTTGAGTTCATAGTTCGATTGTCCCTTTGTTCCAAGCTATAGAATCACTTTAACTAGTACTGAGTATATGACCAATTTGCTGATGGAATTATAGTTTACTGAATAATTGCATGCTTACATATACATAAAAAGATATAAAAAAGAGAGACAAAGTAAAAGAATGTGATGATAAAAAGAAAAGATGACGAACGGTGGTGGCATATTGTGACGGCAATGGTGGTGGTGCATGCATGGTGCATTCTGACCCAACCTATCTAGAAAAACTAAGTCTCAAGATAACTTGCCTTTGGAATGTGACGACGTAATATATGAATGATTGTCGATGGATAGATAGATTTGTGACTATGATGGCGTGAGTTGAGGTTGAGGGCACACAGACTAAGACACACATGGTGTGAAAAAAAAACGAAATGTCAATAGTGCAGCAAGTATATATGTACTAAAACCAAATAACCATCAATATATTAACCGTCAGCACTTCCCCTTTAATTGTTGTCATTAGAATAAATTTCTAGTTCAAAAATTAACTTAGAGAGGTGGTATGTACGACATACCTAGCATTCATTTTTTATTTATTCTAACCATAAAAAGGACAAACTTGTAAGCAATAGATAGGACAACAACACACATCTTCCTGCCCATCGGAGCGCAATGAAAAAGGGAATGGAGTGACAATGATAAGGCGAAGGTTGCGCTAGTGATATTGGTGACAAGATGGGTTAACTAGACAGATACCGTGTTACCCAGTAACACTCGATTACAGACGGGACGCGATATGACATCCATAAACCAACAAACTAGAGATAATGACTATGAATAGGCATAAAAAAACGTCATTTATTGCCCCATTGTACATACCAACATTTGCTACACAATTATTATTTCAACTCAAGAACTAGGTTCCTCGAACGATGTATCCATACCTCAGCTCATCCCATGGACATTCCAGGAGCATGTAACAACCTTCAGCTCAAGAACTAGGTTCCTCAGATAAGAATAATATTCATCACGGCAGCTCAATCACTCAATTTATCACGAGAATATTTCGACGGGAGCTTCTTTAGATTCTCACGGCATTAAAAGGCTCCAACAGAAGCTGTTGAAGGATCCAGCCCTTTACTGCCAACCTTTCTATGTCCTTTGTTTATTTTCAGCACTACCACACAGTTTTCTTTTTATCAGCTTTTTTGATCAACTTTTCCAAATAAATTCAGAATATTGTGCTGAATTGACCAAATTTGACATTGAATTTTTTTAGAAAGAGAGTATATTGAAATTCCAGCCACTATATATATTGGTTAATACATGTAGTCATCCACTATTATAATTTGAGATTGTAATAGGTGTGTAATTTCAAAAAAAAAAGGTTCAACATGTACATGCCTCACATCGATGGTGTCATCAGCATCAGTGGCAGAAAGCACCAGATGGCACGATTAAACAACACGAGACGTCTGCAGAGCTAAAGCACGAGCACGACATCATGGAGAGGCAACTAAGTGGAAAGTCGGTACTTTCCACCAAAATGTCGCCCGCCCCCGGATAAGAAAACTACGGCCATTAGTTTTGAGGGCCGACCATGCTATCCATTGGACGTTGCAAAAGAGAGCAACCGGTTTTTGTCCCTCTCCCACTATGGTTGGAGGTTGCCACACTCACTCGACTTTCTTTGTGTAATTTATCAGAAATGAGATCATCACGCCAACTTTAGTAACTGCCAATATGTTTTCATCAAGGAAAAAACCTTGTTCGCCATTGTTGGTAATTATACCCAATGTCACGTAGAATATATTGGACAATAGAGATCACTAGACCAACATGTGTTTTTTAACTGCGATGGGTATAATTATCGAGTCAAACCTACCTACTTTACTTTTTATTATAAAGATTGTTGTTTCCTAAAAAGTTATTTTGGTTTATATGAGTATTTTGAAGGACAGTTAATTTTTAGAATCCATGGAATTCAAACCCAGGCTGGTGATCAGGCGGTGATCTATTTGCATCTAGCTACAAGATCTTAATTTACTAAACAGAGAATACTATCGCCCTAATAACAATCATCAACAAAGGGACTAAGAGCGTCCCCAAAGGTAGAGACAGCACTAACTCTCCACGTCATCTAAGAGTTATCTAAGAGTCATCTAAGAGTTCATATCAACTTCAAAGTAACAATTGGACCTACATGTCAAGTGCCTCAATAAATGTTAGAGGCTGCCTCTTGAACAAGAGTTAGCAATCTTCTCTTTCTTCTTTTTCTCTAATAAATAATTCTAAGAGTTAGCTAAGAAGCAATCATTGGGGACGCTCTAAGTTCTAGTATGAGACAAAACTAAATCAATCGGTTGATCCATACCGGCATCGTGAACATTAATTAGTTACACTCCCAATTGGAACTGGTGATTAAATTATAAGGTTAGTCTATGTTTATTACTGCCGATACTATATAAGAGACAGAAAGAGAGTGTTAGATCAATGCAGGCCGTGAACTGTGCTTACTTTGGCGTCAAATCATGCTTAAGAACTAATTAAAACGTGGCAAGTTGCTTTGTCTCCAACTGGTGGTCTTAGTTAGAAGATTTGTAGGGAAGAGTGGATGCTTGCATCATTTCCAACGAAAGCGCGTCGCCTTTTTTCTGCTTTATTAGGCAACTTGGTTGCGTTTGCTAAGGTAAGCAACGAGGCTACGTGCGCTCGAGTTCAGTGGGAGCTAGGTAGGGGCGGTAGTACTGTTGCTGAGGTGTCACTCCACGTAACTGCTTTTCCAATGGAATAAAGTGGTCGTTTACATCCTGTGTGGGGCCAGCGATGATGTGGCAAAAAGGTCGCCCCTGCTGATATTTCAGCTAGCTTCGACTAGAACAAGGAATAATTATTTACATCAATAAATGAGTATTAGATTTAAATTTGTATAGTCAAAATAGAAAGAAAACATTTCTGCATTTTTACGTTTGATATGGCTGACTGGCTCAATGGCGGAAGCAGATATGAATATTAAAGCAAAGATGCAAAAGCTATCAACAATATTTTTTATGTGTCAATATCTAACTCTTGCGGACACAAATTTGAAATTGGGAAAATGGACATTGCATTCAACTATGCTATTCTTGGAAATTTTAATTTGGGTTCTAAAAGTTGTTTGTAGTGGTTCTCGTAAAAAAACAAAGTGTTGTTTGCAGTTCTGTGTTTCAATGTGATTTTTGTGATCCACTTCTAAGGGTTTTGTGTCCAAGGTTTCTTCTAATGAGTGGAGAGTGATGAAGATACATGTGTTTTTTGTTCTACCTTCCTATACACAAGTTTAAAATGATACGTAACAAATTGCACAACTACTCTCTCCGCCCAATTTTATTTGTCACTTTAGAGTTGGGCACGGGAATTAAGGAGAATTGGAGATGTTGTGCACGGAAAACGATAAAGAGAGAGACAGAGATATGTTGGAAAGAAAAAAATATATATCGCAAAGTGAGAAAGACAAATATTTTGAGAAAACTGGAGATGTCTAAAGTGAAAAATATTTTGGGACAGATGGAGTCCATCTAGTCTTGCTGCCATTGACAATTTTTTCCTTACCTTGATTCGATCTAGTAAAACATTAGGAATAGCAAAAGGAGAAACTATAGGTATAGCTTACTTGTTTTTGTAAAACACAAATAGATGCACATATTCGTAGACAACATGAATACACATCTCATGGGCATATGCACCCAGACACCTTACTTCATGAGTATCTCTAAAATTTCTGGAAGGGTTTGGTCTTGACATTCACAAAATCACTACGAGCAACGTCAATTCTTCACTCGCTGTGAATATAAAATCCATACTGAGTCTTAGATTCATACTCTGTAGTTTGTTGTTTGTCTTGTAATATTCTTTATGTGCAAGATATATAGTACTCAGAATTTTAACTCGGTGTCATTCATTCGGTATCAAAAAATACTTAAATACTTATTTTTTACGAGGAAACAAGAAATACATATGGTTGCAAGTGCAATTAGCATGTTACTTTATCGATAATTTCTGCACAAGATCTGGCCTTATTTACTCACCATATCTGCATTCACGATTGATGACAACGCCAAATTTTGCCAAAACGCATGAAGGTGTCGAGTTGAGTCGATGGCACTGCAAGCCAGCGTATGTAACGTACCGGCAGGTGACGAGAGTCCGGCGCAGCGGGTCTCGCTCGTCCGCTGGTTGGCTCCACAGCAGGTGCGTGCATCCACGCCGTCTGGCTCGGATCGTGAGGTGTGACGTGCCAGCCCTGGCGACCCCGAAACAGCGACGTCAACGGACGCTCCGCGTGCTACGTGGCGAGCACCGTGCTCCGAGCACATAGATGGGGGGCCCGGCTGACAGCGACTGCTAACGACGGTAGCGCGCAAGCGTTGCAGAGTACATGTGGAGCTTGCGTATCTTGGTGGCGGGCCTTGGCCCCAAGATTATATCGTCACTCCACCTTCTTGGAATGGAAATAGAGTAGTTTCAAAATGAGTCTAATTTGGCTCATTTCATTAAAGTGAAAAAGGGTTTATTGCGAAAACCATAACATATCTTATCTTGAGTTTGAGATTCTCGTTCATAAGTCTTTTCGCCACAAATCCACACCTACCCACCAAATTTTGTTGCAAAAATAACCCCAATATGCATATGCTTAATCAATTTCATGTGTCTTGGCTGATATAAATTCAAAATAAATATATAAGATAAATAAGTTTAGCACTTTTTATGTTTTTGGATGACATTTTTCTTAAAAATATTTTTTGAATCATTTGCAGCCATCTTATTTTCATTAATACTTTTTCCAGATCTCAAACTCTCTAGGATCACCGACTAACCACTATTTTGTTTCTTCATTTTCAAATTCTATCAAAAACATGAAAAGATTATATTTTTTACAATATTATAAGATTAATACAAACACCATCAACCATTCAAAATGAGTGATAACAGGTCGTATCAATTAAACATATGTGAACTGGGATGGTTTTTGCAACAAAATATGGCGGGTGGGTGGGTATTTGCAAATGCAATAGCTTATGGGTAGGAATCTCAAACTCCAAATGACTTATCGGGTGATTTTTGCAATTATCCCAAGTAAAAATGTTGATGAAGCATTTTTCTCGCCAACCGGCAATTTACAATCTTAACAAGTTCTCGTCCAATTCGTCATGAATTTTATTCGAGACTTTGTTACACATGGTATGTAAAGATTTCCGATCTTTAATCAATTGATTTTATACAAGTAAAAGTTACCACAAGAAAGATACCTGATGGATTTCTTTCCTAGATAAATGTGTTGCATCTTAAAAATGGATTAAGAATACTTTTGATTGGGCCACGTGGTCATTTGGAATCACAACAACATTAAATGTTATTGAACAAAAAAAAAGGGGAAGGATCCTGGACCCAATATTACTCCTGTTTCTAGCAACAAATGAGAAAAAATTAGGGAAGAATTATATATAGTAGTGATTTTGGGGCTCTATTAGAGATGATTTTTATATGTGATTTAGGGAGAGTTTTCCGTGTCGTTAGAGTTGTCGTAATTACTAGTGAAAAGGTAACTTATGGGATTTTTCTTCTGTCATCAAGGTTTTTACAGCTGGTCAAAGAATGTTGGAACTTCCTTGTTTAGAATTTATTCATTCATATAAAAAATATGTGATATTATTAGGCTCCTCCCTTTTTTTCGAGGTATTAGGCTCAACCTTTAGTACTTTATTAATTACTAAAAGTTACCACCACCTAAGAGGATCTCCCAACGTATGCTACACAACCGTGATTTCTCAAATTCCGCGGAGAACAAAAGTGTTTCCAGCTCCAAAAGGATGGTTAAAAACTTTTGGTTCCTGGCTACTGGGCTAGGTAATTTTCGACAATGGTGTGAGCCCGTCGTCATCAGAAACCATCCACGGCTTGCTTGCTCCTTCCCCGTCCGGCCACGTGACGCCATCCCGGGCCCCTCACCTTTCGTCGTCACCTTCCGCCTGACGTCACGCCCCCATGTGCGGCACTCCTATATATACGTGCCTTCCCCACCCGGATGTTGACGGCGACCACCGTGCCATCGAAAGAAACGCCGTTAATTCCGCTCCCAGAAGCAGGCAATCCAAGCAAGATCGATGCAGGGCGGCGGCGGCGTGAGTTGCGCGGTGGCCGGGGAGGCCCCCGTGGTGGGGCACCGGCGGCGGCTGGGCCTGACGATCGACCCGGCGGGCGACGTGGAGGCCCTCGCGGAGCGCATCGGGCGGCTGGTGCGCGAGAGCCCCGTGGTGATCTTCGCGCGGCGCGGGTGCTGCATGTGCCACGTCATGCGGCGGCTGCTGGCGGCGGTGGCGCCCACGCGACGGTGATCGAGCTGGAGGAGGCGGCCGAGGAGGCGGCGGCGTCCGCGGCCGCGGCAGCTGCCGTGCCGGCGCTGTTCGTCGGCGGCGCGCCCGTCGGCGGGCTGGACGGGCCTGCGGCCTCCACTCAGCGGGCGCCTCGTCCCGCGGCTCAGGGAGGTCGGCGTGCTCTGCGGCTAGAGCTCTCGGTGACGGCGACGGAATCAAGCGAGCGAGCAAGCTCTGTAGATACACGGTACGTTTACGCGATTTAGGGAAAGGTTGAGGGGCAATATGAACGCCGATGTTGTTGCGTTGCTTTGCTTTGTTCTCTAGCCAGGCCCCAGGCAGAGAGAGAGAGAGAGAGAGAGAGAAATGTCTGGGTCTAAATGTAATTAATACTTTTGGTTTTCTAGTACATCCTGTGTTAATGTTCTCCTCTCTTTTTTCTTATCACTTGGCCTCGCGTGACAAAGAGTGACGTATACGTGAGCAGCTACGTATACGCTGAATGAACTCTAATTCACTTTTTCCGCCTGCTTTGATGGGTCAATGTATGAATACAACTAAAGAATTAGTAATAAAGAAGGAACTTAAAAAAAAATACTAAGCAGAAAAGAAAAGCGTACTCCACATGTAGTTGGAGTGGACTCTACTAGTTGTGTAAGTAATGCTGGTTGCGATGGAGATAAGGTAGTTAAAGCAGGGGTGGTGGGTGATGGCGCTGGCGTAGACGTCACTGCGACGAATGGTTCTCCGCTGACGATTACGATCTGGACTACTCTGTACTCTCATCACCTATACAATATGAACATGCAACGCAAACAAGTCTTGTTTGCCAGCCGGTGCGCTCGCGGGAAAATATCGCCAGCCCTGCCCTGCGCCTCTGCTCTATTGAGAGCTGCAGCTTGTTAATTAAGCAACCTAACCGAGTGGTCGGGGCGTGGATGAGAAGGTAATCACTGAACCGAACTCTCGAGAGGAAGAAGCGAGCATGAATTTGAGTGTTGCAGCACACAGGCCAGGCCCGTGCGCGCGCGTCCAAGCCGTGCCCGATCCACAAACAAGACTCTCTCGGCCGCATCTGTTTGTAGCCTTACGTGTGGCCGCATCGGGACGTACGGTAGCAGCGTACTACGTCGCCTTCGTCAGGTCAGCGTCCTCTCCCTCTCGCAGGGGCGTTGCAGGGGCCCGTGCAATCATCCAGCTTTGGCTTCAGCCATCTCTCACAACTTTGCTCTATCATCTGTGCTTCCAATCCTTCATTCCTACTAGTAACTCCGTGACTATTGCATCGACGCGGACGCTCAAGGCAGGGCCCTGCTCAGCAGGATGCTTCTTCCTGGGCTGAAAGTCCGGGGCGTTAGTGGCCCAACAAGTAAACTCACATCAGCTGCGTAAGTCCCGGGAGTGAGTGGCCCAACAAGTAAACGCACATCAGCCGCGGAAGGCCACATGCTTGGCCCATAGACTTCACCCAGCAAGATGAGGCCTCATGTTGCAAACGCCCAGAACACGGCCTTCCTATAACAAATGAAAAGAGGGCCCAGACAATTTTTGTTTCCTGTGAACTTTATCGCATCGGGACTGGGGAAAGCTTTTTTTTCATAACAGGGTTGCCTGCCCCGAAATTTCTTTAATAAGCAACGAAATTACAGCAAAGTTCTCAGGTTTTGATGCATGCATCAGGTTCACGATCGAAAAACAAAACAGAGCCACACATGGGTGTACGACTAGAGAGTTTAACAAGCCAGTCAACATGACTTAAACTTTGCCATCTCCTATTACATTGCAAACCCATCAGCTTCTGAAACTTGCTTGAGTCAATTGCTTCCCACGGCCTTCAATCCTTTGTTGCTTTTGTGTGTTCTCACCAGCTCTCTTCCTTCCTGTTCGAGTGGACTGCCAGGGCATTTGCTTGAATAATTTTTGCTCCAGCTTTCAGGTTTTGACAGTCCTCCTCTTAAGATAAAGAAGACAGTTGAGAAAAACACAAGCATAACACACAATCTCATACAGAGCATCGGAGAAAGTTACGGGACTAATATCTTTTTTGAACTTCATTCTACTTCCTACTCCCGCTCTGCTCCGTACTTTAACTGCTTCTCATGCAATGAATCCACAGTCAATGCTTCAGCAACTGGACGGCCAAAAATAGAATATCTGAATTTCTAGGCGTTACAGTTTAAATACTACTCCCTCCATCCTATTGAAAGTGTCGTTATGAGACTCCTGCTAGTCAAACTTTTTAAACTTTTGACTAGATTTGTAGAAAATATTAGCATTTCTAAATAAGATGATTATGAAAGTAGATTCAATTATCTATCTAATGATACTAATCATATTCAACAAATATTTATATTTTTTCATATATTTTTTGTCAAAGTTTGAAAGATTTGACTTCCGGGAAGCAGAACGATATTTTCAATGGGACGAGATAGTATTATCTCGTCCAGAAATGTAAGGATTTGTTGACTTTTAATGATCACGTTTGACCACTCGTCTTATCCAAAAAATCATCAAAAAAATATTTATTTTATTATGATTTAATTTATTCCTAGACATATTTTAAGTATAACTTCTTTATTTTTATATTTGCGTAAATAATTTGAATAAGACAAACGGTCAAACGTGAGGTTTGAAAAGTCAACAAATCCGTACATTTTAGATCTAGAGAGAGTACTACTTAGGACCCATTTGGATCCAGTGACTAAAATCCGGAGTGACTAAATTTAGTCATTCAGTGTCTAAAGATCCAAACGTGAAGACTAAAATCGGACTAGAAAGTTTTAGCCCGACTAGAACCTCAAGCGTAGCTAAAAGTGACTAACGAGTGAAAAATTCCACGTTCGCCTCGGCCTTCGCGAATCATCGCTTTCCATCTCTGCGCCGGCTGCCCGCCGTCGCCTTGCTCCGCCGGGCGCGCGCCTTGCTCCGCCCATGCGTCGCGCTTCCTCCGTCCCGCCGCCGCCACATGGCTCGCGCTTTGTCCCGGAAGCCGACTAGCAAGCAGCGGTGCCGGCCCCGCGATGCCGCTGCGGGCGCCGCCACCGCCCAGCGCGCCTGCTGCCGCCAGCCCCGAGCCGGCAGCCCGCCACACCTCCCCGCTGCATCCGCCGTGGTCTCGGCGCCCGCTAAGGTCCCCGCCGCCTGTTTGCGCTGATGGCCCTGGCGCTGCAGGTCCAGCCGCCGACAGCGCATCGCAGAGCGCTGAGGTCGCGAGCGCGTGCCAGCATGTCTTCCGCCGCTTCGACGCGGCCCGCGCCGCCGCCCGGCCAGCGCTTTCCTTTGCGTCGCGCGAGATCCCATCGTCTCCGGCGATCCCTGCGACCCTCGCGCCACTAGGGTCCCCTTGACCCGTCGGCAGATCTCGGCGCTCCCCGTAGCCCGCGCGCACCCTCGCGCCACCAGGCCCGAACGTGCTCTTCATGGAGCAAGTCCCGTATCCCCGTCGTCCACCTTGGCCGGCCCCATGGATTCGCGAAGGCGACGCTGCTCCACGATTTTTTTCTCGTGGGACTTCTTCCTCGCCGGTTCCCCGCTTCCATCATTCCAGGCTGACGACACGTAGCGTCGGTGGATATTCGCAGCCGCCTTGGTATCCTACATCTGCAATGGAGAATCTTGATCCGAACTCCCAAGGAGATACGTATCCACATCCGGACTCGTACTCCGACTACGCGACCGGAAGGAGGTGCACTTCTCGCTACGGCCGCCAATGGTGGCGGCAGCGGTAGAGCCGTCCGTGCAGCAGCTCCAGCCCTCCTCGGCAGCGTTGTCGGAGCTGCCGAACCCGGCTCCTGGACGGTGGCTACAGCGGAAGGACTTCGTCGCACTCAGGACGGTAAAAATTGCAGCGGCTCCGGAGCACCGCATGTACCGGCCGGTTGCTCCCTTTTCCCGCCTCGAGCGCGGGAGCCGGTGGTCGTGGAAGGCTCGTGCCCGTGCATGGTCGTGCATCCTCATCGCCGGTGAACATGCCGTTGCCGACGAGACCACGGCGACCCAAAATCATAGTCTTGGATGATGACACTCAACCGGCACGATCATACTCATCCGATTCCCTCACTTGTCATCTAGTTTAGATTGCTCATGCTTTACTCGTTATTCATATAATCATGTCCGGCAAATGTGTTCATGTGACATTCATAAGGGAATTTGGTCGATTGTAGTCACCGAGAACATTATGCACATGTACTTCACTATATGTTGCCATCCCAAAACCAGATCTGCACAAAATAGACAGCACATATTCAGTTATAAACAAAAAACACAAGAAATGCCAAGTAGTATTATTTATTTGCCACTTAGGAAATTACAGAGAGAGAACCTCCCATGAACCAATACCAGGCTGCTTACTTAGCGGACGCATGAAATGGTTGTTTTGATGTCCAATAATATGGATTTATGCTTTTTTATTAAATCGTGAAGAAGGATAAACCCATCTGCTTTCCTCACTATCATCTATTTTTTGTTACTAGACCAAGTATGATAAAGCTAATTGGAATGAAGAAAACACACACATATTCTGTGACCTTGCATTGGAGCAAATAAGGATTGTGGAATTGCCCAAATGGGCAGATGTGAAAATATTGCTTACAAGGTGATGGCAACTAAAATATTTTGAACGGACTAACCTGTGGCATGAACCAAAACAATCGAAGAATAGATTCTCCCAATGCAAGACCATGTACCAACGGCTGAAATGGACCAATGGAGAAACAGGACTCGGACGGACCGAAAATGGAGCTATCATAGCGAATGACGTAACGGTGGGAAAAACACACAAAGGTATTGTTATATATTAGTTTTGTTTCTATGGTTTGGATAAATTTGTTTCTCCTATTGTGATTAATATGTTATTACATTACAATATTTCAGAAAAAGTACTGGAGTGCAAGAAGTTTAGAAGGTTCATGCCTACTTTACCTGATCAACTAGCTGAGATGTTCCATAGTACAACAGCGTTGATGGAAGGTCTTCTTGTATTCCTGGGGATACTACTTGCTGACGATGATGATGAGGAGGATCATGACTACCGAAGACGTACTCCACATCACTAAGAGCCCTCTAGTAGCAAGAAGTAGGGAAGAGGAAGAGTAGCTACAACAGATACGGCTACAAGTCCACCCAAGAAGCATAAGAGTCCAATGGTCAAGTGCATGAAAGGGTTAATAGACACCATACAAGCTGCAAACAACAAAGACGTTGATGTTGCAAAACAGATACAAGACTGCATATGGCGTAAGCTAGAAGCAAAAAACTGGAGGAGCAAAGCAGTGGAGGAGGAAATAGAGAGATGTATGCAGAATTGGTGAAAGAATGTGGAGCAACCGAAGAGACGAGAGGAGTTCTATGTTGCTACTCATGTTGTTTGCAAAAAATATCACCGCAGCTGTGTTTCTTAAGTTGACCACAACCGTCTGGCAGATGGTGTATGGTTGCAGAAATACAACAGGGACTTGAGTGCTGGAATCATTTTAGATTAATTAGCTATGTATTGTTGTGAACCCCTTATTGTGCTAGTTCCGTGAACCATATACACTTGTGGATGTGAACCCTCTAAGTTTATCTAGCTGTGTGTAATGTACTGTGAACCAATTATTATACTGTTCTTATTTATCATGTGAACAGTCTCGTATGGTAAGCTTATTGTGATGCGAGCAGTGCAACATCCTGATATTGTAGTAGATCATTATTTATTGTTTTGTTTCGAGATTGACTTAAATGATTTTGAGCTGATGTGACCAAATTTTTTTGTTTCCGCAGGAAGATGATATGGAAGAGGTCGAATGGATTCAAGACTACGTAAGTGGGAGACGCAAGAAGAGATGCAGATAGTACATGCCGCCGCCACTATAGGTATGTATCACTACGAAAAAGTATTGGAATAAATCTCATTACAGAGTACTCCACCCTATCCGGCTACCAATGGTTATGCAGGAGTCTCAGCCGTGTACAACACATTGCTGCCAAAATTTTAGAATGCATAGGAATGTGTTTCATCTGCTGCGATAATGGTGCTTGTTGAGTCATATGGGCTGAAATCAACGAAGAAGATGTCTTCTCGTGAGGCATTAGCCCTTTTTTGTG
Organism: Chloris gayana; assembly: GCA_031894775.1. NCBI lineage: Eukaryota > Viridiplantae > Streptophyta > Magnoliopsida > Poales > Poaceae > Chloris > Chloris gayana. The sequence continues at coordinate 89,093 of JAUNZO010003266.1, forward strand.
GATGTGGTTGTCCTCGAGTATGAGTGCAAGCTGAGGATCGATCCAGAGGTCTAAAGAAACATGTAGTAGGAAGTTTTACAACAGTATTGCGAGTGTGGACAAACCTGCCGCTCATATTATTAGGCCAGGTGACCCTGAATTTAGGACGAGTTAGCATCCAAGGTTAGCAATCCGCCCATGTTTTCTCCATACTTTGACAATTGCATTGGGGCAATAGATGGTACATACGTACCTGTTGATGGTGCCGTGAATCAGTAGTGCAACATACGGAAGAAAGTGCTAGGCACCATTCGAATTGTGTTAGCGTGTATGTGACTTTGATATGAGATTTACATTTGTTGTTGCGGGGTGGCCTGGCTCGATTCATGACATGAGGGTGTTCAAGGATGCAATTGACAAGTACGGTGACGACAGTTTCCACATCCACCTCCCGGTATTGGATATGCTCCAATCATTTTATTGTGCACGTATTTCCAATACACTGCATTATATATCATACTTTCACTGGAATTCACATTGTTAAAAATTAGTTGTGTAAGGCAAATTTTATCTTGTCGACTCGTGCAATACTAAACCGCTTCTGGGTTATCTTGCACCATATAGGGTACATAAGTATCATCTTCCGGAGTTTAATCAGGACCCAATGCCAAGAAGGTAAAAAAGAGGTCTTCAATTACGCACATTCTTCACTTCGTAATGTTATCGAGCGTGTCTTTCACGGTGCTGAAGAATAAGTGGAGGATTTTTAAAACATTTGCCAAGTTATCCGATACGCACAAGCAAAACAAAATAATTATCGCATGCATGGCACTTCACAATTTTATTAGAGATAGTGCTTTGCGCGGATGAGGAATTTGATATGTGGATCTTGATGAAAACCACGTTCCACTAGTTGAAGAGGGTGCACATGCTTGTGAAAGAAATGGAAGTAGTACCTGTTTCGTGTGATGAAGACCAAGATATGAACCGGTTTCGAGATTGAGATAGTCCATGGTTTGTTTGCTAGATCATAGTTTGAGATGTGTTTGTAACAAATAATGTTGTATTCTCATGAACAATGTGATGTAATATGGACTATTACTGTGTTACAAATCATATGAGTCACTTAGGGGTATTTTTGGTCTTTTATAACCTATTTATTTAATTTTAGTCACTTTTAGTTATATGAACCAAGCAGGGGTGACTAAATTTTAGTCACCCATTTTAGTCACTTTGCTTTTAGTCATCGCTGGATCCAAACGCCACCTTAAAAATGTTGGTCTAAATCAATGGTCCCTCGCAAAGTCGCAATAAAAAAAAGCAAGGGTCGTGCTCAGAAAATACTGTGAGCGCCGGGCTTACCTTACTAATCCCTCCGTTCAAGAATATAAGCGATTTGTTGACTTCCTAATTTCCTCATTTGATCATTGGTCTTATTCAAAATATTTATGCAAATACAAAATTAAAGAAGACGTGGTTTAAAACATATCTAGAAATACAGTATATTGTAACAAAATAAATAAATTTTTAATAAATTTTTTTAAATAAAACAGAACTGTCAAACACGTACATCTAAAAGTCAACAAACGCTTAGCATTTCTAGAGCTGATTACTACCCCAATTTCACCGATCGGGGCACCTCAGGTCGCCGCCGCGTGGGCTCCGCGACTCTCCCTCACCATGTCGACATCGTTCGCCCGCGCCCCCACGACTCGATCACCCGTACACCGCACGGCGACCGGCACGCGCCGGTTTCTCCTTTTTCTCACCTCATCCACTGTATAGTGGGTCCGACACCCGGGACCCACAAACCTGGTGGCATAAAGGTCGGCACGGGCGCGCGCCGCCCACAATCAATCCGTACATGGGTCCCAGGTGGTTAAGCGGCCGCGAGATCCCGCATTCAACTCGAGGTCAACACAGAAGATCTCGACCGTCCACGCCGCAGATGGACGGCTGGCCTGCCCTCCGGGACGGGTCCCACAGCCGCTGCAGCCCCACGTGTCGGTGACACGTCACAGATTCTAACGACCTGGGTAGGGCCGCGGCCGTCCACGTACGTCGTCGTCGATGCATCCCTCCGTTCCCTCCGCTGTTTGGTGCCCTCTCGCACCACCAAGTGACGACATCGCCACCATCTCTCCTCTCTCTCCTCCACGACTTGTCTACTGACAGACCTTGCGTGCGAACCGGCGCTGGGAATCCGAACCTCACCCGCAAAAGGAGAAAAGTGAACCGATTTTGCCGAGATTTTTGTCCCTCTTGCCCCCGCGGGATTGGATTCTCCGGCCATGGCTCTCGCCGGCTTCCGCCGGCACGTCGGCGCAGTTCGTGGCCACCAGCAATGGTATAATTCGCTTCCCCGCTCTTCGGATTTCTAGGGTTCTTGCGCCCCTTCTTCGTGGCGAGATTAATGGGCCTTTGATGTTTCTCGCAGAGCTGATGGTGGCGTCTCTGTCGACGGCGAGCTGCGCGGACCAGATTGCCAAGGCGGAGGGCGGCGCGTGCCAGGACGACGCGGCGGCGCTGCGGCTCAAGGCGGTGGCCATGGCCGCGATTCTGCTGGCGGGCGTGCTCGGCGTGGGCCTGCCGCTGGCGGGGCGCGAGAGCGGCGCGCTGCGCACGGACAGCGCGCCGCGTTCGTGGCCGCCAAGGCGTTCGCGGCGGGGGTCATCCTCGCCACGGGGTTCGTCCACATGCTGCACGACGTCGCAGCACGCGCTCTCCAACCCTGCTCTCCCCGCCGCGCCCTGGCGCAGCTTTCTTCCCGGGTTCGTCGCCATGGCCGCCGCGCTCGCCACGCTCGTGCTTCGACTTCCTCGCCACCAGCTTCTACGAGACCAAGCACCGCGACGAGGCCGCGCGCGTCAAGGCCGCCGCGGCCGCCGCGCTCGCCGCGGCCTCCACGAGCGACGAGGACATCACCGTGGTCACCGTCGCTGAGGACGACGACAGCAAGGCGCCGCTGCTGCAACCGCACTGCCACTCGCATCCTCACGGCCACGGTCACCATGCTCACGCGGCACGAGCTGGTGCAATCACACGGGCAACGAGGGGGCACTGTCAGAGCATGCGCGGTCTGTGTGTTGTGTCTCAGGTGATTGTTTGATCAGCTAGCTTATTTGGGATGCTTTGGTGCTTCTTGAACAGCACTGTAATGGCTGCGCTCCTTTCGATGCAGATACTGGAGATGGGAATCGTTTCGCACTCGGTGATCATTGAGTTGTCACTGGGAGTGTCACGAAGTCCATGCACGATAAGGCCGCTTGTTGCAGCACTTTCATTCCACCAGTTCTTCGAGGGATTTGCACTTGGTGGATGCATTGCTCAGGTGAGAATTTCCGTAAATTGCCTTTGCGCAATTCCCACTGTTTATTTGTTTCTACTATGTTCTCATGGTTGTTCTCAAAGTGATGGAACATGGAAAGAAGTTATTTAGATGAAACTAGATTCCGGCTATTAATTAATCTGCTTGATAAACTGCTCACGGTGCTGCTTTTTTGGTCTTGAGTCTGGACCAGCTCCCCTGTCAGTTTTCTGGAGGAGAAATTAACCCTTCAAAGAACACCGGACTGATTAATTTGGAACTCATAGAAAAAAAAGTTGTTGTAGATCATCATTGTACTATCAAAATGTTTTAAAATCGTGTTTGGCAATTTACATTTCAACTAACTAATAATTACTGTTGAGATTCTGCGTGATTTTTAATACTAAACCGTGTATCTTTAGATGACCAAAGACTGAGTACAGGTCTAAAGCTTTATATTTAATATAAAATACACTTACAATTCAATGAGTTTGTTTAGGCCTCGAGTTTTACTGTTTGTGGGACAATTTGGTTCTGTTATTTTCAATGTCCCTTTGTGAAAAAGTCACAAACTTATATAAGCTGTTCTCCATCCTTACGTTGCTATTGATCGCTCTCCTGATTTTGAATTCCTTTATTTGGAATATTGCGACTTTATTGCTTTTGTTTATGGGTTTCAGTTAATTATCGATACATTCACTTAACATAATGAGAGATGACATCATGGTCTTGATCTCATCTCCGCTGAAGGATATGCTTTTAAAACACACCTTACCTTTTCCAAAAACTAATATGCATCATAGTGCAAACATTTGTTTTTCCTTGTTATGTTACAAAATGGTATTAACGTATTAGAATGCTAAATATTTGATTACAATAATGTGTGGGCAATGCATTATCTTGGTTTGAGGATTCTTTTTCTTTCCTTTTCAATGTATTTTTTATCTTTTCCGTGCCAAGTCTTGGTTATACTATGCTTTCATTGCTTAATTTGATACCTTATGAATTGTATTGGCAGATCAGAACCAAAACATTTGATTTTAATAGTATAAATGAGCATTGTGCTTGTTGGCTTTAGAAATTTCTTTTTTTCAACTCTGTCCATTTATTCATGTAACTGTGCTTTAGAAATTTGATACCTTATGATTTTGCTTGTTCTTTTTGGTTTCATAGTACTTCATCCATTGGTTTGCAGAGTCATGACAAATCAGTAGATGTTCAGTATTATGTATATCACATAATCAATAAAAGGATACCAAATGAAAGTGGAGAAGTTTATGAATTATTATTTCCTTATTTCATTGTTTTCTTTATTTCACCAGTGCCTTTTACACCTAGTAGAATGTCAATTTCACACTCCCAAGTTATTCTCCTTACAGGCACAACTCAAAACCTCTTTCAGCAGCTCTAATGGCATCCTTCTTTGCCATCACAACACCAGCAGGGTAATAGCTGCTGGGGCTGGGTTGGCTTCATTCCTATTAATCCGAATAGCCCAAGGGCTCTTGTGGTTGAGGGCATTCTTGACTCAATATCAGCAGGCATCCTCCATATACATGTCACTAGTGGATTCTAATTGCTGCCGACTTCTTGGGTGGAAAGATGACAGGATCCACGCGCAGCAAGTGATGGCGTACATCGCTCTTTTTCTGGTGTGCGCTTCGATGTCATCACTTGCAATATGGGCTTGATACCCAGCCGCAATGTTGAGTAAAATGCCATGATACATGTACAGTACTGACTTATCATGGCGTCTTGGTCGATCTGTCTCGAAGATTGTTGTAGCTTGCTTTGACTCACCGTTCACCATAGACTAAAATACTAAAAGATACCTTATTTTTCAAGGGCATAGAAACAATACTGATGTAAAATATGGAGCACTTTGTAACGGAACTGCACCACGTATCGTGGTTAGCTTATATGAAAGTTTGGTTGTCAAGTTTTTAGTGTACATTGCATTGCTGTTTTTTTCTAAGACACTAAAGTGCAGCTGCATCTGCTGTTGTTTCTCCAAATGTCAACTGTCAAGTGTGGATGCCTTATACATTTCTGTACTATCTACTGAGTCTTTTTATATTTGGTAGGCAAAATCATGGTTTTGTTGAATTATTACAATAGTATCTTCAACCTGAGCCCTGTACAATGCAGTCTCCAATCTTTCTTTTGCTCATATGTTGTTCTGTCCCTGGTCATCTCAAATTCTCAATAGCTTCAATGTTTGTAGAGTAGCAAGATCTTCCAGATTCCATGACAAAAGGCAATGTGATGGATGTTTGAACCTCTCATCCATCCTTTGCATCGTGCTACTTAAAGTGTTGAAGAACCTAATTATACAGCGAGTAGAAGCTTATTGAACGATGCAGCAAATAGAAATGGGAACCACAGGTAGTGGCACAGTTTCTAGTCTGGAAGCTTTCTTACTCAGTTTGGAAGCAAATAGTGTATTGTAAAGCCTGTCTGCACTTCAAGTTCTGCTTCTATCACTAGTGGATCTTGCTAGTTCAAGCCTCGTCTGCTCTATCCACCTAAACAGTAGACATGCATAGAGTGGCCTTCAAGTTCTGCTTCTATCACTCAAACGTGCATTCCATTTTTTTTCCTTTTTCAAAGGAGAGATTCGAATATATGGCATCTATGAACAATGTTGAGCTTTATGTAGTTGCTCTTAATTCATGTCTATTGTTTTAATAACCACTGCTTATATAGTTTCATAGTATAACGGTATGCCACTCATGTACAATTTCGTCTCACAATTAACTGCTCCGTGGAACACAAAATGAGAAGCTTGGAATAGAAAGGGCCCCTAGTAACACAAAAATAAAATAAAAATACCCCATCTATATGCAAAATGTTGAGTGTCATGTGCAATCCATGACAGAAATGGATTATGAGGCTTCGATTATTTAGCAGTCACCACGGTGAAATATTATGCAACTGCTCGTATATAACTTTATTTAGTCGAGTCTTAGCTATATGGATTTATATTTTAATCACATATGAAAATGATTAGCAATCTCTCTTACAAAAAAATTAGCTATGTTAGAACCTACCATTAATTATATTTATATGGTGCACTTATTTTGTACAATTAACAATTTGGCCTTCTGTATTATGAAATTTAAGTTATTTTTTACTGTAATAATTATAGAAATACACATTTATTTATTAGTGGAAATATATACTTATTTGGAGACAGAAGAGCAGGTTTTTTCTTATAAAACCAAGAAAATTGATAGGATGCGTAAAAACTCGGCCCGTGATCTACTCAGATGCACCGTCGAAAGGCCCACAGTTAAGTGATGCTGAAGTGGGCTGCATTGTGTGAGATGACAGATTCGGCTGGCCCATGGCCATGCTAAACGTCTGAGCCATCCTTTTATAAATCTTTTCTGAGAGCACTAATTATCATTTTGTTGAGTATAACTGAATTACGTACATGACTGAATTGAATTTTGAGAAACAAATTAATTCACTAAATCTATAGACTTATGTCCTCGGGACACGAAATCCTCTTGTTGATTATAATTCTTGGCAGTGAGTAGAATCCTGGGTTGACTGTTGCGAACCTATGTGTTGCACCGATATGACATCGTGACAGATACTTTTGCACCTCGGCGTATATGTAACGGTAAGACTGACTTCAACAATAGAATGCAAATTTGAGAGGCAAACAGAGGATTGCATGACATCTACAGTAACAGAAGAGGCATGCATTTGGTGACATCTCCAACAGAGAGTTTCCATTTTTTTTCTTATCCAACGCGTGTTCATCACCTCCGCTTGGCGGCGCTGCCGCTCACCGCCTCCGAGCTCCACCCGCGGCTCACCCACCTCCTCCGCGCCCTCGCTTCGCGGTTCCCTGCACTGCCGCGTCCCCTCGCTCCGCCTGCGCCGATCGCGCCACCACGCACCACCGAGCTCGCCGCCACCGCGCCCGCGCCGCCGCCGTCCGCCTCGCCCGACCGCACCTGAGCCCGCCTCGCGCGAGCTCACTCGCTCCGCCCCATGACCTGCTCCGCACGCCGCCGCCGCCGCAGCTCGCCAGGCCGCACGAGGAGGTGCTCGCCCCGCTGCCGCGGACCTCAGCCTCCGCCGTGCCCCGGCCCTCGCCTTAGCCGCGCCTACCATCTCTGCGCCATCTCAGCCCGCGCGGGCAGCTCTCGACCTCCCCGACCGCGAACGCCGTCGCTGACCAAGCCGTCTCCGTCCGCCGTCAGTCCGGCCAGCTCCTCGCTTTGCTAGCGCTCGCACTGGGGAAGAAGGACACATGAGATGCATCGGAGGAGAGAGATTATGCAGATTTGGCTCGCCTCTCTCCTCTCATGCAAAATGCATCGCCGTTTGGATGTCGTTGTTGGAGACAAAATTAGTGATGCACAGTAGCTCTTAGGAGGCAAAAATAGATTTGCCTTCCATTGTTGAAGCTCAGTCTAAGATACTTTTGTACCTACTTCTGAATGTGGAACGAAATCAATACTAGTACTTAGCACGTGAGTGAAATATATATAACTTTTTTTTTCTGACAACGGGCTCGACACCTCAGACGATACTAGTTTGTAAAGAAAAAACGCACTCCACGACGATTAACGAGTCATCATCGGACGATGGAGTCATGGACAATAATGTACATGGACGCACGCATCCTGTCCTCGGAGACAGACAGCTACTTATTATTGCAAGCGGAGCTTATCACTGAGACCGTGAGGTTCAGAGACAGCTCATCAGATGGATGTTTATTTATTTTGTTACAAAAAAAACGCAACGCAGGTGTACAGAGCTCTCACAACAACGACGTTAAGCCGCAGCGGCGCGATATTATTCGTAATCGGCGGCGTAGAGCTCCGCCGGGAGCCTGGGCGTGGCCTGCAGGACGAGCGGGTGCGCGAGCACGAGGCTCGTGGCCTCCTCCCGGAGCTCGACCGTGTCGACACCGGCCGGTTTGGTCCACTGGAATCCATGGAGGAGCCTGGCGAGCAGCATGACGGTGATGAGCGTGCCGAGCGAGAGCCCAGGGCACCCCCGCCTCCCGGTGCTGAAGGAGATGAAGCGCAGGTCCGGCTCGGCCAGCGACACCGTGGGCCCATCCAGGTGCCGCTCGGGCCGGAACTCGAGCGGGTCCTCCCACACCCGCGGGTTGCGGCCCAGCCCGACCCGGCTGAGGATGACCTGGCTGCCCTTGAGCACCGCGTAGCCGGCGACGGTGGTGTCGGCCAGCGGCCACGCGCGGCGGGTTGAAGGGGTGGTACGGGTGCAGCCGGAAGGCCTCGCGGATGCAGGCCCGGATGTAGCGGAGCTCGCCGAGGTCGGACTCCCGCACCGGGCGGGCCCGGCCCACGACGGCGTCCAGCTCGGCCGTGGCCTTGCGCATCACCTCCGGCCGGTTCATCATCTCCGCCAGCGCCCACTCCGCCGCGTTGGACGGGTTGTCCACCGTCGCGATCATGATGTCCTGCACGTGCATAGAGAGAGAGAGAGCAAATTGAAGGACACACGTATGCGTGGCTGATGCCCTGTTCGTTTCCACCTCTAAAATTCTGGATATCGTCACATCAAATAGTAGACCTTACTATTTAAGTAGTAATTTTATTAATTTAATAACAAAACCTACGTCGCGACTCCCCTCATTCAGGTAGACGAATCTAACGATCCCAATTAATCTATGCTTTGCTACAATGATGCTACAGTAAGAACATCTTCTAATAATACTATAATTATCCTCGCTGATCTCGCCTCGCTGAATTAGACAGGGGATCTGCAATTAATTTCGAGACTAGACTTTATTTAAGACTCCAAAACGATAAAATTTCTTTCGAGCTTGACTCTCTAAAAATTAGATAGAGGAAACGAAAAGGCCCTGACATGCATGAGGTTTGTTGCACACGTCACCCGTATATAGCTGTTGAGTCAATGATTGAGGGAGAGACTCTTACGATGGTTTGCGCCTTGATCTCCTCGACGGAGAGCAGCGGCCGGCCCGCCGCGTCCTGCAGCGACGCCATGACGTCGAGGAAGTCGGCGGGCTCGCGCCGGTGGCCGGGCTTCCGCCACTCGCGGACCCTCTGCTCGACGACGGGGTCGTGCAGGCGGTTGAGCGTGCGCATGACGCCCTTGACGATCCGCTCGTGGCCGTCGAGGTCCAGCCCCACGAGCGCCGGAAGTAGTCCGACACGCAGAAGGCGTCGAGGTAGTTGAGCGTGGCGAAGAGCGCGTCCACGTGGGCCTTCCTCCTCGCGCCCGGCGCAAACCCCCGGCGCCTCGCCGCCGTCGTCCCCGGCGGAGAAGTGGCGGCGCCCCAGGGTGAGCCTGCGGATGACGTTGCCGCAGAAGTGCCTCGCCACGTGGCGCACGTCCACGGTGGCGCTGTTGCCGCCGACGCAGAGCGCGTGGACGTGGCGGAGGAGGTGGCCGGCCTCGCCCTCGCGCACGGCGCGCAGCCGGAGCTCGGTGGCGGGGCAGAGCACCTCGCTGGCCAGCACGCGGCGCATCTTCCTCCACTGGTCGCCCCAGGGGGAGATGCTCACGCTGCGGTACCCCACGCTGAAGGACTCCGCCGCGAACGTCGTGGGCCGGTCCGCGAACACGGCGTCGTTCTTGCGCAGCACCTCGCGGGCCATCTCCGGCTCGCCACGGCCACCACGTGGACCGGGCCCAGGCGCACGCACACGATCTCGCCGCCCGACGACGCAGCAGGCCGTGCAGCCACTGGAACACGGGCTTGTTCGCGAGCATCTGGTGGAGGTTGCCGATCACGGGCAAGCCGCGGGGATCTCGGCGGCAGCTTCGGTCCGAGCTCTTCTTGTTGCCTCTCAGAGCCAACAGGAACACAAGGACCGCAGCAGCAGCCAAGGTTGCGGGCAACCGTTGCTGGAGCCGGGGAGCTTGACGGTGGCACGCCAAACGCCGAGGAGTTCATCGTCTCTTGCAGCATTTGCAAGGACTTGTTTTCCCTTCTAGGACGTTGTGATGTGAATGTCGAATGGGTGATTATGAGATGTGATGTTGGATTGGGAGGCCAATCCTGGGGCACATTTATACCGGAGCCATGCACCATGGCAGAGAGGGACCGGCGTCGTTCAAATCGTACGGCATAGCAGTAGTACTATCAAAAGCGCAGTAATGTACGGGCGCCGCTATTGACATTGACCGGTGGCTCATCTCGCTCGCTCCATCGAGAGACATCTACTGCAAGCAACCATGTACTAGTACTGACTAGTCACTAGTATTGCTTATTGTACGTACACCACCAGCACCATTATGCATTGCCCGCACTAATTCCACGAAATTTCTGTACCTCGGGCCGGCTCCGCAAGTAAAAGTCGCAAGTCTCGCGTCCATTCCTAAGACTTGACTGACGATCGATTATGTATACACAAGAGATTTGGTCTGCCGTCAGGCGGATCGGAGTTGTTAACGGTGGGCTAAAACACAATCCTTCGGATTAGCAGTGCGTTTATGTGTGAGCACGTGGGCGCATATACTGAGTAATCTGAAGCAGCTTGGTCTCAATAAAAGAAAAAGAATTGAAGCCGGCGGAGATGGCAGGGCGACGGCAAAATCAGAGCTGTGACGCGGAGGATGGACAATGGCGCCAGTCGATGCAGCGGTTTTCAACGATCAGGCACGTGCCACGTACGACCCGTGTCGTGTCCGGAATGAGAACGAGCAGACATTCGTTATATTCGCCTGTGGAACTGGAATCATCACGGACCGACGACCGCTTGAGGACGACAAGTCTCCACGTCGACAACCACTAAACACCCTGCCCGCAACAGCTGTTCCTACGACTACTTCCTATAGAAAACGAGATGCATGCATATAATGCTGCTTCCTTAATTAAGCTACTACGTGATATGCGTATCCTCCGATCCGCTGCATCCTTAGGATTTTGCATGGTTACTCTCCCGGCATGAGAACCAAAAAAACTTAATAAACTTACAACATCATTGACTCAGCATGAATTGTACTGGCTCGATCGCCAGGTTGGTTGGGTGAAATGATATGTATTGTAGAGCCTATCGGTTGTTAGAGATACAAGTATAGTTTGTTTAAGTTGTTGTGATTTAGTTGAGATTCTGTAACTATCTCTATCGCTATCTCTAACTCTGTAACTCAAGTTTGTATCTTTGTAATGCATATATAAAGGTAAATTCCTTATTTGCCATTGAAAATTATATTGTTTCCTTATTTGCCATCAAAATCTTCCAATTCCTTATTTGCCATCGATTAAAGTTTATATCCCTTTATTTGCCACTCTAGTCATTTTAGTTGATAGAAATATTTGCATCCATCACTAGAATGTTATGCTACAATAGTAAATTGGTTTTTCTTAGTATATACTTTATTCTAAAAAGTTTTAAATTTTTTTTGGATGATTAGTGTTAAATGTTGTTTTTCCTCAAAATTATCTTTTAATTTTTATCCAATATTTTTGATTTTTTTACATATAAGTATACACTCGAGACAGATCTATTTTGTTAATATAGTTAGAATATTATAGTAAATAGAAGCAAAGTTTTCTGGTCATAAAAAATTATTAGAGTGCAAATATGGGAATTGAAAATTTTCAATGGCAAATATAGGGAAAGGTATAATTATCAATGGCAAATAAGGAATTTACCCTTCCTACGACTACTTCTATAGAGCGCACATCGAATGTGCACGTATTGCTTATTTCTCATATGGTAATTAGAGCCATCCTCCACAAACACATCTAGTTTTTTCTTTTTCGTTGCCATGTCTTCCCATCTCTGCTACTCCTACTCCCGTTACCTCCACCTAATCTCCTTGCCCAACCTCCGTCTCCGAGAAACCTCTCGCGACAATTTTCAGCCGTGTAGGCGCAAGTTTTGCTCTGGCTGTCTGTGGCGCCCAGCTCGTCGGTTCCTTGATGGCAAAGAGATGCGCACCTCCTCTCACCATTGAGCACGAGACGGCTGACAAGACCAAGCACCCGATGGTGAATCCGTAGTATACTCTCCGCTCGCCAAGGATCACAGATCTTCCTCGACTTACCCCAACTCGACCATGTCGCGTGAGGCTTTGCAGTGGCGCGCCTACCACTTCGGCCGAGGCAATGGGCTGTATGTTCAGTCCATGTTTGCTTCACAATCTCGCTTCTCGCATTGTGCACCTCCGCTCGAAGGGTTCGCTGATGACACATGGCGACCGCTAGGAAGAAGGTGGAAGATGAGGATGTTGTTGCCTACATCCTTGCCGGGGCTTGACGCGGAGTCCAATCCATGCGTCTGAGTCGATCTCGCGCTCAAGACACGGCGACGCCGAGTGACCTCTACTCCAAGCTCTCGCACCGAGGCACGCCGATGCTCACAAGGAATCCTGCATCTGCCTCCTCCATGGCAGCCAATGCCGCGTCTCGTGGCGTGGAGGCTTCACTGCGGTGGTGGTCGCTCATGGTGGTGGCTGCAGTGGCCGTGGATGGTGGCCGCAATGGTGATGGTGCCGGCCGTGGCAAGGAGGGCGCGGCAACAACAACAGCCTCCAGGCCCATCCGTCGGCTTATGCAAGAAACTAGTGTCACACCGTTGTCAAGTGCTATAAGCGCTTTCACGCCGCCTTCACCGGCGAAGAGATGGCTGCCAATGCCGTTGCCTCCTACAACATTGATCCTCTCTCGGGTACGGCGATTCGGGCGCATCGACCACATTACCGCTCGACCTCGACAAGTTGACCACCCGGGAGCGCTATCATGGCCAGGAAAAGGTGCATACCGGCAAGTGGTTTAGGTATGGGTATTAGTCATATAGATCACTCCACCCGTTCAATCTTCATCTCGGCCATTACATCTCGTAAATATTTTGCATGTTCCATCTGCTAATAAAAAGTCTCCTTTCAATTCATCGATTCACGTCCGACAACAACGTTTCTATTGAGCTTCATCCTTCTCATTTTCTTGCTAAGGGATCGGGATACGAAGATGCCGCTTTCGCACGGCAGTGTAAGGGAGGTCTTTATCCCTTTCGGCTCATGGGTGCCTCCTCCATCCAAGCAAGCACTTGAAGCTTACGCAACCCTCATCGGTGCGTGTGGTATGGGCGCTGGGTCATCCATCGCAGAAGTCGTCAAGCGAGTCGTTAGCCAAAATAAGTTGCCTTGTTCTTCCGAGGCCCCCGTTGAGTCGGTGTGTGACGCTTGCCGCCGAAGCAAAGTCCCATCAATTGCCTTTTTCACGTTCTTCTAGAGTGTCTAATTTTCCTTAGAACTTGTTCATCTGTATGTATAGTCCCCGCTCCAACCTCGGTTGGTTGTTACTGTTATTATGTGAGCTTCATTGATGACTATAGCAAGTTGTGTGGATTTACCCTTCAAACATAAATCTCAAGTTTTTCAACGCTTTCACGACTTTCAACAATCTTGTTGAGCGTCAGTTTCTCTGCGAAATTCTCACCGTTCAAAACCGACTTGGGGGGGTGAATACTGTGAAACTTAGTCCTTTCTTTCGCAGAGGGTCTGCATCACTCCATCATGTCTCCCCGCCCCCATACACAACAGGAAAATGGGATAGCTGGAACGTAAGCATCATCACATAGTTGAGGT
>JAUNZO010003267.1:0-64430 GCA_031894775.1 Chloris gayana
GCCTTTCTGCGCTCTCCCTTTCCCCTCTGACCGTCATCAGCTGTCGGATACACCGCATTTTGATTGAGCTTAATTGCGAACAGGATGCTACTGCTTGTAAGTCTTTTCATGCACATCAGGACGTCAAGCTAAAACTGACAAAACAATAGCCAGTCAGATCACTTGAGTGCAGCCGAGCATGGCACAACATAACAGATCAACTAGTACTTGATCTCAAGGCGACAAAATTTGGGACCCGAGCACTAGTATATAGTATGACGACGTCAAGTTAGATCAGAAATACTACATCATAATGATGTGACACTAGCTGATGCCCCAATGGAAAACACTGCTGCTAGCTGGTAGAGTTGCAGGATGCGGGTGCCTCTCAAGCACATCCACGACCATGATGGATGATGAAGACTCTTATTAATTATAATTACCTTTGTTATATATGCAGGCTGAAACCGTGCACATGCATGCGCGGACAATCAGTTGGCGCGCAGTTGCCTGTCGCATCCATCCGGCTGTATGTTTATGTCATGCATGTGGATAGTTTTTTTATAAATAAAATCAAAATCCAATGAAGGCACGTAGCACGGCAAGATAGAGAGAGGCCGAGCCAGTATACCTAGTAGGGCGGGAGCCAACCAAGCTGGAGTAGTAAATGTGGTCGCTGGCTCAACAGTAGTGTGAGCTGCATCTCCGATTTCGCAACAGTAGTGCTTTATTTGAACGCCCCAGTACTCAAGAGATCCTGCGATGCATTGTCCGCACGCACGGTTAGGATTTGTTATTGGCGGTCCAAGCTAGCTTCTGTAGCTGATTCATGCCTGTTCTTTTTGCACTAACTCGGAATACTATTGGAGCATCTGGAGATGCATGATTGATGGGCTCTCTCCATATATAGTATCTTGCTGCTAAGAAATAGTATAATGATTTTTTTTTGAAACAATAGTATAATGATTTGGTGCTAGGAGAAACGAGAAATAATGTATCGTTTTAATTGTTTGGGCCTTTTTTCCTCGAAATAATTTATGTATGTGAGTTTTAGTTGGCGGCGCCAGCTTTAACCGCGCTGCCTAAGCTAGGATGGTTAGTTAGCAGAAGGCCAAATGGGCAGGACAGTTAGCTGAAGACGAAGGGTGGAGTTGCTAGTATAAATAGAGGTGTTGCCGGAGCTAGCTGGACAGCTATAGAGAGAGGCTGCTGCAACCATGAGAAGAAGGAGCATGATGTTGCTGCTGGTGGTGGTGGTGGTGGTGGTGGCGGCAAGGAGTTGTGATGGGTACCGTTACAACGCTTCGCAGGGTCCCCTGGTGACGGCGGTGATCGTGTTCGGCGACTCCATCGTCGACCCCGGCAACAACAACGGCCTCACCACGCTCATCAAAGCCAACCATCCGCCCTACGGGAAGGATTTCTTCAACCACGAGGCCACAGGAAGATACTCAAACGGCCTCATACCCACCGACTTCATCGGTACTCCTTCTTCCCTCGTATTTCTTCCCTGTGCAGCGAGGACATGCTTTACATATTTTGCTAAAGACTAAGTGTTCTTTATTACCTCAGAGGCTCAGAAGACAATTTCAGCTAGCTGCTAGTACTGCATAGTAGTATATAGTAGCTGCATATGTGTATATATGGAGTAAACTTTGGCACTGACAAAAATAGGCATTTTCGTTAGAACAGAGAGCAGTATTCTAACTTGATTTCGAAAAAAAGAATTGAGCGTGCAGCATGGTGGATCAATCAAGGTGCCATGCTATGCTTTTACTGAAGCTAGCTGTGCGGAGTGGCTAAAACTTCAGTGCTGCATTATTCATGCACTTGAGTTATTATGATACGGACAGGGAACAACTAAAGTGAAGGAAGCACACAGCGCTGTAAAAAACAAATAAAGGAATTTTATCCATGGTTAACGTGGTCAGTGAAGAAAGGAAGGCATGCATCCCGCATGCATTGCCAAAGTAGCAAACCTGATCCCGTAATCTGGTGGTCGTTGAGGGTTACGTTTCTCCTTTTGGCGGGGCAGCTAGTATATAGCGTGTAGTTGTTTGTAGATTATTCACGTAGCTGTAGCAGTACTGACCAAGCACATGCATGTGTTGCCATTGCCAGTCAGCTAGCTGTTGAGCTACTATATGTTTCCTTGGTCCTGTTCAACTCAGCATTATATTACTAGTGAATGAATAGATCTTCAGCAGAGAGTCAAGCAAGGAGTCCCGGCATAGTATAAATGTATAATAAACCTATAATAAAAATTTGAAGGGACCATGGTATTCTCCGGAACCGGAAAGATATGGATGCGAGCGCTGGGAAACCATCTGTTTCATTAATAGGCCGGCAGCCGTGGCATTGCACAATATTGTTGCATAAAGGAGCGGGAAGCCAACAACCAGTCCGTAGACTAGACAGATGGGAAGCAGAGCTCTTCCCCTTTAATTGTATTTCCTTGCTCTCTCTCTCTCTCTACCATAGTACCATACCACCTGCTGGACGATGCTGGTCCATCCGTTGGTGCTTGCAATGTATTTATTTTAGTATTTTTATAAAAATTTTGAATAAGACAAGCGGTCAAACATGAAATCTGAAAAGTCAAAAAACGACACTTTCAATGGCATAGAGGTAGTAGTATTTATTAAGTAGCATCCAGAGTGCTTTGAAATTCTTTCGTCATTACCAAGAAAGAAAGAAAGAATGAATTAGCTAGCAGAGCAAGAAGAAAAAGATTATCAAGAAGGAAAATTTGTATTCAGCTCAGGGTCTTGGTGTGAAGCAGCTCCTTCCTGCTTACCTTGGCGTGGAGCACAGCCCGGAGGAGCTTCTGACCGGCGTGAGCTTCGCTTCGGGCGCGACGGGATTCGACCCGCTGACCCCGGTGGTGGTGAGCGTGATCTCCATGGAGCAGCAGCTGGCCTACTTCGACGAGTACCGGGGCAAGCTGGTGGGCATCGCCGGCGAGGAGGAGACGGCGAGGGTCATCGACGGCGCGCTGTTCGTGGTGTGCGCGGGCACGGACGACGTGGCCAACACCTACTTCACGACGCCCTTCCGCAGCGTGGAGTACGACATCCCCGGCTACGTGGATCTGCTGGTGTCAGGCGCCGAGGATTTCCTGAGGAAGGTGAGCTCCAGGGGCGCCAGGAAGATCGGCTTCGTGGGCATGCCGCCGGTGGGCTGCGTGCCGTCGCAGCGGACCCTGGGCGGCGGCCTCGCCCGGCAGTGCGAGGACAGGCGCAACTACGCCGCGCAGCTCTACAACGCCAGGATCCAGGACATGATCGACAGGCTCAACAACCAGCAGGGCTTCACCACGCTCGTCGTCTACCTCGACATCTACCGCATCCTCGACGACCTCATGGAGAGGGGCGACCGCTACGGCTTCACCGAGACCACCAGGGGCTGCTGCGGCACCGGCACCATCGAGGTCACCGGCCTCTGCGACGCCCGCTTCGTCTCCGTCTGCGACGACGTCTCCCAGCACGTCTTCTTCGACAGCTACCACCCCACCGAGAGAGCCTACAGCATCATCGTCAACGACATCTTCGACAACTACATCCATGTCCTCATATGATCTCCATGCATTCTCTATATTTATATATATATATTACTTCCTGGTTGATATCATCATCATCATCATCATCATATGAATATGAATATTTTTTGCGAACACGCAGGAGAGCTGCGTGTCTTTGTATTAAGAAGAAAGAACGGACTGATACAAAGGTCTGGAGACCATGGTTACAAGTTTGTTCGCGCCCTCTGTAATTTGTCTACCCCCTCATCTAACATAATCACGAAAGTAATTGGCCGAGCTTCCTTGCTCCCGCCAACTCCCAGAGGCGCGCCTCGTCTCTTATTTCCCAAATAAGCTCCTCTACTCTTGGTTGTTGACTGTCGAACACGATGCGGTTCCGTAGTTTCCGGAGCTGCCATGCCGTTAGGATGATGAGTGTGTTGGTTCCGTTCCTGTCCTCGCTCCGAGTCTTCCGCAGCGTCCGCCACCAAACTTGAAATCGCTCTTCCTGGTTCCGCGGCGCCAGTTCTCCATCCCCGCGCCATTGAAATACCCGGAACCGGACCTCCCGGGAGAAGACACAGCCCACCAAAATGTGGTCAATTGTTTCTGGGCACCGATCACACGAGAGGACAGGCCTGCTGGATGGGGAAGATCCCGTCTCCGTAACCTATCAGCCGTCCGAAGCATCGATTCCAAGCTGCTAGCCGGAGGAAGAGCTTAGCTTTCGGCGGTGCCCACGTACGCCAAATGCGTTTGTAGGGCTCAAACCTTGTGCTGCCCACGAAGAATCTCTCATAGGCTGATTTGAAGGAGAACCGACCGCGAGGGAGAAGGCAGCCACGTGTGTTGATCGCCGAGGTCGGGGTTGAGGTCTATCTCGTGCAATGGAGTCACGAGTTGGAGGAGCTGCCGGATCGCGAGGATCGGTAACCCGCCAATGATGTCCTGTCGCCACGAATCGTCTTGTAGGGCATCTCTAACCGATCGTTGGCGCCATCCCTCCGCCGAACAAACGGCATGAGCGCCGGTGTGATGTCCGGAATCGCCTGGCCATGAATCCACTTATCCGACTAAAATAGTGTAGTGCGGCCATCTCCGATGGTAGTAGTGACAGAGATCATGAACATGAGTCTAACAGGTTCCGGTACCTGGACACGTAGAATTCCCCATGGTCGGTCCGGTTGGGTTTTCTCCAACCACAACCATCTCATTCTCAATGCCCATGACAGGCGTCCGTAGGTCATGAACTCCTAGGCCACCGAGGTCTAGGGGGCGTGTAGCCCGTAGCCAAGCCACGGGCGGTGTCCCCCACGTATATCCCTTCGGCCTCGCCACAAGAACCCCCTCCTCCACTTGTCTACCGCTTTGATGAACCAATTGGGGACCTCCAGCACGATGAGCGGATGTATGGGGATAGCGAGTTAGCACTACCTTCAACAAGATTAGCCTCGCCTGATTTTTGGAGCAGAGCCGCTTTCCAGCCTGGTAGACGATCTGCGATTTTATCAAGGATTGGCTGTAGGTCTTGCTTCCGGAGTCGGCGCACGGAAAGCGGGAGGCCCAAGGTTGTTTTGTATTGTTCCAATGGCATCTTCATCACGGTGTATGGGCACCGCCGATGATTTCCTCGGATTTGTGTGCAGTCCCGAAGCCTCTCCAAACGTGTGTAGGATGGCCTTGAGCAAGGCCAGCTCATCTGTTCGTGGTGTTGCGAAAATGACCACATCATCCGCGTAAATTGAGATTCTTGGATGGCCAATTCTTGAAGTAAGCGGCTGCAACAGGTTGCACTCTTCGCTTTGGTTATCAGCCGACTTAGGGCATCCATTGCAATGACGAAAAGTAACGGGGAGAGAGGATCTCCCGACGGAGGCCTCTTCTATGCCGTATCGGTTGCCCAGGATATCCGTTTAACATTATCCTTGTTGACGAGGAGGATAGAAGGTTGCAAATGAGACGGCGCCACCCGTATCCGAAGCCTATGTGGCCAAGAACTTCAAGTAAGAAAGGCCAAGAGACCGAATCAAAGGCCTTTGTGATGTCCAACTTAATCATTAGGCGTGGCTTGCGAAGCTTGTGGAGGTATTTGGCCATATGCTGCACTTGGAGAAAGTTATCATGAATACGCCGACCTCTTATGAATGCGCTCCGGACCGGTGTTATGATTCCTCCCATTTTAGGGGCCAGCCGGTTCGCAAGAATCTTAGTGATTAGTTTGGCCACACTATGCACTAGGCTGATAGGACGGTAATCCCCAACCCCAATCGGGTCCTCCTTCTTTGGAATTAACACCATATACGCCAAGTTGATCGGGTGTAATTTTCTTGAATCGCCCTCATGTACCCGGCCAACAACGGCCATGATGTCTTGTTTGATGATATTCCAAGCATGTTTTGTAGAACCGATCGGTAAACCCGTCGAGCCCCGGCGCTTTGTCGGGGGGGGGTAGCTCCCTAATGACCTCCCATACCTCTTGCTCGGATATGGGGTAGTCCAGGTCCGAGAGATCCGGTTGTTATTGGTGATGAAAGGCCGGGATGTTGAGCCTCCACTCTCGGGTCCGTGCCGTTCCGAGGAGCGCAGAGTAAAAGTTCCGGCATGCCTTCCTCCATGTCTTCATGTGTGGTCAAAATCTGATCGCCCACCCGTAGCTTAGCGACATAATTCTTCCGCTTCTCGTAGCGCGCTTGGGCATGAAAGAAGGCCGTGTTGGCGTCCCCTCCGAAAGCCACACAATCCGCGATCTAGCTCGCACAATGGTCCTGTAGAGAGAAGCTAAGGCTAGAGCGTGCTTCTTGAGTTCTCTCCTGAACCATTCCTCTTCCAGGTTCAGCTGTCTGCTGTCCCGGGCAATGTCAAGACAGTGTAACAATTCCTTTGCTTGATCCAATTGTGACCTGATGTTGCCCGGGACGTGGCTCGGAGTTTTGCATCTAAACGTTCGATAGGATTCTCGGTATGTCCAGTGGAACTCCGGGCTCGTTGTACAAGTATCCAGGAAGCCTTCCATGTTTGGCCGGAAGGTCTCGAAGTGGAAACGTTTCTTTCTGCGGTATTGCAGCGTAAAGAGAGGATCAGCGGACAGTGATCGGATACTCCAGCAGCAGAGCTTTGTAGCAGATGGGTGGGGAAGATGGTCTCCCAGGAATCGGTGAAGAACCCTCTCGTCCAGCCGCACCGCAGTTGGCGACTCCCTTTCATTAGACCAAGTGAAGCGACGTCCAAGCAGCTCGCTTTCCCTTAGCTCTAGATCATTTATCAATCGTCAAAATCTGCCCATCATGGCTCGGTCGATGTTGGGGTTATTTTTATCAGCTGCACGATAAATCAAATTAAAGTCCCCGACAATTGCCCACGGACTGGGCAGGCCACTCGTAAGGCACGTAGTTCTTGGATGAACCGAATCTTGTGCTCATCTTGTTGCGGCCCATAAACTCCGGTCAACCACCATTGTTGTCCGTCCGGGTTTTGGAGTAGAACGGAAACAGAATAAGAGTCAATTCTTGTCGAGATGGCCCGGCGAGCGAGCCCTGCCAGGCTAGAAGGATGCCCCCCTAGTGCCCACCGCCGGCAGCAGGATGTGATGATTCGGATCCGCGCCAAGTGTTGACAATAGGATTTGGGCAGTCATGTTTTGAATTTTGGTCTCTTGCAAACACACAATTTGTGGCCTCGATGCAGCGATCAACTCCCGAACCGCGTCGCGCCGGGCCTTTTGGTTGAGCCCTCTTACATTCCATACAAGCATGGTAGCAGGATCCATAGACACGATTCGAACAACCAAGCAACACTCAACACGGCACCTACTAGCTTAGCGAGTAGGTCCGCGGAGCGAGCCTCAAGACATGAGGGCACGATCCATCCGAAAAGAGAGGCCAATGCGGATAGTTGGGGGCGAGAGAGCGGGTGCGTGAAAAGCCGGGCATAGGCATCCCGGGCTTGTTGTGAAATCTCCCGATCGTAGGTAGGATCCCAAGTTTCCTCATTAGCACCGTCTCGCGCGCGATTGATCGCCGAACCCGCAATGCCGAGTAAGCAATGCGTTGGCTACGGCGAATGGAAGCCCGCGTTCCGGTTTGGGCTCGTGCATGCAGTGGTCTCGCTGCGAGGGTCGCCGACGGCGAGCGGTGCTCGAAGGGATGGGCTCGGCGACCTCTTGTAAGAACTGTGTGGCCTCTACGGACAGGCCGCTCCGTCCTCGGTTCGAGCCGTTTGTGGATCCGCTACCGGCAGAATCCGGTCATCGAAAGAGAATGCTGCTCGGATACCGAGTCATGAACGGGGCCATGCGGGGTTTCGGAGGCGTCCGTAGGTTGCTCGTCGCTCCGATCCGGTTGTGGGTAGCCGGTAGCCTGGATGTGGGCCGATCGGCGTTAAGCGGCCCATCCGTGTCGAAGTTGCAAGACGATTCTAGCAGCATCGGATCCTCCCGCACCCCTGTTCCCTGCCGTGTGACCGCCCGGGGAGAGCGAAGAAATTGAAGATCTTCCGGGGACCGTTGGGGCGTCGGGTTCGAAGCCACGATGCTGCTTTCCAGCCTTTTCATTACTCGTCTCGCTGAGGGGTGGTTGGGGTTTGACCCCCGTCCGCTGGTTGCAATTCCTCCCGTGGGCCCCGGTTGCATGTCCAGCCCTCGTCGCCGTCTTCCCGCTCCGGCGTGGGAACCATAGTCTTCCGGCATGCCCGCCGGCTTGTTGACGCCGGTTTTTGACCAAGGGACCCATTGTCGGCGACTATAGGTCAAAAGAGGGCCGGTGGGCGTAAGGCCGACGGCCGCTTGGGCGAGTAAAGGCGCGTCCCTCCCGGGAATCGTGCGCGGACGCCAACAGAAGAACATAACATTGATGGGCCTGGCCCACGTCGTAAAATTAGAAATAATAGTTTATTTTTGGAAAAAGATCCTAGTCGAGTTAGGAAATCGGCCCGAAGAGGGTCCGAGTAGGATTCTTTGTGCCGAGTATAAATACATACTCGGATGTAACATGTAAACTCGATTCACATCCAATACAACTTTCGGCGCATCGCCAAACCCTAATTTTCTGTCAAGTCTTTACTGTTTTCGCGCGGGATCTTCGGGGCTCCGGTCGACAACAAGTTGGCTTGACAAGGTAATTATGTTGTCTAGTTCTCGGCGCATTGTTCGTAATTAGATGGCTTAATTGCTAGTTATCCGGCGACTAGATCTGTTCCCGATCGGCGTAGTGAGTATCGGCCGGGATGAGTCATGTTGACCTGGTCCGGGCTCGTGGTGGAGGTAGTTTGACTTGTCCTGCCTCACCGTTCCAGCCTTTGCTCACTCGTTGACGTCAAAAGTCGCCGACACACCGTCGTCCGGAGAGTCCACCGAAATTCCAGCCGACGCAGAATCCCGTGCTCCCAACGGACCGGCTCAACTCGCCGATGTTCGTGTGCGCCGGTGCGTGCGGATGGTTTTCCCGCAAACCAACAAAGACAATAAAAGAGTGTAAAATTCCAGGTCATCGGCCCGTATAGACCGATGTGCAGCCATGGCCGATCACGGCGTAAGATAGACAAAATCGGCCATGAACAGAGAACAGCACGGCCCATCCATTTATGTATTAAATGTTAGGCAAACGAACCGTGGTACAAACGATACGAAATCGGCCGATGCTATAACATGCGATCGGTGACTAGCAGCCGATTTCGTCGGTAAACGATCAAATCATTAAGACTTTGCAGGGATGTGTTATCGAGTACAATGTAAACAGAGCAATTATTAATAGGATGTAATTAGTTTGGTAGCAAGAGGATAGTTTAATCATCAATCAGATCCGTGAATCGGCCGATCGGGTATGCGGCCGATTCTCGCCATTGATTATATCGTTGAATTATTTAGATCTATCCAAAGGTATAATGATGATCAATAAGATCATACTTAGTAACTCGGGTTCAAAAGCAGCTTTAACAGGTTTGGCATTAATTAAACATAAAACAGCTTAATGAACGTGATAAGCAATCGGCTAAACACTCCGAAAGAACAAGAAGACAAATACAACCACACAGTATCCCAAATCGACCGCCGCTCCAACAGACAAGTCAACCGATGGCACGCGGCTGGACCAGTCTAACGGCCGCGCACGCCCGGCCGATTCAGACAAGCACAATCATAAACGTCTTAACTATGAAAGTAAGTCTACACCCTAGCCAATCGGCTGCATGCGCCTAGGACAAGTCAACTATCGCAAAGGCAAACACAGGACACGTCAACCGAATCCGCACAGCCGAATCGGCCAAGATGTAGAAGAATTCTCATAGCGGCTACCGTGACTCGAACGACCAGATCCGAGCCAATCGGCGCCGTGAGTAAAGGCTGGAACGGGGAGGCAGGACAAGTCAAACTACCTCCACCACGAGCCCGACCAGGTCAACTTGACTCATCCCGGCCGATACTCACTACGCCGATCGAAAACAGATCCGGTCGCCGGATAACTAGCAATTAAGCCATCTAATTACGAACAATGCGCCGAGAACTAGACAACATAATTACCTTGTCAAGCCAACGTGTCGTCGACCGGAGCCCCGAAGATCCCCGCGCGAAAACAAGTAAAGACTTGACAAGAAATTAGGGTTTGGCGATGCGCCGAAAGTTGTATTGGATGTGAATCGAGTTTACATGTTACATCCGAGTATGTATTTATACTCGGCAAAAAGAATCCTATTCGGACCCTCCTCGAGCCGATTTCCTAACCGACTAGAATCCTTTTTCCAAAACTAACTATTATTTCTAATTTTACAACGTGGGCCAGGCCCATCAATGTTGTGCTCTTCTCGTTGGCGTCCGCGCACGATTCCCGGGAGAGACGCGCCTTTACTCGCCCAAGCGGCCGTCGGCCTCTCGCCCACCGGCCCTTTTGACCTATAGTCGCCGACAATGGGTCCCTTGGTCAAAAACCGGCGTCAACACATGTCCCCCCGGCCTGGGGTATGCAACGCATGCGTCGGACTGATTTATCCTCTTTTATTGCGCCGGTTTTATCGCCCGTCACCTCTTCATAAAAGCCGTGGTTACCCCCGGTCATTTCCCATCCGTTTCCTCTCCTTTGGCTTTCATCTTCCCCTCGCTCTAGCGACCTTTGCCCTTTTCGAGCCTTTTCAACTTCCCACCGCGCCGCCGTCGTTTTCTCTTCCGGTGACCATGAATCCCACCGTTGCCGCTGCCGTGCCGCCGCCGCCGACCGAGTCGTCGCCACCACCAACGCCGTTCCGGAGGTAATGTACATTCTGGCATCCCTCTTCTCTACTTTTGCAATTTTCTTTGTGTTCTTGTTCTTGTTCATTTTCACAATCTATCTTCTTTCCGTCTTGTTTCTCATTTTAGCCCTATTCCTTGTTTTTAGGAGATCCGGAACCAAATCGTCATCCCTTCTAACATCCCGACCCATTTCTTCTTGGGCCCCATGGGCGATCCGGACCCCACGGATCTTATCTCGTGCCGAAACGAACCGGGTCCCGTTTCGGCAACAATCTCCATTATCGGCCGAGTGGTCCAAAGAGCTTTAGGTCATGGCCGACTCCCGTTGCAGTGGTGGCGGGATTGGTATAACCGGTATCGGCCGCCCATCGCAAGTTTGGGCCGACATCGGCATCGCCCATGCCATCAAACTCTCTCTAGCCGATCACCACAAGAACGAACCATTGCTAGCGGCCGCTTCTTATCTCTCGGTCGATGCCCCGAATCGCTTCATGTTCGGCACGGCCCGGCTACCATGACCCTCCCGGACACGGTCATGTTGGCCGATTTGAATATCACGGCGGAGGCCACCCCGCACGCCATCCGCATCAAGTCCACCCACCGTATCAATCCCAAGGACACCAGGGGTTGGAAGGTCTATATCCGGACCTACAACAAGGGGCACGGCCTCGGCCGATCGCCGCGAGCACGTTGCCTTTCTCAACATGTGGCTTGACCACTTCTTCTTTTGTGGGGTCGGCGTGAGCCCCACAAACAACTTCCCGCCGATAGCCGATAGATCGGCCGACGGCTATGCCCTTCCTATGGGCAAATATCTTTTAGGGTCGGCGTACTTCCTTCTTCACCAGGTTTCGGTGGAGTTGCGTTTTGGCCGATCAGCCAAGAACCCGGGTGGCCCTTGGTGGTTTATCCGGATGTGGTTGTCCCTTCACACCACCAAGGCCATCGATCCGGACCTCGTTGTCCTCACCTTCCCCGGCAATCACGCAGAACCGGCCACACCCCGATCCAGCCGGTGTATTTCCTTCTGGGGAAGCGCTATCCATGGCTCCAGGGGCGGCCATATCGGATGACACCCCGGCTTATCGGTTCGCTGCCCTTTACAAGGGCCTCAACAATGAAAGTACGGATTGGTATCCGTACATTGATTTTTTCGAGAAGGGATACGATACTCCTTTTCCGATCGACCCCACCTTCCCAACGGCCGACGGGGAGGCAGCCAAGATCTTCACCACCCGCCTCCGCCCTCGTCCGCCGCCGACGGGACTCGCCGCCGGGAGCAAGGCTCTCTCGCTCCTACGAGTTCTACCACCCGTCGGTGGCGGCCCGTCAATTCGGCTTCGCCGCTTGCTCCCCAGCCTCTTCTATGTGGGGCAAATAAAGGCGCGGGCTACCGTCGACAACGCCGTTCAATGGAATTGGCTCGTCGGCCTCACCGCCGATGTCGTCACCGGCGACTTAGCCGGATTTTCCCCGGCGCCCCGGAGCACCCGCCTTTTCGACCGCCGGTGGGGCGAGTGGAACCGGCACCTCCGCAGCCGGAACACCGCTTCATTCTTCTCCGGCTTAGTCCCGAGCGAAGCCTTCGCCGAGGTATGTGTAGCCGATCTATTTCCATAAGGCCGATTTTGTAGATGAAACCGGCCACTCTAAATGCTCACCCTTGTATATTCTTCTTTCGCCGGACACGGAGGAGCCGCCGACCCGTAGTATCGCTGGCCGGCCGATCGCGTACCCGATGCCGAGCCCAATTGTTCCAAACATCGGCTTCACCGATCGTACTCCCGCCCAAGCTTTTGCGGCAATGATTCGAGGGCACCAGCTGCCCGCAAGGTCAAGACCAAAACAGCCGCCATCGTAAAGAGGAAGGCCAATGTGCCAACCGCAGGGCCGATTCAAGCCCCAAAGCGACACCGCGCGCCGGTGAAGCAGCCCGTGCGCCCGTCCGACCCGGATTATTTCAGTGAACCTTCTCCGCCGCGTCAGGTTATTATCGCATGATTGCCGATCCCTTTTTTCACTTTTCATGCTGTCTAACTATGAGTTCTTAGCAGGAATCGGCGGTTCTTCCTCCTCGGGCCCGCACTCCAACACCTGATAGGCCGATTCGCCCGTCGACTCCTCCACGGGCCAGGACGCCGACACCCGAAAGGCCGATTCAAACGGCTCCGGATCCCGAAGTCACACCAAGCCAGGCCGATCCAAATCCCACGGAGAACCCAACTCGCTTGGATCGGCCTCGCGTCTTCCGAAATCGCCGCCGATTTTGAACAAGGCACCATTGCTCGTCGAAGAACCGCCGGCCAGGAACCGCCCGCAG
The DNA here is from genome assembly GCA_031894775.1 of Chloris gayana. NCBI lineage: Eukaryota > Viridiplantae > Streptophyta > Magnoliopsida > Poales > Poaceae > Chloris > Chloris gayana. The sequence goes on from JAUNZO010003267.1 coordinate 13,036, forward strand.
CCTTCTCCTGTAAATACCGCTGCCGATGAGCCTGCCGATGAGCCCGCCGAAACCGAACAAGCTGGACATATGCCCGATGCTGCCTCCGAGGATACCGCCGGAGAAGGAGGATCGGCCGGCCGAGAGCCGATCGAAACACATGAACCCGTGGGTTCCATGGCGCAGCCCGATAGACGTCCGGCCGCTTCGCATCGACGCTTCACAGTGTTTGTTTTTACTATCTTCCTTTTGATTCGCCGCTGTTCATTAACTTCACTTTATTTCTCTTGGTATTTCGTGCGCTCAGCCTTCCTCGTCCCGCGCCGATTTTGGTATCGCCTTCTGGTTTTACCACCATGGCCGAAATCGCGCGCAGGCTTGAGGCTTCTTCGGTTGATCGCTTGGTGGCCGACGCCCACCCCATAAGGGCCCGGTACTTGGAGGTCCGGACCGAGCTCCCGGAGGATGTGCGCGATGCTCGCACCGCGTGGCATACATGGAGTACCGGCAAATGGACTTCACTCGTGCCCGGCCGGCGTTTGGCTCGCCATGCGGAGCAGCAGCAAGCTGCGTTACTCGCCGATAACTCCATCAAGCGCTCCGAGGAGGAGGTCCGTAAGACCCAGGAGATGCAAGAGCAACTCTCAAATCGGCAGGATGAACCGCAAGCAATCAACCAGGAGATTGCCGATTTGAGAGCATCTCTCGGCTCTCAAGGAGGAGGCGGCGGCGGCCTTGGAAGCTACTATTGCACGCTTGTCGGCCGATGTGGCGGCTCAGCAGAAGACGACGGACGAAGCCATTCAAACGGCCGAGAAGATGGTCGCCGCGGCGCAAGCCGATGTCGGCCCCATCGAGGATGACCTATTGGTCATGGCCAAACTCGACTCCACGCCGGCCCGCGCACTATCTCGCTGTCCAAGACTTCTTGTCTCGCGCCGAGGCCGTTGACTATGCTTAGGTGTAATAGGACTTTGAACAAAGTTTTGGTTGTAAACAACATTTTTTTTTTTTGCACTAAGGGCGATATACAATCATATCGGCCATCCGAAGGCGATGTTCAAACATCGGCTAATTTATCGGTGACTTCCTCTGTCTTACTTTCATATATTTTTTGGGCTAAGGGCGATACTCTCAGTATCGGCCGTCTCAAGGCGATGTGCATCGACATCGGCCGTAGTCTCTTTTAGGCCGAACACTATGAGTTAATCCAAATACTAGGATAATACTCGCTTCAAATACTTTCCATTAAGTGCTCGGCCGAATTCTTCCCCTTCTAACTCTTTCAAAATATATGCATTACCCGGTGCCGATCGGCTAATCAAATAAGGTCCTTCCCAATTAGGCGACCATTTACCAAACCGATTGTCCTTCACACCGATCGGCATCCTAAGCTTCCGGACCAAATCGCCCTCTTTAAACTGTTTCTGCACAACCTTCTTATCATAATGGCGGGCGACCCTTGCTTTATTCTGCTCTATTTTCTCCAATGCATCCAGCCGATTTTGTACTACATCTTCTAATTCATCCATCATCAATCCGTAGTACTGATCGGCCGAAAGCTTTTGTTGCAACTCAATCCTTCCGGAGCCGATAGCTGTCTCCCATGGCAGTACGGCTTCGTGCCCATATACCAGCTGATACGGCGCAACTTGCATAGCTCCATGCCGTGACATACGATAAGCCCACAAAGCGTCCATCAATTTCATGTGCCACTTACGAGGATACTCTTGTATTTTTCCGCTTGATTAACTTGATCGACTCTTATTCGCCGCTTCAGCTTGTCCATTGGCTTGTGCATAATACGGCGATGAATTAATCAACTTAATTCCCATCTCATCAGCAAAAGATTGAAATTCGTCCGACGTGAATACCGATCCTTGATCTGTTGTGATTGTCTCTGGAATTCCAAACCTATAAATAATATGCTCTTTAACAAACGTTATTGTTGACGGTCGTTACGGACCAATTTCGACCAGTCAATTAGTCAAATAAATGAGAAGGACTAGGCATGTCTTGCATGCATTTTACTTAGAAATAACCTAGTTCCACGTGTACCTCTAGATTTTTAGTGTGCGGGTGGAAAATGATGAATTCCAGGCCCGAGGCGACAAATCAACACTTTTACAAAACTTCCACTTCGCCGCGGGAATCAACTCCAAGATAAAAGGCCAACGACCACGAAATCCAACACAAATAAGGCCTCACGCACCTGGATCAAAGACCAACATCCGGTGGGGGAGCCAACCGCAAAGCCCGGCCCGGGAGGGGCCGGTGGCGGTTCGGCCGAACCAACAAGGCGGTTCGGCCGAACCGTCATGGTGGCCCCCACGGCCCACTTTTCTACGGCGGTTTGCCCACCGCCTGCGGAGGTCGGTTCCACGCGCATTAAATGCCACCGACCTACGAAACCGCCTCCGAGGAGCCGACCTTTCAAGCCTATATAAGGAGGGGTACCCCCCTCCTTAACACACACAACAACACAAGGATCATTCTCTCCTCACACTAGAAGTTTAGAGGCTTTCTAGGTAGTGCTAGGCTTAGTAGTGGGCTGCCTCATTGCTCCCAAAGTCTTGTGGAGAATTGGGTATAGCTCTTGTATCCTCTCTTTATGAGACTTGATCATTCATCTATGGAATACTTTCGTTCATATCCTTGTCATGAGCTTTATAGAGTAATCATGATCTTGTTTGATCGTTCATCGTTCGTTCATATAAGTTCGTCGTTCGTTCTTCGTTCTTCATTAATAGAAGATGAACTCATATCGAATGTTCTTCGTTCGTTCATACTTGATCACCGATTACTCCTGATCTTACTTGATTAATTGCCGTTCGTCGCTCATTCTTGAGCGGCAAGCACTCTACATGACTTAGTGCTAGCTTTGATCCTTTCGTCTAGCTTATGCTAGTTAGGCTAGTGTTCTTATGAATAGGCTTCGGGTTCATCGTCCCGCAAGGGTGCTCTAGATTTACCACCATGTCGGTGCCTCGAGGGATCTAGAGTTGTGGTTAGTGACGCCGGCACGGTCTTTGGGGTTATCTACCCACCGTTGAATGTGCTTCGTGTCCCACGGTTTGTAGAGGTAGGTGACAAGAAGTGACAGCCTTGTCATCCAAAGTAATCCTCCACGTTCGGGCATGGCATAGGAGTCTAAAAAGCCGGAGTCGCGAGGCGGACCTCGCGTAAGACGGATCTCCCGATGATGCCTAGGCATTAGACGCTTGCTTGCGCTTGCATGATCTTGGATGTTAGGTAGAAGCTGCGCACTCATATGAATGTTGTATCATTAGGAGTAGTGGTCTGCTAGTCTAGTTTAGCTTTATCTAGGATCGCCTCTATCCCTTTTATAAGAGAATGCATCGCCTTGGTGTGTGTCACACTATCCTCAACTTATTGCTCCTAACCCCTGCATTGGAATGTGAATACTTCATCATTCTTTTGTAACACCATGAACATAAGTACTCTTATCAACCATGTCTTCCTTTGGGAAAATATAAATACGATACCCTTGAATACTCTCGGGTGAAATGCTACAACGGGTTATCCGTCCGCTTGCGGATATTCATGACCCACCTTATAATACATATCTAGTACTTGTACTTGGATGTGGATTATTTGGTTAAATAGTGCAAGTGACTTAAACCCTTGGCTCTCCCGCGGTCACGTGTTTCTTTCCGCGTGACCTTAAGAGATGCCAACAAGCATTTCCGGCGCCGTTGCCGGGGAAGACATTGGTTAATAAGAATACAATGAATGTTCATGATTACACTTGATGATGATTTAATCATTGCCCTTGCGAGGCTAACCTTGATCTGTTTTCTCTCAAAGGTGAAAACGAGGATGGTGCATGCGTGGATTCGACTTGCCGGAAAACTTCGTTGATAATCCCGAGGCTCTTGCGAGAAAGACTCGACCTCGCGTCGTTGTCTCTCCTCAAGAACCCACGACAAGCGAGCCCGCATCTTCCGCACCATCAACCTCAACACTCATGGCTGAAAGGACCCTTCGTGACTACTCTGCGCCCTCCGTCGCCAATGTGCCCATTGGGCCCAACGTCGACGGCTGGTGCTGCAGGACTTGACATCAAGTCCAGCCTCATCACTATGGTGCAAGCCATTCCCTTTTGTGGAAAGGCCTCAGAGGACGCCAACTCTCATCTCCAACGGTTCCTGGAAATATGCAACACATCGGCCACGGCCGGAGCCAACCAAGATGCTATCAAACTCCGCTGTTTCCCCTATCCCTCCTTGGGAAGGCGAAACGGTGGTTTTATGCCAATCGTGCAAGCATTGACACTTGGAACAAATGTTCCACGGCGTTCCTCGCCAAGTTTTTCCCGATGGGCAAAACCAATGCCCTTCGTGGAAGAATTGCAAGTTTCCGACAAGCGACAAACGAATCCATGCCCGAGGCATGGGAAAGGCTTCAAGAATACATTACGGCCTGCCCTCACCATGGGATGGAGGAATGGCTCATTCTTCAACATTTCTACAACGGGTTGACACCAACAACCCGTGGACATATGGATGCCGCTCGCTGGAGGAGCCTTCTTCTCCAAAACTATTGCCCAAGCAAAAGAACTCATAGAGAAGATGGTCTCCAATCAAGGGTGGAGCGATGATCGACTCCAAACACGCGCAAGAGGCGTACACCCTGTCAAGGAGGTGGACATGCTTGTCCGCCAAGGTTGACCTCCTCATAAAACGCTTGGACGAACACAAACGCAAATGGTGGTGTTCATGCATTGGACTCACACATGACGTGTGAGGAGTGCGGGAACAACTGGCCATATGGGGAAGGATTGCCCCCATACCCATGAAGAGGTGTTCTACATGAACAACAACAACGGGTATCGTCCAAACGGAGGACAAGGGTACAACCAAAACCGACCATCATATCAAGGAGGTAACAATTTTTCTGGCTTTAACAATAATCAACCTTCCTTGAAAGATTTGGTTTATGGCCAAGCTAAAATTAACGAATCTATCAACAAAAAGCTTGCTGCCAATGATAAAGTCTTAGAAAACATAAGCTGCACAAATAGAAGGTTTCTCCTCTGCTTTCAAAAATCAGGTGAGCTTTAATAAAATGATTGAAACCCAAGTTGCTCAGCTAGCTGCTCTTATTCCTGGTTCTAATTCAGGGAAGATCCGGGGCAACCCGAGTCTTCTTTGGAAAATGTTAATGCGGTTACCACGAGGGGAGGAAAATCCACTCGGGATCCGCCATATCCTAACCATGCAGCAAAGAAGAACGAGGAACGACCTGGAGGAGGAAAGCCCTTCTATTACCAAAGAAAAAGAAGAAGAACCGAAGCCAAGTGAAGGGAAGAATGGAATTGAATTTCAAGACACAAGCTTTTTGCCATTCCCTCACGAAACGGGAAGCCAAAGGAGGATGAACAATTTGCTCGATTCGTCGAGACCATCCGAAGGATTCATGTCAACGTGCCATTGTTGGACATGGTGCGGGTGCCCACATATGCACGCTACCTTAAAGACATCCTCAACAACAAGAGGCCACTACCCAACGAGGAAATGGTCAAGCTCACGAGAGGAGTGTAGCGCAGCTATACTCAATCGGCTTCGAGAAAAGAAGAAGGACCCTGGCTGCCCCACAATATCATGTTCCATTGGGGCACACCACTTCGACCGAGGCCTTATGTGATCTTGGGGCAAGCGTCGGCGTGATGCCCAAAGAAGTCTTTGATCGTTTGAGCTACACAACCTTGACTCCTACACCAATGAGGTTGCAATTGGCGGACTCTTCGGTCCGCTACCCCGCGGGAATAGCCGAAGACGTGCCGGTAAAAATTCGAGGCAACTTCATACCGGTGGACTTTGTGGTGCTTGAGATGGATATCGACAAGAACACGCCCCTCATTTTGGGACGTCCCTTCCTCGGCACCGCAAACGCCCAAATTGATGTTGGGAATGGAGAAATCCGATTCCACATCAATGGGAAGGAGGAAAAGTTTGAGTTCCAACCAAGAAAAGAACAATGCTCAATGATCAAGATCAAGTATGGGCCAAATCCCTCAAACATCCGTGAAGTTGAAGTGACGCCAAGAAAGACGGATAGTCTCGTCGCCTTTTGGAAGCAACTTGACAAAATTGAGAATCCGTCATGGTACCAACCCAAGAAGCCTGCAACGGCAAGGCCGGGATTATGGGCCAAGAAGCCGGTCCTTCAAGACACAAAGCCACCTACATCAACAAAGACCAAACAAGTGTGGCAAGTGAAGAAGGTGCAGCCATCTTCATCCTCTTCTCCGGGGAAAGGGCCTGCACCACAAGGATGAAAAGAAATGGAGAAGTCCTCGCTCGCCGGACTTAAAATGGCAAAGCCCTGGTCGACGGGATAAATCGGTATTATCTTTCGATTTCTTTTGATTTTTGTTTTCCACCACATGCATCTCCCTGCATATTCTATTTTATCACAAGATAATTTTCATTTCATTTATTTGGATTTTCCGCCAGCATATTTGATTTTTTTTCTCACTCGCCATGCATAGAAAATTTGAAAACCAAAATCCTTTTACGTCCAAATTTTCCTACTTTGTTTGAAACTTTTGGACAACCCTTGTATCCTTATACAAAATCCAAAAACAATTTTTGCATGTTGGAATTTTCTCCAACACTTTTTCTCGAGATTTGATTTTTCGAATAAAGCTGAATTTGAGGCAACTTTCTTTGGATTTCTTGAGCAAAAATTTCGAGGAATATCCGGACGTAGCAACCATGGTCAATGATCATTTGGCCGTTGGGAGCTATGGGCCAAAAGGGGGAGCAAAAGGGACCCACAGCAGGTCGGCCGAACCCACCTCCTTGGTTCGGCCGAACTGCCATGACCGTTGCTCGGTCTGTCCTTTTCCCAACGGTCATATGCCCCTCCTAACGCTCAAAAACGGCTACTTCGTGAGCTATAAGTAGAGGTGGCCTGGCCGAAGCTCTCTCCCCCTCTCACACTATCATTTCCACTCCTCACTCACTTCATTCTCATTACTCTCAAGTTTTCCATTGTCCTCACTTGCTCATTGCCTAAAAGTTCTGCATAAATCTTTTGCTCTTGGTGTCTTGTCTAGTTTTTGGTTTGATTTGTTTTTGTTTGGTTTTCTCGAGTTGCGATTTCTTGCTCACATGAACAACCGACGGTGTCGCTAATTTGATTTTTCCCTCACATGACCCGTTCGGAATTTTTGTTCTTGCATTCTTGCTCTCTTTGTGTGCAGCCATGACCGGTGCCAAGAAGGCTGTTCGGGTCAATCAAGAGGTCCTTGAGCTCACGCTCAAGTTCAAGCTCTTTACGTCGAAGCACCCGCGCACGCCCCGTAGTCGAGTCACCGCCAAGTTCACCACCACAAGTCGAGGAAGAAGGGCAAGAGGGCAACATCGAGCATCGTCTCCTCACCGACACCGACCTCGACTTAGTGGGCGAGCACGAGACGCGCACCTACACGCTTCTCCAACACCGTCTCTTTGCTCCTACGCGAGCATTTGACACGGAGCTGCTGCACAAAATAGGTATGGATGCTGAATTTGCTCAAGTATTTAAAGCCTTAGGGTGGACAGATTTTGCTAGTGTAAATGAGCCGGGTTCCCGCTTGCTTACACTTCAGTTTTTATGCACCCTACAAACGGTAGATGAAGGAATTTCTTTTCGGTTTTTCCGTGAATCCTACCGTTTGACTTGGAAAGAACTTAGCACTCTTCTTGGCTTTAATACTCGCTGCAATACCGACTTGGATGGTGCCCTTCCTCGGTTTTCAAAGCATGCTTTTTGGGAAAGGATTACGGGTCTTCCTAGTTGCGTGCGACCTAGAACTAATCACATCCATCATCCTACCTTGCGTTTTATGCACATGTGGATTGCTATCACTCTTTTTCCAAGGAGTGATATTCGGATTGTCTTGCGAGGATGAGCTAAAAATTCTTTTTGCTGCGGTCGATAAGATTAAGATTGCTCCCGTGAAAGCCATGATTTGCCAATGGATAGAAAATCTTGGGACGATAGGACCAATTGAATGTACCTCTCTAGTGACACGAATTGCCATGCGGGTGGGAGCTTTACATGATGCTAATGTTGAATACCTTGCTACACCTCGCTCTCTTATAAATAAAGATTATCTTATTCAAGGTCACTCTCTTAAGAATGGTCCGAACGATTCCCTCATATATTATTTTGTGGGATATGCAAACGAGTTTCGGTTACCTAACCCGGACCTTCGTTTGTATACTCTCAAAAATCTAACCATTGAGCTCCAAGAAGCGCGGCGGTCTCGCGAGAGTGTATCTTCTCGCGGGGGCGCACGGATCAGAACAACCATCTACCTCCGAGATGCCCACACCGCACCCCACGACTCATGGCGAGCCGGGGTACAGCCACCCCGGGTTTTCTCCCGGTGGGTACCCAGCCCCGCCACCTCACATGGCCGGGGGATCGGCGTGGCAAACTCCGGGATATGGCCCGGGGCTGTTTTCTCCACAACAACAATGGGAGGAACACTCCACCGACTCCGGATCAGCCCAAGGCTACAACTTTGTGCAGGAGATGAACAACCTCTCCTCACAAATGGGAAGACTCCAAACCACGGCGGAAGACACCGAGTATGCGCTCAACCAACACATCTTGCAAACTCATCAATGGCAAGAGCGCACCGACACCCAGCTCACCGCCCTCACCAACATGACGGAGCAACAACGAGCCGATCTTTTGGCTTACTTCCGTCACATGGGGTTCATTCCACCAAACCCATGAGCAAGAACAAGCTTGGGGGGGCAGCACCCCCGCTAAGGTATCATGTATCGCAACTTGTATCCTTTATTGTCTCTTGTTTTTGCTTGTTCTTGCCTCTCATATGAAAAACAAAATAAAAATGATAAAACTAAAAAGAACAAAAAGAAGTAGCTTAGTTCCCTTTTATACGCTGCAAGTATGTTGCTAGTCTTTCTATGTTGAGATGATGAATAGTTGCTCTGTTTTATTTCTCTCATGTGCCTAGTCTATAATTTAGAACTCTCCTAGTTTTGAGTTTGGTGGCTAGCAAAACTTGCTTAGAACACTGAAACTTGTGGGCTGCACATGCTTGAGCTGCACCTAAGTTGTTGTGAGATGATGATATGGTAAAAAGAGCTGCTATGATCTTGTCCTAAGTTGAGCTTAAAATCTCCGGAATTCTGTTCCCAAAAATTGCAAAATCTATAAGTTCCCAAGTGATGATAAATTCCTACCAAAGCCATATGCAAATTTCCCTTGAAAACCTTACTCATTTGCTACTTGTTACTTCATTGAGCTTTATCAAAATTGTGTGACCCTAGTGAGATGCTTTTCATACTCTCATGATCAAGATCACGTACACACTCCACCTCATATGCTACACTTCTACACCGGAAGTTAGCAACATGTCATGCCATCCACCCAAAATAAAGACACTCCTCACATTTTATCACCTCTCTTAAAATATCAAAAGAAGGCATGGCTATGCAAAAGAAAAAGAAAATAAGGCTCACAAAAGATGAGCAAGAAAAAGATGCTGCTCTCATTTCGAGCATGGAAAAAGAAAGAAGAAAAGATAGCCATGCCCAAAATCCAAAATAAAAAGAGGTGAAACAAAAAGAGGAGTAGTCAAATACACCACCACCATCATCTTCACACTTGCACATCTTGATCTACGATTGTATGACTTGCTATCTCCATGGATCCACTCTTTTGGTTTCGCAAAAATATGAATGCAAGTATGCCTCATTTCATACCCTACCTTGAGCTCCACAAAAGCCTATTAGATGTAGGATGAGGCAATACACATGCCTTGGTGAGGAATATAAACACCATTAGAGCGATTCGAGAGCATCACTTGTGGAACGTGGTTTTACTTGAAAAAAAAAAAAAAATATTTTTTGAAAACGTCCGGAGAATAAAAAGCAAGACAAGGGAAGAGAAAATAAATGCTCTATACACCGTTCTCTCTCTCAACCGCCCAAGGTAAAGTGAAAAGCACAAAGCCCCATGAGGACTAAGGGGAAGGGTGAGTTACCATTGCCAACTTATTCAACTCAAGGATGAGTATCTTTGTTATACACTTGGTACCTTTGAGAAGTAGGCATTGTAGCAACTCCTGATCAACAACCTAAAGTTCTACTACTTGCTCGGGACGAGCAAGGGGTAAGCTTGGGGGGCTTGTTGACGGTCGTTACGGACCAATTTCGACCGTCAATTAGTCAAATAAATGAGAAGGACTAGGCATGTCTTGCATGCATTTTACTTAGAAATAACCTAGTTCCACGTGTACCTCTAGATTTTTAGTGTGCAGGTGGAAAATGATGAATTCCGGGCCCCGAGGCGACAAATCAACACTTTTACAAAACTTCCACTTCGCCGCGGGAATCAACTCCAAGATAAAAGGCCAACGACCACGAAATCCAACACAAATAAGGCCTCACGCACCTGGATCAAAGACCAACATCCGGTGGGGGAGCCAACCGCCAAAGCCCGAGCCCGGGAGGGGCCGGTGGCGGTTCGGCCGAACCAACAAGGCGGTTCGGCCGAACCGTCATGGTGGCCCCCTGGCCCACTTTTCTCCGGCGGTTTGCCCACCGCCTGCGGAGGTCGGTTCCACGCGCATTAAATGCCACCGACCTACGAAACCGCCTCCGGGAGCCGACCTTTCAAGCCTATATAAGGAGGGGTACCCCCCCTCCTTAACACACACAACAACACAAGGATCATTCTCTCCTCACACTAGAAGTTTAGAGGCTTTCTAGGTAGTGCTAGGCTTAGTAGTGGGCTGCCTCATTGCTCCCAAAGTCTTGTGGAGAATTGGGTATAGCTCTTGTATCCTCTCTTTATGAGACTTGATCATTCATCTATGGAATACTTTCGTTCATATCCTTGTCATGAGCTTTATAGAGTAATCATGATCTTGTTTGATCGTTCATCGTTCGTTCATATAAGTTCGTCGTTCGTTCTTCGTTCTTCATTAATAGAAGATGAACTCATATCGAATGTTCTTCGTTCGTTCATACTTGATCACCGATTACTCCTGATCTTACTTGATTAATTGCCGTTCGTCGCTCATTCTTGAGCGACGAACGCCTTTACATGACTTAGTGCTAGCTTTGATCCTTTCGTCTAGCTTATGCTAGTTAGGCTAGTGTTCTTATGAATAGGCTTCGGGTTCATCGTCCCGCAAGGGTGCTCTAGATTTACCACCATGTCGGTGCCTCGAGGGATCTAGAGTTGTGGTTAGTGACGCCGGCATGGTGCTTGGGGTTATCTACCCACCGTTGAATGTGCTTCGTGTCCCACGGTTTGTAGAGGTAGGTGACAAGAAGTGACAGCCTTGTCATCCAAAGTAATCCTCCACGTTCGGGCATGGCATAGGAGTCTAAAAAGCCGGAGTCGCGAGGCGGACCTCGCGTAAGACGGATCTCCCGATGATGCCTAGGCATTAGACGCTTGCTTGCGCTTGCATGATCTTGGATGTTAGGTAGAAGCTGCGCACTCATATGAATGTTGTATCATTAGGAGTAGTGGTCTGCTAGTCTAGTTTAGCTTTATCTAGGATCGCCTCTATCCCTTTTATAAGAGAATGCATCGCCTTGGTGTGTGTCACACTATCCTCAACTTATTGCTCCTAACCCCTGCATTGGAATGTGAATACTTCATCATTCTTTTGTAACACCATGAACATAAGTACTCTTATCAACCATGTCTTCCTTTGGGAAAATATAAATACGATACCCTTGAATACTCTCGGGTGAAATGCTACAACGGGTTATCCGTCCGCTTGCGGATATTCATGACCCACCTTATAATACATATCTAGTACTTGTACTTGGATGTGGATTATTTGGTTAAATAGTGCAAGTGACTTAAACCCTTGGCTCTCCCGCGGTCACGTGTTTCTTTCCGCGTGACCTTAAGAGATGCCAACGGTTATCACGTCGGCCGTCGAAACTTTACGATAGGGCGCTGCTTCAACCCATTTTGTGAAGTAATCTGTAGCTACCAATATGTACTGATGCCCTTTGCTCGATGCTGGATTTATCCGGCCGATCATATCCATGGCCCAACCTCCGAACGGCCAAGGTTTGATTACTTGGATTCATAGCCGATGCGGGCGCCCTCTGTATAGGCCCGAATTTCGCGCAGTCTTGGCAACTCTTGTAATATTTGAAACAATCGGCCAACATTGTCGGCCGGTAATAACCAGCTCGCCTTAGCAGCCACTTCATCTTATGGGCCGATTGATGCGTTCCGCAAATCCCATCATGTACTTCGCTCATTACCACTTTTGCCTCGGTGTCATCAATACACTTGAGAAGCACCCCATCAATTGTCTTGAAAAATAGTCGATCATCCAACAGAACATACTTCAAAGCTTTATATCTTATCTTCTTATCTGTAGGTTGGGATGGATTGCTCAAAAATTTTCGAATTTCCGTACGCCAATCGGCTTCTTCAATATCAGCTATCTCTAAGCTGTTTTCGGCGAGCCGATATCCGGATGCTAGGCTGAGCCAAGTTATTTGCTTCAAAATTCTGCTCTCTTGGTATATGGCTGACTTTAACACACTTGAACCTTTTCATTAACTTCTGGCACTTTCTATGATATTGCAACAATATTTCATCTTTACACTCATACTCATCGGCCAGGTGACTCACAACCAACAAGGAATCTCCGAAAATTTCCACAAAATCAGCCCCGGCATCGATGAGTAATTCCAATCCTTTTAATACTGCCTCGTATTCGACTTGGTTGTTGGTGTACGCCTCCACTGTAATAGAGTATCCACGTACTGCCCCCGAGGCGACACAACAACCAAGCCGATTCCACTTCCTTCTTTGCAAATCGAACCATCAAAGAACACCGTCCATGGCACTGGTTCAACATATCCGGCCGAGTGTTCACCGTGTTGCACCACTAAATCAGCCAATACTTGTGCTTTCACTGCTTTGGCCGATTCATAGCCTAAATCAAACTCCGCAATTGCCAACATCCATTTGCCCAACCGGCCTTTGGGGACCGGAGCCGATAGCATATACTTTACGACATCGGCCTGGCAAACGACGGTACATTCTTCGGCCAACGAGATAATGCCTTAATTTCGTGCATGAAAAATACGAGACAGAGACATAACCTTTCCACTTCGGATACCGTGTTTCTGCATCAATCGGTTTGCGGCTGAGATAAAATATGACCCGCTCTTTTCCCTCCTGCTCTTGAGTCAATGCTGAGCCGATGCACCTATCATCGGCCGATAAATATAACTTAAAGGGTGTGCACGACTTTGGCGGAACCATCACTGGTGGGGACACCAAATATTTCTTGATATCTTCTAAAGCCTTTTGATGGATCGGCTCCCACCGAAACTCTTGACTGGCCTTGAGCTTCAATAATGGCGTAAACACATCAAGTCGGCCGGACAAGTTTGAGATAAATCGCCTAATAAAATTAATCTTGCCGATCGGGGACTGGAGCTTCGTCTTGTTCGTCGGCGGTTCCAACTTTACGATAGAATCAATACTCTTAGGGCCGACTTCAATTCCCTTTTCATGCACAATAAACCCCAGAAATTGTCCAGTTGAGACACCAAACGCACACTTGAGCGGGTTCATCTTCGATCCGTATTGTCTTGTCCTCTTCAACACTTCCCCGAGATCAGCCACATGACTTCCAACCGATCTTGATTTCACCATGACATCATCAATATAAATTTCCACCAATCGGCCGATCAAATCGTGATATATAAAATTCATGGCCCTCCGATACGTGGCACCAGCATTTTTAAGCCGAAGGTCATAACAACCCACTCATATAATCCCAACGCCCCGGGGCATCTGAATGCCGTTTTCGATATATCTTCCTCGGCCATAAAAATCTGATTATACCCAGCATTTCCATCCATAAAGCTCAAAATCTTGTTGCCGGCGGCTGCATCAACCAACAAATCGGCGTTTGGCATTGGATACTCATCTTTCGGAGTTGCCTTATTCAAATTCCTGAAGTCAATGCAGACCCGCATCTTTCCATTTTCTTCTCCACCGGCACAATACTAGAAACCCACTCCGCATATCGGCATGGCCCGATGAAGCCGGCTTCATACAATACGATAATCTCTTCTTTGACGGCTTCATAATACCTAGGGTCAATCTTCCGAGCCCCCTGCTTATATGGTCGATATCCGGGTTTAGTGGGCAACCGATGTTCAACAATCGATCGGCTGAGTCCGGGCATCTCGCTATAATCCCAAGCAAAACAATCCTTAAATTCTTCCAATAAGGCCACCAATTCATCTCTTACTTCTTTACACAATTTCTTGCTAATATATGTCGGCCGAGGCTTGTCTCCATCCCCTATATCCACTTCTTCTAATTCATCGGCCGACACAAAACCGTGGCCTAATTTCCCGTCTTCCGGTTCATCAATCGGCCGACTCACCATGTCTTCGGTGTGTATATCGATCGGCCGATTGTCCGTCAATTCTCCTGTGGGGCCCATCGGAGCAGCCGGGGGTACCGACCCCCGGTCACAATAACTCCATCATCCGTGATGTTTATGGCCTCCGCATCCCAATACGTGCCCGATAAACAAGGCAAGCTCTCTAGACCAGCAAACTCGAAATCGGCGGTTGCAATGGTTACGAGACTTATCGGCCCGCACGATTTCGACCTTGTTGCCGACCCATTGAATCAAACACTGGTGCATGGTTGAGGGGATGCAACAATTGGCATGAATCCGAGTCTCTCCCTAACAAAGTTGTGTATGCACCTTTCCCGTCAATGATGAAAAAAGTGGTGGGTATGGTTTTGCTGCCCACGGTGATCTCCATTATTGCGGCCCCACGCACATCTTGGCTTCTCCCGCTGTAATCCTTGAGCGTCAGATTAGCCCTTATCATTTCTTCTGGCGTCTTCCCGAGCTTGCGGTATGTAGTAATCGGCATGACATTGACTGCCGCTCCTCCGTCGACCAACATTTTCCTCATCGGCGACCCATTGACATAGCCGCTAATGTATAATGCCTTGAGGTGCAAATGATCAGAGTTGACCGGCTTATCAAATACCGCTGATTCCGGCGTCCACGAGAATCTCCGAAGTTTCCCCAACTGGTTCTTCTTCAGCCGAATTTTCATCGGCCGATCCGACAATCCTGGGCATCGGTGACATCATATTCACCGCGGCTTCAGCCCGGACCACCGAGACTGCACTTTCGGCCTCCATTGCTTCTTGGGCTTGGGCTCATCATCTTGGTCATCTCCGTAATGGCGTCCACCCTTGATTTCCCGACAACGCATTCTTTGAAGCCTCCTCTTTTGGGTTTCTGCTGAGCAAACCACCGGGGCACCACTGACCTTCGTTCTCGGTTTGATCACCTCTCGAATCTTCATGGTATTGGTAATCGAACTCTTCTTCATCATTGATTGGCCCCAGTCGATCGTGAACGAGAGGTTCTCTTTGGCACTACGTATCTTCGTTCATCATACCCGTGATCGTAGTCGATTGCTCTTCCGGGGGCCGATTGTCGAGATTCATAGTTGCGATCAATCGGCCGTCCCTGGTAATTTGACGACCCGACGTCACGATACTCTTCCCGGCCAGTGCACTCCGGACAGTTCTCGATAGATGGAAGCTTCATGTTTCGGTCCCAGCGATGCTGAAAGAAAGGACAATCCCGAGTGTGGGTCAAAATCTTCTCGGCGGATCACGCTTTGCCTATACTGCTGACTTTGACTGATAGATTCCTGTTCATGTGCCACTTGATCTCTTTCTTCCCTCTCCCTCTTCCTCTCATATCGGCGTATGAAACCAGCTGATCCACCACCGATGGTATTGATGTACATCGTATTAGTAGGGAAAGGGTGCCCATCAACTTTCATCTTCTTCTTCACATCAGCTGCTCGCAATATCCCACTCGTCAACTGCCTTCTGGATCTCATCTCTCATAGCATAACAATCAACGGTGTTATGATGTGAATTTCCATGCCATTTGCACCACTTAGCCATTTTCTTCAACTCCTCCGGCGTAGGAATCTTGTGATGAGGCGAAAGCTGAATTTTCTTTTCCCGCAGCGGCTGATCAAATATCTCGTCGGCCTTAGATAAATCAAAATCATATTTTCTCTCTTTAGGATTGACATGCGGAGAAAATATCGGCCGTTTGTTATTAGTCCACTCCACTGCATTAATTTCCTCTTCATCATCTTCTCCGTCGAAATCAGCATAAGCTACCGATATCGCCGATTCCTGGTGAGCTGGAGATTCTCTTCCTGGCCAACTGCCCTTCGTGTTAGCTGTGCCAGCCCATCAAACTCATGTGGGGTAAACTTTTCTTTGATGTTGGAGAATAACCCCGCATAAGCAATTTCGGCCAAGCTGTTGCTCTGTCGGGTTCAGGTTGTAGCATCGTCCCCTCGAGTCCTGAACCTCCGTATATAATCAGCTACTGATTCCCCGGTTTTCTGTTTTACTGCCATTAAATCGGACAAACTAAGCTCGGTGATGCCCGTAAAAAGTACGAGTGAAACCTTTTCTCCGGATCGGCCCAACTTTGAATAGAACCAGGCGACAGCGAAGCAAACCATGAAAAGGCCGATCCGGACAATGACGAGTGGGAATAACCTAACCCGCAAAGCCTCCTGAGTAGACGCCTCACCAAGCTGTGCGTCATATCGGCTGATGTGCTCCATAGTCGATGTATTATCTTGCCCGGAAAATTTGGAAAACTCGGGAATTTTATATTTATTGGGTAAAGCCACGGAATCCATCCGGTCGGGGTAAGGTCGCCGATATAATGCACTCTTCTCCTTAGGCTTCAAATCGAATTGATCTCTCATCATATCGGCGATTTTAGCCATGAGGCTATTCATATCATTGGGTCCAGCAGTTGCTGATCCGGTCCCCGTCATATAAGCTGTATTGGGCTGTCCCCCGAGTTGGGTGTATCAACCGACCGTTCCCGGAAATCCCGGTGCTAGTAGCCGGGAATAATGTACGCGGAGCGATTCCATAATTCATGGCCGATTGGATCGGCCGTCCGGTCATGAATCCCTGTCCCCCAGCAGTTAGGCTGTGGAATACCGGATATCGGCCGTACTATAGTAGGTGAGTTTTCAATTCCACTCGGGCCGATATTTGGTACGTAGAAGAAATTGGGTTGCTTGTGCCATACGTGGGACCGCTGCCACATTGGTTGCTGCCCCCAACTCGGAAGTCGGCTGTTGTACATCTTGTCTGTTGCCTTCTTCCGTTACCGACTTCTTGGGGCCACTGTCATCCTCTTTGCCTGGCTGGGTTGCACTGGTACTTGCATTTGCATTGTCCTTGCCAGGCCATAGGTGAGGTGGCATGCCGTACGGGGGCTGAAACCCTTCTGCGGTATGGTACTGCGGAGGCTAATTCCCTGATTCGACCGTACGGGAGTGCCGAAAGGCTGAGTGTATGCAGGTCCAGAATACCCTTCGAGTGAACAGCCTACCATCAATTGTGTCCTTGATCAAATTCCCGATGGTGTTGGTCAACACGCACTGATTGATTGATTAGGGCATGATGAACGGACGAGTTGACCATATCACCGAGTTGGTTGGCATCCGGCAGTCTCCGGGCTTTGATTTGGTCTAGTTCTTCCGGATGCGAGAATCCGAGGAAGTCTCCTTTTGTGGCCACTCTGCCACGTGTCAGCTGTCGGGGCTTGAAAGTACTTTTTCATTGCTTCGGCCAAGTATTCCTGGTACTGCAGTTTTTGTTCTGTCGTCATCTTCCCCCAGGCCGAAAGTGTGTTGTCATCGAAACTTCCCCATGGCCTTTGCCATCCGTCCCGAGAGGGACTGGAACGAAAATCGGCCGATTCTCGGCATCGACCATTGGTGTTCCGTCCTCCCCGACTGCCTGCATGTACGACATCTTGATCTTGGTTGCTTTTGTCCCACTGGGCGTGCCAAAAAGTGTGTTGACGTCAAAAGTCGCCGACACACCGTCGTCCGGAGAGTCCACCGAAATTCCAGCTGACGCAGAATCCTGTGCTCCCAACGGACCGGCTCAACTCGCCGATGTTCGTGTGCGCTGGTGCGTGCCAGATGGTTTTCCTGCAAACCAACAAAGACAATAAAAGAGTGTAAAATTCCAGGTCATCGGCCCGGATAGACCGATGTGCAGCCATGGCCGATCACGGCGTAAGATAGACAAAATCGGCCATGAACGAGAGAACAGCACGGCCCATCCATTTATGTATTAAATGTTAGGCAAACGAAGCTGTGGTACAAACGATACGAAATCGGCCGATGCTATAACATGCGATCGGTGACTAGCAGCCGATTTCGTCGGTAAACGACCAAATCATTAAGACTTTGCGGGGATGTGTTATCGAGTACAATGTAAACAGAGCAATTATTAATAGGATGTAATTAGTTTGGTAGCAAGAGGATAGTTTAATCATCAATCGAGATCCGTGAATCGGCCGATCGGGTATGCGGTCGATTCTGCCATTGATTATATCGGTGAATTATTTAGATCTGTCCAAAGGTATAATGATGATCAATAAGATCATACTTAGTAACTCGGGTTCAAAAGCAGCTTTAACGGGTTTAGCATTAATTAAACATAAAACAGCTTAATGAACGTGATAAGCAATCGGCTAAACACTCCGAAAGAACGAGTAAGACAAATACAACCACACGAGATCCCAAATCGACCGGTCGCTCCAACGGGACAAGTCAAGCGATGGCACGCGGCTGGACCAGGTCTAACGGCCGCGCACGCCCGGCCGATTCAGGACAAGCACAATCATAAACGTCTTAACTATGAAAGTAAGTCTACACCCTAGCCAATCGGCTGCATGCGCCTAGGACAAGTCAACTATCGCAAAGGCAAACACGGGACACGTCAAGCTGAATCTGCACGGTCGAATCGGCCAAGATATAGAAGAATTCTCATAGCGGCTACGTGACTCGAACGACCAGATCCGAGCCAATCGGCGCCGTGAGCAAAGGCTGGAACGGGGAGGCGGGACAAGTCAAACTACCTCCACCACGAGCCCGGACCAGGTCAACTTGACTCATCCCGGCCGATACTCACTACGCCGATCGAAAACAGATCCGGTCGCCGGATAACTAGCAATTAAGCCATCTAATTACGAACAATGCGCCGAGAATTAGACAACATAATTACCTTGTCAAGCCAACGTGTCGTCGACCGGAGCCCCGAAGATCCCGCGCGAAAACAGTAAAGACTTGACAGAAAATTAGGGTTTGGCGATGCGCCGAAAGTTGTATTGGATGTGAATCGAGTTTACATGTTACATCCGAGTATGTATTTATACTCGGCAAAAAGAATCCTATTCGGACCCTCCTCGGGCCGATTTCCTAAGCTGACTAGAATCCTTTTTCCAAAACTAACTATTATTTCTAATTTTACAACGTGGGCCAGGCCCATCAATGTTGTGCTCTTACGTTGGCGTCCGCGCACGATTCCCGGGAGAGACGCGCCTTTTACTCGCCCAAGCGGCCGTCGGCCTTACGCCCACCGGCCCTTTTTGACCTATAGTCGCCGACAATGGGTCCCTTGGTCAAAAACCGGCGTCAACACATGTCCCCCGGTCCGGGGTATGCAACGCATGCGTCGGACTGATTTATCCTCTTTTATTGCGCCGGTTTTACTGCCCGTCACCTCTTCATAAAAGCCGGGGTTACCCCTGGTCATTTCCCATCTGTTTCCTCTCCTTTGGCTTTCATCTTCCCCTGCTCTAGCGACCTTTGCCCTTTTCGAGCCTTTTCAACTTCCCACCGCGCCGCCGTCGTTTTCTCTTCCGGTGACCATGAATCCCACTGTTGCTGCTGCTGCGTGCCGCCGCCGCCGACCGAGTCGTCGCCACCACCAACGCCGTTCCGGAGGTAATGTACATTCGGGCATCCCTCTTCTCTACTTTTGCAATTTTCTTTGTGTTCTTGTTCTTGTTCATTTTCACAATCTATCTTCTTTCCGTCTTGTTTCTCATTTTAGCCCTATTCCTTGTTTTTAGGAGATCCGGAACCAAATCGTCATCCCTTCTAACATCCCGACCCATTTCTTCTTGGGCCCCATGGGCGATCCCGACCCCACGGATCTCATCCGTGCCGAAACGAACCGGGTCCCGTTTCGGCAACGGTCTCCTTTACCGACCGAGTGGGCCAATAGTTTTAGGTCATGGCCGACTCCCGTCGCCGGATGGCGCGATTGGTATAACCGAGTATCGGCCGTCCATCGGCAAGGTTGGGCCAATATCGGCATTGCCCACGCCATCAAACTCTCTTTGGCCGATCACCACAAGAACGAACCGTTGCTGGTGGCAGCTTCTTACCTCCGGTCGGATGCCTTGAAGCTGTTTCATGTTCGGCCACGGCCCGGCTACCATGACCCTCCTGGACACGGTCATGTTGGCCGATTTGAATATCACAGCGGAGGCCACCCCGGACGCCATCCGCATTAAGTCCTCCCATCGGATCAACCCTAAGGACACCGGGGGTTGGAAGAACTACATCCGAGACCTACAACAAAGGGCACGGCTCGGTCGATCGCCGCGAGCACGTTGCCTTCCTCAACATGTGGCTTGACCACTTTTTCTTCTGTGGGGTCGGCGTGAGCCCCACAAACAACTTCCTGCCGATGGCCGATGTACTGGCCGACGGCCATGCCCTCCCTATGGGCAAGTATCTTCCGGGATCGGCCTACCTCCTTCTTCACCAAGTCTCGGTGGAGTTGCGCTCCGGCCGATCGGTCAAGAACACTGGGAGGCCCTTGGTGGTTCATCCAAATGTGGTTGTCCCTTCATACCACCAAGGCCATCGATCCGGACCTCGGTGTTCTCACCTTCCCCGGCAATCATGCCGAATCGGCCACGCCCCGATCCAGCCGATGTATCTCTTTCGGGGAAGCGTTGTCCATGGCACCAGGGGCGGCCATGTCGGATGACACTTTGGCATATTGGTTCGCCGCCCTCTACAAGGGCCTCAACAACGAAAGTACGGATTGGTACCCGTACATTGATTTCTTCGAGAAGGGGTATGACACTCCTTTCCCGATCGACCCCACCTTCCCGACGGCCGACGCGGAAGCGGTCAAGATCTTCACCACCTGTCTCCGCCCCTGTCGCTGCCGACGGGACTCATTGCCGGGAGCAAAGCTTTCTGCTCCTATGAGTTCTACCACCCGTCGGTGGCAGCCCGCCAACTCGGTTTCGGCCGGTTGCCCCCGGCCTCTTCTATGTGGGGCAAATAAAGGCGCGAGCTACCGTCGACAACGCCATTCGGTGGAATTGGCTCGTCGGCCGCACCGCCGATGTCGTCACCGGCGACTTAGCCGGATTTTCCCCGGCGCCCCGAAGTACTCGCCTCTTTGACCGTTGGTGGGGCGAGTGGAACCGGCACCTCCGCAGCCGGAATACCGCCTCCTTCTTCTCCGGCTTAGTCCTGAGTGAAGCTTTCGCCGAGGTATGTGTAATCGATTTATTTTATAAGGCCGATTTTGTAAATGAAATCGGCCACTCCAAATGCTCACCCTTGTATATTCTTTTCGATCGGACACGGAGGAGCCGCCGACCCGGAGTATCGGTGGCCGGCCGATTGCATACTTAATGCCGAGCCCAATTGCTCCAAATATCGGCTTCACCGATCGCACTCCCGCCCAAGCTTTTGCGGCGATGAGTCGAGGGCACCAGCTGCCCGCAAGGCCAAGACTAAAACGGCCGTCCCCAGCAAGAGAAAGGCTAACGTGCCAGCTGCAGGGCCGACTCAACTAACACATTACATTATCTACTCGTCATGCGGCGAGCGGCGGACGCGGCAAGGCGAGTCGACGGAGCACGCGAGAACAAAGGAAGGGGATGGGTTTTTTGCGAGCGCGAGGCGAGAGAGAGGTAACCGGATGCGTTCCCCCCCCTTTTTTTTTTCCCTTTAAATAGCGGTCATGTCAATCGCCCCCGCGGCGCTTCGACTCCCGCACCTCTACCGTTCCGCGATTTAACCGGGTGCAGGGACCGAAGAGGCCGCCGCACGCGCCCGACGCGCAGCCATAATGCGAACACAAGTTCCGCATCTACAGCGAACCGCCGCGAGATGCGCGCCATCATGGGAGGCGAACCGTTGCGCTTCGACGGCGCCCGATGACGGGCCGATTGGGCTTGGAATCCCATGAGGCCCGCAGGTAGATAAGGCTAGGGGATGAAAACGCCCCGACGCCCGGCTTCCGACCCAGGGGTTCGAAGGGCGGCCCTGCGAAAGGGTTCGGACGCCCGCCCCTGGACAAAATTAAGTGAGGGGTTGTTAGAGAGGGATCCTTAGCGATCAACACCCGTGCACCGTAGCACAATGGGCATCTACCGACGGCGTCCGAGTCCGAGTTGAAAAAGCCGTGGTCTTGAATCCCGCGAAGGGAGGGCAACGAGCCCGCCGACCCCGATCGAAAGGGGTCGGAGATCACAAAAGACAGGCACTCGGATATGAATGAGGCCGACTCCCGCTAGTCTCCATCGGATCCCCGCTAAGGGCACGCCGAGGCCATCACTCGGACATTCCCGTTTGGAGCTTAAACGAGCACCACGCATCGAACCATCGAGGAATGACGTGGCCGCTCACCGCACGCCTCGTCTTACCGCAAAGACGCGTGGGTGTGAACGAAATAAAAAGACGAAGCAGCCCTCGGACGGATCCGAGCAACAAGCGAAGACTCGGGGCTCGCTTTCGCAAATAAATGATAAAACGCTCAAAATTGTTAACCCTCGGCGCAAGTATTCTACTTGCCCCGAGGCTCGAGGCTACACCGGCGGGTGCGCCGCGCGCACCCACCGGAAAACAAATACACAGGAAAATCCGAGGGTTTGTCGGAAAAGCCTCGACGGCGACCCTTTGCCCCCGGCCACCGCCAAGGCTCGGGGCTATCGTCGGGTACCTAGATTAGGGAACCCTAATCATGGTACTTAATAGCGGGCTAACAGCTCCGTCTTGTACGCATAAAGGATACGTAAGTGGGGCCCGAAACCTCCGCCTCGCCCGACCCCGGGTCGGGCGAGGTCCACGACTTCCGCCTCGCCCGACCCCGAGGCGGGTGGTTCCATGAATCTCCGTCTCGCCCGACCCTGGGTCGGGCGGGCCCACGATCTCCGCCTCGCCCGACTCGGCGTCGGGTGGGACCGCAATCCCTGCCGCGTTTGCCTTTGCTTCGCGGCGAAGCGACCTCACCCACCGGATGGGGGAGGAGTTACGGCGGGCCGGTAGGCGCAATTGCAGCGCCCGGGAACTCGTCTCACCAACAGGACGTGATGTGACCGGCGCAAGTACCCTCCTGTCCCGTTCCGCAGCGCCGCACGCTAGCGCTAGCTTAGGCTGCGAGCAGCGTGATCATTACTCGTTGACGGTCGTTACGGACCAATTTCGACCGTCAATTAGTCAAATAAACGAGAAGGACTAGGCATGTCTTGCATGCATTTTACTTAGAAATAACCTAGTTCCACGTGTACCTCTAGATTTTTAGTGTGCAGGTGGAAAATGATGAATTCCAGTGCCCCGAGGCGACAAATCAACACTTTTACAAAACTTCCACTTCGCCGCGGGAATCAACTCCAAGATAAAAGGCCAACGACCACGAAATCCAACACAAATAAGGCCTCACGCACCTGGATCAAAGACCAACATCCAGTGGGGGAGCCAACCGCCAAAGCCCAGCCCAGAGGGGCCGGTGGCGGCTCGGCCGAACCAACAAGGCGGTTCGGCCGAACCGTCATGGTGGCCCCCCCGGCCCACTTTTCTCCGGCGGTTTGCCCACCGCCTCCGGAGGTCGGTTCCACGCGCATTAAATGCCACCGACCTACGAAACCGCCTCCAGGAGCCGACCTTTCAAGCCTATATAAGGAGGGGTACCCCCCTCCTTAACACACACAACAACACAAGGATCATTCTCTCCTCACACTAGAAGTTTAGAGGCTTTCTAGGTAGTGCTAGGCTTAGTAGTGGGCTGCCTCATTGCTCCCAAAGTCTTGTGGAAAATTGGGTATAGCTCTTGTATCCTCTCTTTATGAGACTTGATCTTTTATATATGGAATACTTTCGTTCATATCCTTGTCATGAGCTTTATAGAGTAGTCATGATCTTGTTTGATCGTTCATCGTTCGTTCATATGAGTTCGTCGTTCGTTCTTCGTTCTTCATTAATAGAAGATGAACTCATATCGAATGTTCTTCGTTCGTTCATACTTGATCACCGATTACTCCCGATCTTACTTGATTAATTGCCGTTCGTCGCTCATTCTTGAGCGACGAACGCCTTTGCATGACTTAGTGCTAGCTTTGATCCTTTCTGTCTAGCGTATGCTAGTTAGGCTAGTGTTCTTATGAATAGGCTTCGGGTTCATCGTCCCGCAAGGGTGCTCTAGATTTACCACCATGTCGGTGCCTCGAGGGATCTAGAGTTGTGGTTAGTGACGCCGGCACGGTGTCGGGGTTATCTACCCACCGTTGAATGTGCTTCGTGTCCCACGGTTTGTAGAGGTAGGTGACAAGAAGTGACAGCCTTGTCATCCAAAGTAATCCTCCACGTTCGGGCATGGCATAGGAGTCTAAAAAGTCGGAGTCGCGAGGCGGACCTCGCGTAAGACGGATCTCCCGATGATGCCTAGGCATTAGACGCTTGCTTGCGCTTGCATGATCTTGGATGTTAGGTAGAAGCTGCGCACTCATATGAATGTTGTATCATTAGGAGTAGTGGTCTCGCTAGTCTAGTTTAGCTTTATCTAGGATCGCCTCTATCCCTTTTATAAGAGAATGCATCGCCTTGGTGTGTGTCACACTATCCTCAACTTATTGCTCCTAACCCCTCGCATTGGAATGTGAATACTTCATCATTCTTTTGTAACACCATGAACATAAGTACTCTTATCAACCATGTCTTCCTTGGGGAAAATATAAATACGATACCCTTGAATACTCTCGGGTGAAATGCTACAACGGGTTATCCGTCCGCTTGCGGATATTCATGACCCACCTTATAATACATATCTAGTACTTGTACTCGGATGTGGATTATTTGGTTAAATAGTGCAAGTGACTTAAACCCTTGGCTCTCCCGCGGTCACGTGTTTCTTTCCGCGTGACCTTAAGAGATGCCAACAAGCATTTCCGGCGCCGTTGCCGGGGAAGACATTGGTTAATAAGAATACAATGAATGTTCATGATTACACTTGATGATGATTTAATCATTGCCCTTGCAGAGCTAACCTTGATCTCGTTTTCTCTCAAAGGTGAAAACAGGATAGTGCATGCGTGGATTCGACTTGCCGGAAAACTTCGTTGATAATCCCGAGGCTCTTGCGAGAAAGACTCGACCTCGCGTCGTTGTCTCTCCTCAAGAACCCACGACAAGCGAGCCCGCATCTTCCGCACCATCAACCTCAACACTCATGGCTGAAAGGACCCTTCGTGACTACTCGCGCCCTCCGTCGCCAATGTGCCCATTGGGCCCAACGTCGACGCTGGTGCTGCAGGACTTGACATCAAGTCCAGCCTCATCACTATGGTGCAAGCCATTCCCTTTTGTGGAAAGGCCTCCGAGGACGCCAACTCTCATCTCCAACAGCTTCCCGGAAATATGCAACACATCGCCCACGGCCGGAGCCAACCAAGATGCTATCAAACTCCGCTCTGTTTCCCCTATCCCTCCTTGGGAAGGCGAAACAGTGGTTTTATGCCAATCGTGCAAGCATTGACACTTGGAACAAATGTTCCACGGCGTTCCTCGCCAAGTTTTTCCCGATGGGCAAAACCAATGCCCTTCGTGGAAGAATTGCAAGTTTCCAAGCAAGCGACAAACGAATCCATGCCCGAGGCATGGGAAAGGCTTCAAGAATACATTCTGGCCTGCCCTCACCATGGGATGGAGGAATGGCTCATTCTTCAACACTTCTACAACGGGTTGACACCAACAACCCGTGGACATATGGATGCCGCTGCTGGAGGAGCCTTCTTCTCCAAAACTATTGCCCAAGCAAAAGAACTCATAGAGAAGATGGTCTCCAATCAAGGGTGGAGCGATGATCGACTCCAAACACGCGCAAGAGGCGTACACCCTGTCAAGGAGGTGGACATGCTCGTCCGCCAAGGTTGACCTCCTCATAAAACGCTTGGACGAACACAACGCAAATGGTGGTGTTCATGCATTGGACTCACACATGACGTGTGAGGAGTGCGGGAACACCGGCCATATGGGGAAGGATTGCCCCCATACCCATGAAGAGGTGTTCTACATGAACAACAACAACGGGTATCGTCCAAACGGAGGACAAGGGTACAACCAAAACCGACCATCATATCAAGGAGGTAACAATTTTTCTCGGCTTTAACAATAATCAACCTTCCTTGAAAGATTTGGTTTATGGCCAAGCTAAAATTAACGAATCTATCAACAAAAAGCTTGCTGCCAATGATAAAGTCTTAGAAAACATAATCGCACAAATAGAAGGTTTCTCCTCTCGCTTTCAAAAATCAGCCGAGCTTTAATAGAATGATTGAAACCCAAGTTGCTCAGCCTAGCTGCTCTTATTCCCGGTTCTAATTCGGGAAGATCCTGGGCAACCCGAGTCTTCTTTGGAAAATGTTAATGCGGTTACCACGAGGGGAGGAAAATCCACTCGGGATCCGCCATATCCTAACCATGCAGCGAAAGAAGAACAGAACGACCTGGAGGAGGAAAGCCCTTCTATTACCAAAGAAAAAGAAGAAGAACCGAAGCCAAGTGAAGGGAAGAATGGAATTGAATTTCAAGACACAAGCTTTTTGCCATTCCCTCACGTAAACAGAAGCCAAAGGAGGATGAACAATTTGCTCGATTCGTCGAGACCATCCGAAGGATTCATGTCAACGTGCCATTGTTGGACATGGTGCAGGTGCCCACATATGCACGCTACCTTAAAGACATCCTCAACAACAAGAGGCCACTACCCAACGAGGAAATGGTCAAGCTCACAGAGGAGTGTAGCGCAGCTATACTCAATCGGCTTCCGTAAAAGAAGAAGGACCCCGGCTGCCCCACAATATCATGTTCCATTGGGGCACACCACTTCGACCAGGCCTTATGTGATCTTGGGGCAAGCGTCGCCGTGATGCCCAAAGAAGTCTTTGATCGTTTGAGCTACACAACCTTGACTCCTACACCAATGAGGTTGCAATTGGCGGACTCTTCGGTCCGCTACCCCGCGGGAATAGCCGAAGACGTGCCGCAAAAATTCGAGGCAACTTCATACCGGTGGACTTTGTGGTGCTTGAGATGGATATCGACAAGAACACGCCCTCATTTTGGGACGTCCCTTCCTCAAGCACCGCAACGCCCAAATTGATGTTGGGAATGGAGAAATCCGATTCCACATCAATGGGAAGGAGGAAAAGTTTGAGTTCCAACCAAGAAAAGAACAATGCTCAATGATCAAGATCAAGTATGGGCCAAATCCCTCAAACATCCGTGAAGTTGAAGTGACGCCAAGAAAGACGGATAGTCTCGTCGCCTTTTGGAAGCAACTTGACAAAATTGAGAATCCGTCATGGTACCAACCCAAGAAGCCTCGCAACAAGCAAGGCCGGGATTATGGGCCAAGAAGCCAGTCCTTCAAGACACAAAGCCACCTACATCAACAAAGACCAAACAAGTGTGGCAAGTGAAGAAGGTGCAGCCATCTTCATCCTCTTCTCCAGGGAAAGGGCCTGCACCACAAGGATGAAAAGAAATGGAGAAGTCCTCGCTCGCCGGACTTAAAATGGCAAAGCCCCGGTCGACAGGATAAATCGGTATTATCTTTCGATTTCTTTTGATTTTTGTTTTCCACCACATGCATCTCCCCGCATATTCTATTTTATCACAAGATAATTTTCATTTCATTTATTTGGATTTTCCGCCAGCATATTTGATTTTTTTTTTCTCACTCGCCATGCATAGAAAATTTGAAAACCAAAATCCTTTTACGTCCAAATTTTCCTACTTTGTTTGAAACTTTTGGACAACCCTTGTATCCTTATACAAAATCCAAAAACAATTTTTGCATGTTGGAATTTTCTCCAACACTTTTTCTCGAGATTTGATTTTTCGAATAAAGCTGAATTTGAGGCAACTTTCTTTGGATTTCTTGAGCAAAAATTTCCGAGGAATATCCGGACGTAGCAACCATGGTCAATGATCATTTGGCCGTTGGGAGCTATGGGCCAAAAGGGGGAGCAAAAGGGACCCACAGCAGGTCGGCCGAACCCACCTCCTTGGTTCGGCCGAACCGCCATGACCGTTGCTCGGTCTCGTCCTTTTTCCCAACGGTCATATGCCCCTCCTAACGCTCAAAAACGGCTACTTCGTGAGCTATAAGTAGAGGTGGCCCGGCCGTAGCTCTCTCCCCCTCTCACACTATCATTTCCACTCCTCACTCACTTCATTCTCATTACTCTCAAGTTTTCCATTGTCCTCACTTGCTCATTGCCTAAAAGTTCTGCATAAATCTTTTGCTCTTGGTGTGCTGTCTAGTTTTTGGTTTGATTTGTTTTTGTTTGGTTTTCTCGAGTTGCGATTTCTTGCTCACATGAACAACCGACGGTGTCGCTAATTTGATTTTTTCCCTCACATGACCCGTTCGGAATTTTTGTTCTTGCATTCTTGCTCTCTTTGTGTGCAGCCATGACCGGTGCCAAGAAGCTCGTTCGGGTCAATCAAGAGGTCCTTGAGCTCACGCTCAAGTTCAAGCTCTTTACGTCGAAGCACCCGCGCACGCCCCGTAGTCGAGTCACCGCCAAGTTCACCACCACAAGTCGAGGAAGAAGGGCAAGAGGGCAACATCGAGCATCGTCTCCTCACCGACACCGACCTCGACTTAGTGGGCGAGCACGAGACGCGCACCTACACGCTTCTCCAACACCGTCTCTTTGCTCCTACGCGAGCATTTGACACGGAGCTGCTGCACAAAATAGGTATGGATGCTGAATTTGCTCAAGTATTTAAAGCCTTAGGGTGGACAGATTTTGCTAGTGTAAATGAGCCGGGTTCCCGCTTGCTTACACTTCAGTTTTTATGCACCCTACAAACGGTAGATGAAGGAATTTCTTTTCGGTTTTTCCGTGAATCCTACCGTTTGACTTGGAAAGAACTTAGCACTCTTCTTGGCTTTAATACTCGCTGCAATACCGACTTGGATGGTGCCCTTCCTCGGTTTTCAAAGCATGCTTTTTGGGAAAGGATTACGGGTCTTCCTAGTTGCGTGCGACCTAGAACTAATCACATCCATCATCCTACCTTGCGTTTTATGCACATGTGGATTGCTATCACTCTTTTTCCAAGGAGTGATATTCGAATTGTGCGCGAGGATGAGCTAAAAATTCTTTTTGCTGCGGTCGATAAGATTAAGATTGCTCCCGTGAAAGCCATGATTTGCCAATGGATAGAAAATCTTGGGACGATAGGACCAATTGAATGTACCTCTCTAGTGACACGAATTGCCATGCGGGTGGGAGCTTTACATGATGCTAATGTTGAATACCTTGCTACACCTCGCTCTCTTATAAATAAAGATTATCTTATTCAAGGTCACTCTCTTAAGAATGGTCCGAACGATTCCCTCATATATTATTTTGTGGGATATGCAAACGAGTTTCGGTTACCTAACCCGGACCTTCGTTTGTATACTCTCAAAAATCTAACCATTGAGCTCCAAGAAGCGCAGCGGTTGTTGGCATCTCTTAAGGTCACGCGGAAAGAAACACGTGACCGCGGGAGAGCCAAGGGTTTAAGTCACTTGCACTATTTAACCAAATAATCCACATCCAAGTACAAGTACTAGATATGTATTATAAGGTGGGTCATGAATATCCGCAAGCGGACGGATAACCCGTTGTAGCATTTCACCCGAGAGTATTCAAGGGTATCGTATTTATATTTTCCCAAAGGAAGACATGGTTGATAAGAGTACTTATGTTCATGGTGTTACAAAAGAATGATGAAGTATTCACATTCCAATGCAGGGGTTAGGAGCAATAAGTTGAGGATAGTGTGACACACACCAAGGCGATGCATTCTCTTATAAAAGGGATAGAGGCGATCCTAGATAAAGCTAAACTAGACTAGCAGACCACTACTCCTAATGATACAACATTCATATGAGTGCGCAGCTTCTACCTAACATCCAAGATCATGCAAGCGCAAGCAAGCGTCTAATGCCTAGGCATCATCGGGAGATCCGTCTTACGCGAGGTCCGCCTCGCGACTCCGGCTTTTTAGACTCCTATGCCATGCCCGAACGTGGAGGATTACTTTGGATGACAAGGCTGTCACTTCTTGTCACCTACCTCTACAAACCGTGGGACACGAAGCACATTCAACGGTGGGTAGATAACCCCAACGACCGTGCCGGCGTCACTAACCACAACTCTAGATCCCTCGAGGCACCGACATGGTGGTAAATCTAGAGCACCCTTGCGGGACGATGAACCCGAAGCCTATTCATAAGAACACTAGCCTAACTAGCATACGCTAGACGAAAGGATCAAAGCTAGCACTAAGTCATGCAAAGGCGTTCGTTGCTCAAGAATGAGCGACGAACGGCAATTAATCAAGTAAGATCGGGAGTAATCGGTGATCAAGTATGAACGAACGAAGAACATTCGATATGAGTTCATCTTCTATTAATGAAGAACGAAGAACGAACGACGAACTCATATGAACGAACGATGAACGATCAAACAAGATCATGACTACTCTATAAAGCTCATGACAAGGATATGAACGAAAGTATTCCATATATAAAAGATCAAGTCTCATAAAGAGAGGATACAAGAGCTATACCCAATTTTCCACAAGACTTTGGGAGCAATGAGGCAGCCCACTACTAAGCCTAGCACTACCTAGAAAGCCTCTAAACTTCTAGTGTGAGGAGAGAATGATCCTTGTGTTGTTGTGTGTGTTAAGGAGGGGGGTACCCCTCCTTATATAGGCTTGAAAGGTCGGCTCCTGGAGGCGGTTTCGTAGGTCGGTGGCATTTAATGCGCGTGGAACCGACCTCCGGAGGCGGTGGGCAAACCGCCGGAGAAAAGTGGGCCGGGGGGCCACCATGACGGTTCGGCCGAACCGCCTTGTTGGTTCGGCCGAACCGCCACCGGCCCCTCCCGGGCTGGGCTTTGGCGGTTGGCTCCCCCACCGGATGTTGGTCTTTGATCCAGGTGCGTGAGGCCTTATTTGTGTTGGAATTGATTCCCGCGGCGAAGTGGAAGTTTTGTAAAAGTGTTGATTTGTCGCCTCGGGGCCCGGAATTCATCATTTTCCACCTGCACACTAAAAATCTAGAGGTACACGTGGAACTAGGTTATTTCTAAGTAAAATGCATGCAAGACATGCCTAGTCCTTCTCGTTTATTTGACTAATTGACGGTCGAAATTGGTCCGTAACGACCGTCAACAAGCCCCCCAAGCTTACCCCTTGCTCGTCCCGAGCAAGTAGTAGAACTTTAGGTTGTTGATCGGGAGTTGCTACAATGCCTATTTCTCAAAGGTACCAAGTGTATAACAAAGATACTCATCCTTGAGTTGAATAAGTTGGCAATGGTGACTCACCCTTCCCCTTAGTCCTCATGGGGCTTTGTGCTTTTCACTTTACCTTGGGCGGTTGAGAGAGAGAACGGTGTATAGAGCATTTATTTTCTCTTCCCTTGTCTTGCTTTTTATTCTCCGGACGTTTTCAAAAAATATTTTTTTTTTTTTTTTTTCAAGTAAAACCACGTTCCACAAGTGATGCTCTCGA
Organism: Chloris gayana; assembly: GCA_031894775.1. Classification (NCBI taxonomy): domain Eukaryota; kingdom Viridiplantae; phylum Streptophyta; class Magnoliopsida; order Poales; family Poaceae; genus Chloris; species Chloris gayana. The sequence goes on from JAUNZO010003267.1 coordinate 44,790, forward strand.
ATCGCTCTAATGGTGTTTATATTCCTCACCAAGGCATGTGTATTGCCTCATCCTACATCTAATAGGCTTTTGTGGAGCTCAAGGTAGGGTATGAAATGAGGCATACTTGCATTCATATTTTTGCGAAACCAAAAGAGTGGATCCATGGAGATAGCAAGTCATACAATCGTAGATCAAGATGTGCAAGTGTGAAGATGATGGTGGTGGTGTATTTGACTACTCCTCTTTTTGTTTCACCTCTTTTTATTTTGGATTTTGGGCATGGCTATCTTTTCTTCTTTCTTTTTCCATGCTCGAAATGAGAGCAGCATCTTTTTCTTGCTCATCTTTTGTGAGCCTTATTTTCTTTTTCTTTTGCATAGCCATGCCTTCTTTTGATATTTTAAGAGAGGTGATAAAATGTGAGGAGTGTCTTTATTTTGGGTGGATGGCATGACATGTTGCTAACTTCCGGTGTAGAAGTGTAGCATATGAGGTGGAGTGTGTACGTGATCTTGATCATGAGAGTATGAAAAGCATCTCACTAGGGTCACACAATTTTGATAAAGCTCAATGAAGTAACAAGTAGCAAATGAGTAAGGTTTTCAAGGGAAATTTGCATATGGCTTTGGTAGGAATTTATCATCACTTGGGAACTTATAGATTTTGCAATTTTTGGGAACAGAATTCCGGAGATTTTAAGCTCAACTTAGGACAAGATCATAGCAGCTCTTTTTACCATATCATCATCTCACAACAACTTAGGTGCAGCTCAAGCATGTGCAGCCCACAAGTTTCAGGTTCTAAGCAAGTTTTGCTAGCCACCAAACTCAAAACTAGGAGAGTTCTAAATTATAGACTAGGCACATGAGAGAAATAAAACAGAGCAACTATTCATCATCTCAACATAGAAAGACTAGCAACATACTTGCAGCGTATAAAAGGGAACTAAGCTACTTCTTTTTGTTCTTTTTAGTTTTATCATTTTTATTTTGTTTTTCATATGAGAGGCAAGAACAAGCAAAAACAAGAGACAATAAAGGATACAAGTTGCGATACATGATACCTTAGCGGGGGTGCTGCCCCCCAAGCTTGTTCTTGCTCATGGGTTTGGTGGAATGAACCCCATGTGACGGAAGTAAGCCAAAAGATCGGCTCGTTGTTGCTCCGTCATGTTGGTGAGGGCGGTGAGCTGGGTGTCGGTGCGCTCTTGCCATTGATGAGTTTGCAAGATGTGTTGGTTGAGCGCATACTCGGTGTCTTCCGCCGTGGTTTGGAGTCTTCCCATTTGTGAGGAGAGGTTGTTCATCTCCTGCACAAAGTTGTAGCCTTGGGCTGATCCGGAGTCGGTGGAGTGTTCCTCCCATTGTTGTTGTGGAGAAAACAGCCCCGGGCCATATCCCGGAGTTTGCCACGCCGATCCCCGGCCATGTGAGGTGGCGGGGCTGGGTACCCACCGGGAGAAAACCCGGGGTGGCTGTACCCCGGCTCGCCATGAGTCGTGGGGTGCGGTGTGGGCATCTCGGAGGTAGATGGTTGTTACGATCCGTGCGCCCCCTGCGAGAAGATACACTCTGCGAGACCGCTGCGCTTCTTGGAGCTCAATGGTTAGATTTTTGAGAGTATACAAACGAAGGTCCGGGTTAGGTAACCGAAACTCGTTTGCATATCCCACAAAATAATATATGAGGGAATCGTTCGGACCATTCTTAAGAGAGTGACCTTGAATAAGATAATCTTTATTTATAAGAGAGCGAGGTGTAGCAAGGTATTCAACATTAGCATCATGTAAAGCTCCCACCCGCATGGCAATTCGTGTCACTAGAGAGGTACATTCAATTGGTCCTATCGTCCCAAGATTTTCTATCCATTGGCAAATCATGGCTTTCACGGGAGCAATCTTAATCTTATCGACCGCAGCAAAAAGAATTTTTAGCTCATCCTCGCGCACAATTCGAATATCACTCCTTGGAAAAAGAGTGATAGCAATCCACATGTGCATAAAACGCAAGGTAGGATGATGGATGTGATTAGTTCTAGGTCGCACGCAACTAGGAAGACCCGTAATCCTTTCCCAAAAAGCATGCTTTGAAAGCGAGGAAGGGCACCATCCAAGTCGGTATTGCAGCGAGTATTAAAGCCAAGAAGAGTGCTAAGTTCTTTCCAAGTCAAACGGTAGGATTCACGGAAAAACCGAAATGAAATTCCTTCATCTACCGTTTGTAGGGTGCATAAAAACTGAAGTGTAAGCAAGCGGGAACCCGGCTCATTTACACTAGCAAAATCTGTCCACCCTAAGGCTTTAAATACTTGAGCAAATTCAGCATCCATACCTATTTTGTGCAGCAGCTCCGTGTCAAATGCTCGCGTAGGAGCAAAGAGACGGTGTTGGAGAAGCGTGTAGGTGCGCGTCTCGTGCTCGCCCACTAAGTCGAGGTCGGTGTCGGTGAGGAGACGATGCTCGATGTTGCCCTCTTGCCCTTCTTCCTCGACTTGTGGTGGTGAACTTGGCGGTGACTCGACTACGGGGCGTGCGCGGGTGCTTCGACGTAAAGAGCTTGAACTTGAGCGTGAGCTCAAGGACCTCTTGATTGACCCGAACAGACTTCTTGGCACCGGTCATGGCTGCACACAAAGAGAGCAAGAATGCAAGAACAAAAATTCCGAACGGGTCATGTGAGGGAAAAAATCAAATTAGCGACACCGTCGGTTGTTCATGTGAGCAAGAAATCGCAACTCGAGAAAACCAAACAAAAACAAATCAAACCAAAAACTAGACAGACACACCAAGAGCAAAAGATTTATGCAGAACTTTTAGGCAATGAGCAAGTGAGGACAATGGAAAACTTGAGAGTAATGAGAATGAAGTGAGTGAGGAGTGGAAATGATAGTGTGAGAGGGGAGAGAGCTACGGCCGGGCCACCTCTACTTATAGCTCACGAAGTAGCCGTTTTTGAGCGTTAGGAGGGGCATATGACCGTTGGGAAAAAGGACCGGACCAGAGCAACGGTCATGGCGGTTCGGCGAACCAAGGAGGTGGGTTCGGCCGACCTGCTGTGGGTCCCTTTGCTCCCCCTTTTGGCCCATAGCTCCCAACGGCCAAATGATCATTGACCATGGTTGCTACGTCCGAGATATTCCTCAGAAATTTTTGCTCAAGAAATCCAAAGAAAGTTGCCTCAAATTCAGCTTTATTCGAAAAATCAAATCTCGAGAAAAAGTGTTGGAGAAAATTCCAACATGCAAAAATTGTTTTTGGATTTTGTATAAGGATACAAGGGTTGTCCAAAAGTTTCAAACAAAGTAGGAAAATTTGGACGTAAAAGGATTTTGGTTTTCAAATTTTCTATGCATGGCGAGTGAGAAAAAAAAAAAAAATCAAATATGCTGGCGGAAAATCCAAATAAATGAAATGAAAATTATCTTGTGATAAAATAGAATATGCGGGGAGATGCATGTGGTGGAAAACAAAAATCAAAAGAAATCGAAAGATAATACCGATTTATCCTGTCGACCGGGGCTTTGCCATTTTAAGTGCAGCGGCGAGGACTTCTCCATTTCTTTTCATCCTTGTGGTGCGAGGCCCTTTCCACTGGAGAAGAGGATGAAGATGGCTGCACCTTCTTCACTTGCCACACTTGTTTGGTCTTTGTTGATGTAGGTGGCTTTGTGTCTTGAAGGAGCGGCTTCTTGGCCCATAATCCCGGCCTTGCTTGTTGCGAGGCTTCTTGGGTTGGTACCATGACGGATTCTCAATTTTGTCAAGTTGCTTCCAAAAGGCGACGAGACTATCCGTCTTTCTTGGCGTCACTTCAACTTCACGGATGTTTGAGGGATTTGGCCCATACTTGATCTTGATCATTGAGCATTGTTCTTTTCTTGGTTGGAACTCAAACTTTTCCTCCTTCCCATTGATGTGGAATCGGATTTCTCCATTCCCAACATCAATTTGGGCGTTCTGCGGTGCTTGAGGAAGGGACGTCCCAAAATGAGGGCGTGTTCTTGTCGATATCCATCTCAAGCACCACAAAGTCCACCGGTATGAAGTTGCCTCGAATTTTTGCTGGCACGTCTTCGGCTATTCCCGCGGGGTAGCGGACCGAAGAGTACGCCAATTGCAACCTCATTGGTGTAGGAGTCAAGGTTGTGTAGCTCAAACGATCAAAGACTTCTTTGGGCATCACGGCGACGCTTGCCCCAAGATCACATAAGGCACAGTCGAAGTGGTGTGCCCCAATGGAACATGATATTGTGGGGCAGCCGGGGTCCTTCTTCTTTTACGGAAGCCGATTGAGTATAGCTGCGCTACACTCCTCTGTGAGCTTGACCATTTCCTCGTTGGGTAGTGGCCTCTTGTTGTTGAGGATGTCTTTAAGGTAGCGTGCATATGTGGGCACCTGCACCATGTCCAACAATGGCACGTTGACATGAATCCTTCGGATGGTCTCGACGAATCGAGCAAATTGTTCATCCTCCTTTGGCTTCTGTTTACGTGAGGGAATGGCAAAAAGCTTGTGTCTTGAAATTCAATTCCATTCTTCCCTTCACTTGGCTTCGGTTCTTCTTCTTTTTCTTTGGTAATAGAAGGGCTTTCCTCCTCCAGGTCGTTCTGTTCTTCTTTGCTTGCATGGTTAGGATATGGCGGATCCCGAGTGGATTTTCCTCCCCTCGTGGTAACCGCATTAACATTTTCCAAAGAAGACTCGGGTTGCCCGGGATCTTCCCAGAATTAGAACCGGGAATAAGAGCAGCTAGGTGAGCAACTTGGGTTTCAATCATTTTATTAAAGCTCGGCTGATTTTTGAAAGCGAGAGGAGAAACCTTCTATTTGTGCGATTATGTTTTCTAAGACTTTATCATTGGCAGCAAGCTTTTTGTTGATAGATTCGTTAATTTTAGCTTGGCCATAAACCAAATCTTTCAAGGAAGGTTGATTATTGTTAAAGCCGAGAAAAATTGTTACCTCCTTGATATGATGGTCGGTTTTGGTTGTACCCTTGTCCTCCGTTTGGACGATACCCGTTGTTGTTGTTCATGTAGAACACCTCTTCATGGGTATGGGGGCAATCCTTCCCCATATGGCCGGTGTTCCCGCACTCCTCACACGTCATGTGTGAGTCCAATGCATGAACACCACCATTTGCGTTGTGTTCGTCCAAGCGTTTTATGAGGAGGTCAACCTTGGCGGACGGCATGTCCACCTCCTTGACGGGGTGTACGCCTCTTGCGCGTGTTTGGAGTCGATCATCGCTCCACCCTTGATTGGAGACCATCTTCTCTATGAGTTCTTTTGCTTGGGCAATAGTTTTGGAGAAGAAGGCTCCTCCGGCAGCGGCATCCATATGTCCACGGGTTGTTGGTGTCAACCCGTTGTAGAAATGTTGAAGAATGAGCCATTCCTCCATCCCATGGTGAGGGCAGGCCAGAATGTATTCTTGAAGCCTTTCCCATGCCTCGGGCATGGATTCGTTTGTCAGCTTGCTTGGAAACTTGCAATTCTTCCACGAAGGGCATTGGTTTTGCCCATCGGGAAAAACTTGGCGAGGAACGCCGTGGAACATTTGTTCCAAGTGTCAATGCTTGCACGATTGGCATAAAACCACTGTTTCGCCTTCCCAAGGAGGGATAGGGGAAACGGGCGGAGTTTGATAGCATCTTGGTTGGCTCCGGCCGTGGGCTGATGTGTTGCATATTTCCGGGAAGCTGTTGGAGATGAGAGTTGGCGTCCTCGGAGGCCTTTCCACAAAAGGGAATGGCTTGCACCATAGTGATGAGGCTGGACTTGATGTCAAGTCCTGCAGCACCGGCGTCGACGTTGGGCCCAATGGGCACATTGGCGACGGAGGGCGCGAGTAGTCACGAAGGGTCCTTTCAGCCATGAGTGTTGAGGTTGATGGTGCGGAAGATGCGGGCTCGCTTGTCGTGGGTTCTTGAGGAGAGACAACGACGCGAGGTCGAGTCTTTCTCGCAAGAGCCTCGGGATTATCAACGAAGTTTTCCGGCAAGTCGAATCCACGCATGCACTATCCTGTTTTCACCTTTGAGAGAAAACAGATCAAGGTTAACTCTGCAAGGGCAATGATTAAATCATCATCAAGTGTAATCATGAACATTCATTGTATTCTTATTAACCAATGTCTTCCCGACAACGGCGCCGGAAATGCTTGTTGGCATCTCTTAAGGTCACGCGGAAAGAAACACGTGACCGCGGGAGAGCCAAGGGTTTAAGTCACTTGCACTATTTAACCAAATAATCCACATCCAGTACAAGTACTAGATATGTATTATAAGGTGGGTCATGAATATCCGCAAGCGGACGGATAACCCGTTGTAGCATTTCACCCGAGAGTATTCAAGGGTATCGTATTTATATTTTCCCAAAGGAAGACATGGTTGATAAGAGTACTTATGTTCATGGTGTTACAAAAGAATGATGAAGTATTCACATTCCAATGCGGGGGTTAGGAGCAATAAGTTGAGGATAGTGTGACACACACCAAGGCGATGCATTCTCTTATAAAAGGGATAGAGGCGATCCTAGATAAAGCTAAACTAGACTAGCGAGACCACTACTCCTAATGATACAACATTCATATGAGTGCGCAGCTTCTACCTAACATCCAAGATCATGCAAGCGCAAGCAAGCGTCTAATGCCTAGGCATCATCGGGAGATCCGTCTTACGCGAGGTGCGCCTCGCGACTCCGGCTTTTTAGACTCCTATGCCATGCCCGAACGTGGAGGATTACTTTGGATGACAAGGCTGTCACTTCTTGTCACCTACCTCTACAAACCGTGGGACACGAAGCACATTCAACGGTGGGTAGATAACCCCGACACCGTGCCGGCGTCACTAACCACAACTCTAGATCCCTCGAGGCACCGACATGGTGGTAAATCTAGAGCACCCTTGCGGGACGATGAACCGAAGCCTATTCATAAGAACACTAGCCTAACTAGCATACGCTAGACAGAAAGGATCAAAGCTAGCACTAAGTCATGCAAAGGCGTTCGTCGCTCAAGAATGAGCGACGAACGGCAATTAATCAAGTAAGATCGGGAGTAATCGGTGATCAAGTATGAACGAACGAAGAACATTCGATATGAGTTCATCTTCTATTAATGAAGAACGAAGAACGAACGACGAACTCATATGAACGAACGATGAACGATCAAACAAGATCATGACTACTCTATAAAGCTCATGACAAGGATATGAACGAAAGTATTCCATATATAAAAGATCAAGTCTCATAAAGAGAGGATACAAGAGCTATACCCAATTTTCCACAAGACTTTGGGAGCAATGAGGCAGCCCACTACTAAGCCTAGCACTACCTAGAAAGCCTCTAAACTTCTAGTGTGAGGAGAGAATGATCCTTGTGTTGTTGTGTGTGTTAAGGAGGGGGGGTACCCCTCCTTATATAGGCTTGAAAGGTCGGCTCCTGGAGGCGGTTTCGTAGGTCGGTGGCATTTAATGCGCGTGGAACCGACCTCCGGAGGCGGTGGGCAAACCGCCGGAGAAAAGTGGGCCGGGGGGGCCACCATGACGGTTCGGCCGAACCGCCTTGTTGGTTCGGCCGAGCTGCCACCGGCCCCTCTGAGGCTGGGCTTTGGCGGTTGGCTCCCCACTGGATGTTGGTCTTTGATCCAGGTGCGTGAGGCCTTATTTGTGTTGGATTTCGTGGTCGTTGGCCTTTTATCTTGGAGTTGATTCCCGCGGCGAAGTGGAAGTTTTGTAAAAGTGTTGATTTGTCGCCTCGGGGCACTGGAATTCATCATTTTCCACCTGCACACTAAAAATCTAGAGGTACACGTGGAACTAGGTTATTTCTAAGTAAAATGCATGCAAGACATGCCTAGTCCTTCTCGTTTATTTGACTAATTGACGGTCGAAATTGGTCCGTAACGACCGTCAACGAGCGGTCTCGCAGGAGTGTATCTTCTCGCAGGGGGCGCACGGATCGGAACAACCATCTACCTCCGAGATGCCCACACCGCACCCCACGACTCATGGCGAGCCGGGGTACAGCCACCCCGGGTTTTCTCCGGTGGGTACCCAGCCCCGCCACCTCACATGGCCGGGGATCGGCGTGGCAAACTCCGGGATATGGCCCGGGGCTGTTTTCTCCACAACAACAATGGGAGGAACACTCCACCGACTCCGGATCAGCCCAAGGCTACAACTTTGTGCAGGAGATGAACAACCTCTCCTCACAAATGGGAAGACTCCAAACCACGGCGGAAGACACCGAGTATGCGCTCAACCAACACATCTTGCAAACTCATCAATGGCAAGAGCGCACCGACACCCAGCTCACCGCCCTCACCAACATGACGGAGCAACAACGAGCCGATCTTTTGGCTTACTTCCGTCACATGGGGTTCATTCCACCAAACCCATGAGCAAGAACAAGCTTGGGGGGGCAGCACCCCCGCTAAGGTATCATGTATCGCAACTTGTATCCTTTATTGTCTCTTGTTTTTGCTTGTTCTTGCCTCTCATATGAAAAACAAAATAAAAATGATAAAACTAAAAAGAACAAAAAGAAGTAGCTTAGTTCCCTTTTATACGCTGCAAGTATGTTGCTAGTCTTTCTATGTTGAGATGATGAATAGTTGCTCTGTTTTATTTCTCTCATGTGCCTAGTCTATAATTTAGAACTCTCCTAGTTTTGAGTTTGGTGGCTAGCAAAACTTGCTTAGAACACTGAAACTTGTGGGCTGCACATGCTTGAGCTGCACCTAAGTTGTTGTGAGATGATGATATGGTAAAAAGAGCTGCTATGATCTTGTCCTAAGTTGAGCTTAAAATCTCCGGAATTCTGTTCCCAAAAATTGCAAAATCTATAAGTTCCCAAGTGATGATAAATTCCTACCAAAGCCATATGCAAATTTCCCTTGAAAACCTTACTCATTTGCTACTTGTTACTTCATTGAGCTTTATCAAAATTGTGTGACCCTAGTGAGATGCTTTTCATACTCTCATGATCAAGATCACGTACACACTCCACCTCATATGCTACACTTCTACACCGGAAGTTAGCAACATGTCATGCCATCCACCCAAAATAAAGACACTCCTCACATTTTATCACCTCTCTTAAAATATCAAAAGAAGGCATGGCTATGCAAAAGAAAAAGAAAATAAGGCTCACAAAAGATGAGCAAGAAAAAGATGCTGCTCTCATTTCGAGCATAGAAAAAGAAAGAAGAAAAGATAGCCATGCCCAAAATCCAAAATAAAAAGAGGTGAAACAAAAAGAGGAGTAGTCAAATACACCACCACCATCATCTTCACACTTGCACATCTTGATCTACGATTGTATGACTTGCTATCTCCATGGATCCACTCTTTTGGTTTCGCAAAAATATGAATGCAAGTATGCCTCATTTCATACCCTACCTTGAGCTCCACAAAAGCCTATTAGATGTAGGATGAGGCAATACACATGCCTTGGTGAGGAATATAAACACCATTAGAGCGATTCGAGAGCATCACTTGTGGAACGTGGTTTTACTTGAAAAAAAAAAAAAAAAAAATATTTTTTGAAAACGTCCGGAGAATAAAAAGCAAGACAAGGGAAGAGAAAATAAATGCTCTATACACCGTTCTCTCTCTCAACCGCCCAAGGTAAAGTGAAAAGCACAAAGCCCCATGAGGACTAAGGGGAAGGGTGAGTCACCATTGCCAACTTATTCAACTCAAGGATGAGTATCTTTGTTATACACTTGGTACCTTTGAGAAGTAGGCATTGTAGCAACTCCCGATCAACAACCTAAAGTTCTACTACTTGCTCGGGACGAGCAAGGGGTAAGCTTGGGGGGCTTGTTGACGGTCGTTACGGACCAATTTCGACCGTCAATTAGTCAAATAAATGAGAAGGACTAGGCATGTCTTGCATGCATTTTACTTAGAAATAACCTAGTTCCACGTGTACCTCTAGATTTTTAGTGTGCAGGTGGAAAATGATGAATTCCGGGCCCCGAGGCGACAAATCAACACTTTTACAAAACTTCCACTTCGCCGCGGGAATCAACTCCAAGATAAAAGGCCAACGACCACGAAATCCAACACAAATAAGGCCTCACGCACCTGGATCAAAGACCAACATCCAGTGGGGGAGCCAACCGCCAAAGCCCGGCCCAGGAGGGCCGGTGGCGGTTCGGCCGAACCAACAAGGCGGTTCGGCCGAACCGTCATGGTGGCCCCCGGCCCACTTTTCTCGGCGGTTTGCCCACCGCCTCCGGAGGTCGGTTCCACGCGCATTAAATGCCACCGACCTACGAAACCGCCTCCAGGAGCCGACCTTTCAAGCCTATATAAGGAGGGGTACCCCCCTCCTTAACACACACAACAACACAAGGATCATTCTCTCCTCACACTAGAAGTTTAGAGGCTTTCTAGGTAGTGCTAGGCTTAGTAGTGGGCTGCCTCATTGCTCCCAAAGTCTTGTGGAAAATTGGGTATAGCTCTTGTATCCTCTCTTTATGAGACTTGATCTTTTATATATGGAATACTTTCGTTCATATCCTTGTCATGAGCTTTATAGAGTAGTCATGATCTTGTTTGATCGTTCATCGTTCGTTCATATGAGTTCGTCGTTCGTTCTTCGTTCTTCATTAATAGAAGATGAACTCATATCGAATGTTCTTCGTTCGTTCATACTTGATCACCGATTACTCCCGATCTTACTTGATTAATTGCCGTTCGTCGCTCATTCTTGAGCGACGAACGCCTTTGCATGACTTAGTGCTAGCTTTGATCCTTTCGTCTAGCGTATGCTAGTTAGGCTAGTGTTCTTATGAATAGGCTTCGGGTTCATCGTCCCGCAAGGGTGCTCTAGATTTACCACCATGTCGGTGCCTCGAGGGATCTAGAGTTGTGGTTAGTGACGCCGGCACGGTGCTCGGGGTTATCTACCCACCGTTGAATGTGCTTCGTGTCCCACGGTTTGTAGAGGTAGGTGACAAGAAGTGACAGCCTTGTCATCCAAAGTAATCCTCCACGTTCGGGCATGGCATAGGAGTCTAAAAGCCGGAGTCGCGAGGCGGACCTCGCGTAAGACGGATCTCCCGATGATGCCTAGGCATTAGACGCTTGCTTGCGCTTGCATGATCTTGGATGTTAGGTAGAAGCTGCGCACTCATATGAATGTTGTATCATTAGGAGTAGTGGTCTCGCTAGTCTAGTTTAGCTTTATCTAGGATCGCCTCTATCCCTTTTATAAGAGAATGCATCGCCTTGGTGTGTGTCACACTATCCTCAACTTATTGCTCCTAACCCCTGCATTGGAATGTGAATACTTCATCATTCTTTTGTAACACCATGAACATAAGTACTCTTATCAACCATGTCTTCCTTGGGGAAAATATAAATACGATACCCTTGAATACTCTCGGGTGAAATGCTACAACGGGTTATCCGTCCGCTTGCGGATATTCATGACCCACCTTATAATACATATCTAGTACTTGTACTTGGATGTGGATTATTTGGTTAAATAGTGCAAGTGACTTAAACCCTTGGCTCTCCCGCGGTCACGTGTTTCTTTCCGCGTGACCTTAAGAGATGCCAACAATTACCGGGCCCATGATGGCCTCGTGGCCGGGACGGAGGCCAAGCGATTGACGAGACAATAGCCTCGTAATCTGTCCTGGCTGACCAACGATGTCCGCCTGGGCCCGTGAGGGCTACGAAAGCCGGGCCCGCGGCCTCCGCCTCGCCCGACTCCGGGTCGGGCAGGTGCACCACTTCCGCCTCGCCCGACTCGGGATTCGAGGCGGGCCCGGCGGTCCTCGCCTCTCCCGTCCGGGACTCGGGCGGGCTCGGCGGTCCCCGCCTCGCCGACTCGGGGGCAAATGGCTTCCTCATGAAGCCTCACGGGTGAACAGGGATCGCCATAACTCCGCTCGGGAACTCACCAATCCACAGGGATCGGGTGAGATCGGCGCAGCTCCTCTTGTCTCATCTTCACGCGTCGCCCGACACCCACGGCTCGACGACAAGACGGAGGCGCCAACACCATCTCTGCCGGAGCCATGATGAACGGGAGTGACGGATGGAGACCGCCATGCGACAGGACGGCTGCCACGGTGACGAGCGTGGCATTGACTCCGGCGCTACCAATCAAGACCGACCGTACGCCGCACGACCGGAGCGCCCAAAGCGGCCCGCATGCGAGCGAGGGTAATGCACGGCGGCCCCGACCCCGCTTGGGACGACATGTGGTAACTCCGACCCCACCTGTAAGTGGCCCGGCCCTTGGACTATAAAAGGGACCCCACGCACACGCAAGAAGAGAGATAGACTCCACGGATCGAGCTAATCGAACCTTTTACTCGCCCAAGCGGCCGTCGGCCTTCCGCCCACCGGCCCTTTTTGACCTATAGTCGCCGACAATGGGTCCCTTGGTCAAAAACCGACGTCAACGTATGCCGATCGGTGTGAAAGACAATCGGTTTGGTAAATGGTCGCCTAATTGGGAAGGACCCTATTTGATTAGCCGATCGGCACCGGGTAACGCATATATTTTGAAAGAATTAGCAGGAGAAGAATTCGGCCGAGCACTTAATGGGAAGTATTTGAAGCAGTATTATCCTAGTATTTGGATTAACTCATAGTGTTCGGCCTAAAAGAGACTACAGCCGATGTCGATGCACATCGCTTGAGACGGCCGATATCGAGAGTATCGCCCTTAGCCAAAAAATATGAAAGAAAAACATAGAAGTCACCGATAAATTAGCCGATGTTTTAAACATCGTCTTCGGATGGCCGATATGATTGTATATCGCCCTTAGTGCAAAAAATATTTATAACAAATTTTTGTTCAAGGTCCTATTACACCTAAGCATAATCGACGGCCTCGGCACGAGACAAGAAGTCTTGGACGGCAGATAGTGCACGGGCCAGCATGGAGTCGAGGTTGGCCATGACCAACAGGTCATCCTCGATGGGGCCGACATCGGCGTGCGCCGCGGCAGCCATCTTCTCGGCCGCTTGAATTGCTTCGTCCGTCGTCTTCGTTGAGCCGCCACGTCAACCGACAGCTGTGCAATGGTGGCTTCCAAGGCCGCCGCCTCCTTCTCCTTGAGAGCCGCCGATGCTCTCAAATCGGCAATCTCTTGGTTGATTACCCGCAGTTCATCCTCGCCGATTTGAGAGTTGCTCTTGCATCTCCCGGGTCTTGTGGGCCTCCTCCTCGGAACGCTTGATGGATTCCTCGGCAAGTAACGCGGCTTGCCGCCGCTCCGCGTGGCGAGCCGAACGCCGCCGGGCACGGATGAAGTCCATTTGCCGCACTCCATGTATGCCACACGGTGCGAGCATCGCGAACATCCTCCGGGAGCTCAGTCCGGACCTCCAAGTACCGGGCCCTTATGGGGTGGGCGTCGGCCACCAAGCAGCCAACCGAAGAAGCCTCAAGCCTACGCGCGATTTCGGCCATGGTGGTAAGACCGAAGCGGATACCAAAATCGGCGCAGACGAGGGAAGCCGAGCGCCCGAGATACCAAGAGAAATAAAGTGAAGCTAATGACCAGCGGCGAATCAAAAAAAAAAAGAGATAGTAAAAACAAACCCGCGAAGCGTCGATGCGAAGCGGCCGGACGTCTATCGGCCGCGCCATTGAACCCACAGGTTCGTGTGTTCCAATCAGCTCTCGGCCGGCCGATCCCCCTTCACCAGCGGCATCCTCGGAGGCGGCATCGGGCACATGGCCAGCTTGTTCAGCTTCGGCGGGCTCATCGGCGAGCTCATCGGCAGCAGCACCTACAGGAGAAGCCGCGGGCGGCTCCCGGCCGGCCGATTCTTCGACAAGCAATAGTGCCTTTGGGGGAGCAATGGGCGACACATGGACAGCTTGTTCAGCTTCGGCGGCAACCTCGAAGACGCAGCCGATCCGAGCGAGTTGAGCTCTCCGTAGGGTTTGGATCGGCCTCGGTTTGGTATGACTTCAAGCTCCGGAGCTGTTTGAATCGGCCTTTCGAGCGTCGGCGTCCCGGCCCGTGGAGGAGTCGACGAGCGGATCGGCCTATCGTGCGTTGGCGTCCGGGCCCGAGGAGGAAGAACCGCCGATTCCCGCTAAGAACTCATAGTTAGACAAGCATGTAAAGTGAAAAGGAATCGGCAATCATGCAATAATAACCCGACGCGGCGGAGATGGTTCACCGAAGTAGTCCGGGTCGGACGGGCGCACAGAGCTGCTTTAGCAGCCGCGCGGTGTCGCTTCGGGGCTTGAGTCGGCCCCGCAGCTGGCACATTAGCCTTCCTCTTGCCGAGGGCGGCTGTTTTAGTCTTGGCCTTGCGGGCAGCCGGTGCCCTCGACTCATCGCCGCAAAAGCTTGGGCAGGAGTGCGATCGGTGAAGCCGATATTTGGAGCAATTGGGCTCGGCATTAAGTATGCAATCGGCCGGCCACCGATACTCGGGTCGGCGGCTCCTCCGTGTCCGACCGAAAAAGAATATACAAGGGTGAGCATTTGGAGTGGCCGATTTCATTTACAAAATCGGCCTTATAAAATAAATCGGCTACACGTACCTCGGCGAAAGCTTCTCTCAGACTAAGCCGGAGAAGAAGGAGGCGGTGTTCCGGCCGCGGAGGTGCCGGTTCCACTCGCCCCACCAACGGTCAAAAAGGCGGGTACTCCGGGCGCCGGGAAAATCCGGCTAAGTCGCCGGTGACGACATCGGCGGTGCGGCCGACGAGCCAATTCCACCGAATGGCGTTGTCGACGGTAGCCCGCGCCTTTATTTGCCCCACATAGAAGAGGCCGGGGGCAACCGGCCGAAGCCGAGTTGGCGGGCCGCCACCGACGGGTGGTAGAACTCATAGGAGCGAAAGCCTTGCTCCCAACGAATGAGTCCCGTCGGCAGCAGACAGGGGCGGAGGCAGGTGGTGAAGATCTTGACCGCCTCCCCGTCGGCCGTTGGGAAGGTGGGGTCGATCGGAAAAGGAGTGTCATACCCCTTCTCGAAGAAATCGATGTACGGGTACCAATCCGTACTTTCGTTGTTGAGGCCCTTGTAGAGGGCGGCGAACCAATACGCCAAGTTGTCATCCGACATGGCCGCCCCCGGTGCCATGGATAACGTTTCCCCGAAAGAGATACATCGGCTGGATCGGGCGTGGCCGATTCGGCATAGTTGTCGGGGAAGGTGAGGACACTGAGGTCCGGATCGATGGCCTTGGTGGTATGAAGGGACAACCACATTTGGATGAACCACCAAGGGCCTCCCGTGTTCTTGACCGATCGGCCGGAGCGCAACTCCACCGAAACCCGGTGAAGAAGGAGGTACGCCGATCCCGGAAGATACTTGCCCATGGGAAGGGCATAGCCGTCGGCCAACCTATCGGCTATCGGCAGAAAATTGTTTGTGGGGCTCACGCCGACCCCACAAAAGAAGAAGTGGTCAAGCCACATGTTGAGGAAGGCAACGTGCTCGCGGCGATCGACCGTGCCGTGCCCCTTGTTGTAGGTCCGGATGTAGACCTTCCAACCCCCGGTGTCCTTAGGGTTGATCCGATGGGAGGACTTAATGCGGATGGCATCCGGAGTGGCCTCCGCCGTGATATTCAAATCGGCCAACATGACCGTGTCCAGGAGGGTCATGGTAGCCGGCCGTGGCCGAACATGAAGCAGCTCAGGGCATCCGACCGTAGATAAGAAGCCGCCGCCAAGCAACGGTTCATTCTTGTGGTGATCGGCCGAAGAAAGTTTGATGGCGTGGGCGATGCCGATGTTGGCCCAACCTTGCGGATGGACGGCCGATACTCGGTTATACCAATCGCGCCATCCCGCAACGGGAGTCGGCCATGACCGAAAGCCGTTGGCCCACTCGGCCGATAGAGGAGATCGTTGCCGAAACGGAACCCGGTTCGTTTCGGCACGTATGAGATCCGTGGGGTCGGGATCGCCCATAGGACCCAAGAAGAAATGAGTTGGGATATTGGATGGAATAACAACTTGGTTCCGGATCTCCTAAAAACAAGGAATAGGGCTAAAATGAGAAGCGGAACAGAAATAAATTGTGAAAATGAACAAGAACAAGAACACGAAGAAAATTGCAAAGGTAGAAAAGAGGGATGCTCGGATGTACATTACCTCCGGAACGGCGTTGGTGGTGGCGACGACGCGGCCGGCGGCGGCAGCCGCAGCAGCAAGCAACAAGCAGGATTCATGGTCGCCGGAGAAGAAAAACGGCGGCGGCGCGGTGAGAAGTTGAAAAGGCTCGAGAAGGCAAAGGTCGCTAGAACAGGTGAAGATGAAAGCCAAGGAGAAGAAACAGATGGGAAATGACCGAGGGTGGCCCCGGGTTTTATGGAGAAGTGACGGGCAAGTAAACCGGCGCAAGAAAAGAGGATAAATCAGTCCGACGCATGCGTTGCATACCCCGGACCGGGGGACATGTGTTGACGCCGGTTTTTGACCAAGGGACCCATTGTCGCCGACTATAGGTCAAAAGAGGGCCGGTGGGCGTAAGGCCGACGGCCGCTTGGGCGAGTAAAAGGCGCGTCCCTCCCGAGAATCGTGCGCGGACGCCAACGTAAGAGCATAACATTGATGGGCCCGGCCCACGTCGTAAAATTAGAAATAATAGTTTAATTTTGGAAAAAGATCCTAGTCAGTTAGGAAATCGGCCCGAAGAGGGTCCGAGTAGGATTCTTTGTGCCGAGTATAAATACATACTCGGATGTAACATGTAAACTCGATTCACATCCAATACAACTTTCGGCGCATCGCCAAACCCTAATTTTCTCGTCAAGTCTTTATTGTTTTCGCGCGGGATCTTCGGGCTCCGGCCGACAACAAGTTGGCTTGACAAGGTAATTATGTTGTCTAGTTCTCGGCGCATTGTTCGTAATTAGATGGCTTAATTGCTAGTTATCCGGCGACTAGATCCGTTCCCGATCGGCGTAGTGAGTATCGGCCGGGATGAGTCAAGTTGACCCGGTCCGGCTCGTGGTGGAGGTAGTTTGACTTGTCCCGCCTCCCCGTTCCAGCCTTTGCTCACAACGCCGATTGGCTCGGATCCGGTCGTTCGAGTCACGTAGCCGCTATGAGAATTCTTTTACATCTTGGCCGATTCGATCGTGCAGATTCAGCTTGACGTGTCCCGTGTTTGCCTTTGCGATAGTTGACTTGTCCTAGGCGCATGCAGCCGATTGGCTAGGGTGTAGATTTACTTTCATAGTTAAGGCGTTTATGATTGTGCTTGTCCCGAATCGGCCAGCGTGCGCGGCCGTTAGATCTCGGTCCAGCCGCGTGCCATCGCTAGACTTGTCCCGTTGGAGCGACTGGTCGATTTGGGATCTCGTGTGGTTATATTTGTCTTACTCGTTCTTTCGGAGTGTTTAGCCGATTGCTTATCACGTTCATTAGCTGTTTTATGTTTAATTAGTGCCAAATCTGTTAAAGCTGCTTTTGAATCCGAGTTATTAGTATGATTTTATTGATCATCATTATACATTTAGATAGATCTAAATATTTCACTCGCTATAATCAATGGCAGAATCGGCCGAATACCCGATCGGCCGATTCACGGATCCGATTGATGATTAAACCATCTTCTTGCTATCAAACGAATTACATCCTATTAATAATTACCTTGTTTACATTTCATTCGATAATACATCCCTGCAAAGTCTTAATGATTTGATCGCTTATCGACGAAATCGGCTCGCTAGCCACCGATTGCATGTTATAGCGTCGGCCGATTCCGTATCGTTCGTATCACGTTCGTTCGCCTGGCATTTAATACATAAATGGATGGGCCGTGCTGTTCCTCGTCGATGGCCGATTCTGTTTATCTTACGCCATAATCGGCCATGACCGCACATCGGTCTATCCGGGCCGATGACCCGGAATTTTACACCTTTTATTGTCTTTGTTGGTTTGCAGGAAAACCATCCGGCACGCACCAGCGCACACGAACATCGGCGAGCCGAGCCGGTCCGTTGGGAGCACAGGACTCTGCGTCAGCCGGGTTTCGGTGGACTCTCCGGACAACGGTGTGTCGACGACTTTTGACGTCAACACGGCTGCGGCATCTGCCGGGTCTCCGGGATCTTTTAGGGTCTCCGTCCGGCGACTCATCGTCGCTCGACTCCGTGGTGGTGGAGGGGGTGGGCGGAGGTGACGGCGGCGGCGAGTCCGGCTGCAGCCGCATGAAGAGTCGCCTAACTCGAATGGTAACTCGGATACTTCGGAACCTGTCGCATGGCTTGGAGGGGGTCGTCGGACGGTTCGGGGATTGCAAGCACGCGGCGCTCGGGAATGCGTTCCGGCCGCGTAGTCCATGCCGTGAGGCTGAAAGTTAGCAAGTTCCTCCCGGTGATTGTCTCATGGTGAACATGATCTATTGAGCGAGTAGGGTCGCAGCAAGGCTGCTGCAGTGGATGGTTCCCGGACATGTGGTGGGATTCCCTCAATGTCAATTAGGACTTTGTGGTACAGAGCAGCATGGTTCGCATACAGCGAGCCGATGCCAAGCACGAGCCGACAAGGTGAAGGCCGGTGTACGGATCATCCGGTCTCCGGCGAGAACACCGAGGAATGCGCCATGGTTGGGGGCCATGAGTAGGAAGTCATAGGGAGGCATGGCCCGATGGATTTGTAACCTCTCATCCAGCGGGATACCACATTGAAGGGCGACCGCCTCCCGCGCCTGCTCCGGCGTTACCGCCGGCCGTGTTCCGATGAATCTGAAGCAAAATCCGCAAGTACTCATATTGCGCCTCCCACTGTTCGGTGTCCTCGGTTCTATCAATGTAGCAGAGGTCCTCATCTCGGCGAAGCTCGGGGGAGGGGAAGGGGAAGAGACGGATCTACGGGACCTGTCCGAGTTGAGGTCCGCTCGCTCACGCTTGCGTCTTCCGCTCCCGCGACGGCCTCTGCGCCTCCCGCGCCCTGGATCCCGGCTGTTGTTGCTTCGTCTTTCCGATTCGGGCTGCCCGGCCGCAGCGGAGCCGGGGATCGAAGATCCACCAGCTGCAACGCGCTGTCCGGGAGCTTGCTGAGCCGTTAGCGGCTCTCTCGTGGCCCGAGGAAGCCGGCGAAGTGGAGGTCGCCAACGGCATTCAAAGGATCACGTGGCCGGATCTCTTGCAACGGATGCATCTCGTAGGCTCTCGGCAATCCCTCCCGAGATGTCCTCTAGCTAGACAGGTTAAAGCACCGTCCAGCAAATTCCGGCAGCAACATAGGAATTGTGGGGATCGGGAAGCCCCGCCCGAGGATTGGAACCGGCGCCGACGATCGCGCCTACTCGCACCGGGCGCCAACCCTCCGGTGTCCGGTGCCGCGTCGTGGATCCGGTGGATCTCGGAGCGCACACGAGCACGGGGCGGCTGCTCCGGGCAAGTTGCAGCAAGTCGTGGCAGCCGCGGGGAGGCCCGACGGTGGACTCCGGTGACCACATCCTTGTAGGAAGGTCTTCTAGCCCGTAGATCTAGAGGGGAATCCTCCGAGAGAGGGGAGTCCTCCCATCTTTGGAGCTTGGGACGTCCGTGGGGTGGTGGGAAGAATGGCGTGGCGTTGGGGGAGAGGTTGGAGGAGCGGGGAGAGCCGCGTTTGGTGGGCGCCGGGGCCGGAGTGGCCGCCGGCGAGGGGTTCGTGGGGGCTAACGGGAGCGGAGGGGAGGGTGGACATTTCGCTCACAAGC